>JANKKI010000003.1:2640000-3072500 GCA_025175665.1 Cinchona pubescens
ATTTGAATCAAGGAAGATTTAATCTCGAAGTTATTAGCTTGTATAGGTATTCGGGCAATGCTAGAACACGCCCATTCCTAAATTTGTAATCGCATAATTTCTAAGCGGTCAAGGATTAGTATATTCTCTATTGCCATTGTTACCCGCTACCTCGTCCTATTTCCCAGCACTACGGTTCGGATTCTCCATTGTATTCTCTCCTTGGCTAGATTCTTGTTCTTTCCTATGGTTTTTGGTTAGATTTCATTCAATCTCTAAATCACTGGGCTGAAGTGGTTGTTTGAAAGAACAATTAATTACTACTATTCCATAAACTACAAGAAAGAGACCAAATTTCAAAAATCAAAGCAAGATCCAAAAGAAAAATTAAAAACAAAAAGCAATTATAAAGAATGAAAAGAAAAAGTCTAATCTAATAAGGCTCACTAAGCCTAATATTGCTGCAAAGAATAATCCCCAATAATGGCACCAAAAACTTGTTCAGGTAATAATTAATTAGGTTTTTCAGTTCACAAACAAATAATAATTAAAGCCTGAATAATGCTAATCAACACTTACACATTCACAAGGACGCGAAGTAAGTTTGTAAATTGGGTAAGTAAGAATCTTTCCGATGGGGATTATGGGGCAATTACTTGGGTTCATGATAAGCTGATAAATGTAGTATATTTCATGTGTCATTTACATCTGTTTCCATATAATTTGAGTAATAATTGAGTTGGTTATGAGCTTAAATGTTTAATTTTTAGTTTGTGCAGGTCTTGGATGAAAAAAGAGCCAAACAGGCCAAAACGTTGGAAAACAATCAAAAACAGGATGCAAAACGTGCATCGATGAGGAGTGAATTTGGATATTTTTTGGCATTTTAGGCATAACTTTCTTGTCCGACCTCCAATTGAGGTGATTCAAAGTGTTTTGGGGAGCTAAGATGAAGCGGTAAAATTTTTATTATTATTTTTACCAAATTCTAGCATTATCAAGATAGAAATCATGGTGAAAGTTGAAGCTGAGAATCTGACTATTGCCCACGTGGTCGAGGAAAAGCATGCGCATGTGCATAAGTCATGAAAAGAAAACTATCGCCTATGGAAATTGAGCACATGCGTGGTTGGGGCTGTGCATTTCCAAATTCCGAGCAACTGGTGATGTGAATTGCTTGTTTTGCAAGTTTTCTTCACCCGGTTGGATTCCTTATCGGGTTTTAATGCATTTTTATCATGTTGGGAGCCGAAACCCTGATGTATTCTCTATAAATATGCCATTATGAGGGGAGTTGAACATAAGTAGCAGCCCTTAGTTAAATTAGACTTTAGAATAGAAGACATACATTACATTAGGGCTAGGGTTTCATTCTTCTTGTTTAATACTACAAGTTCCAACAGCTTTTCGTTCCGGCAACATTACTGAGTTTGATTTCTTGATCCATATTCAATTTAATATTAGTTCTTATTTCTATTCCATAATTCTAATTTAATTTTCCTGTGATTTACTTTTCTAGTTCATTAGTTTAAGTTTACTTACGGCAAATTTTATTGCTTTTGCTAGTTTTAATTATTTTGGCATTTGATCCTGATTTCTAATAGTTAAACGGTAGATCTAAAAGACTTGCAATTGATTTGTCTAACTAATTCGTAGATTTGTGAGTGTAGACATTAAAATTTTGAATTATTATTAATTGAGACAATACTTATAATTGTTTTAATTAATTTAAATGAAAAGTCCATGTTAAGGTCCAATAATTCGTGGGGTGCGATAAGTGGACTTTCCCTATATTTGGGCTTGGTCATTCATATTAAATAGAACTGACTAGAATCCATTAAAGTGTTTTGACTTTATGAAGAGACTATGCCTGGGCCGACCCAGTATCTTTTTTTTAAATGATGGGTGACCTAGGTCCCAAGTAACCCATTACGGGTAGGAAACCTTATTTTTCGCTATAAATATGGGTGCTCCCCTTTAGACAAGGGGGCATTAGAGATTTACTACAGACATCAAGTCTCCCAAATCCTTGAAGCTCCACAAGTTCTTCGACTATGAAGTCCCCGAAGTCCTTCAAGATCTTTGTTCCAAGTCTTCAAGTGCTGAATAATCTTCAAGTTGTTCATGTCAAGTGTTCAAGTCTTCAACTTTTGCATAGATCAAGAGACGTGTTCCTCAAGTTATACTCAAGTTTTCCACTACAAGTGTTTGACAATCTTAGCCGGTCACTAAATCATTCGCAAGAAGATCCTTCGTCCTTAGATCCGAAATTTAGAAGAGCAAGAATCAAGGTAGTATTTTTGTAAAAAATGTTCAAAATCAGAGTTACGTACCTTAAATTAATTAAATTGATTCTTATTGTTGTTTGTCGTATACAACTCCTGATTTTTAGTACCTTTCCATACTTGAGAATTTGTGCGAACAAATTTTTTGCACGCCCAGTGGGAACAACTCTGCCCTTCATCTCTTCTTTTAAAGTTTCATGACTGCCCAAGGAAATCAGTTTGCCCAGGAGAAAATCTCATTCGAAACTTCTTTTGGAGACTTATACTTTGGACCAATGACTCACATTAAAGTTAAAGCGCATGCTACTAAGAGAGTCCAACAAAAAATTGCAAGTATGGATACAAGTGAATGGCACTATGCAATCTCATTGGAGTCACTTGCGTTTGGTCAATTCACTACAAAGGAAGGCTTCCATGGTATGTGTGATGGATCCTCTAATAGGGGCACTGCTTTGGATTTGTTCACAGATAATCTTCCAAGTTCCAAGGTACCAACAGGAGATCTATTTAGGATCAACTCTAAAGGCATCATTTTTGAAGAATCTAACATTATGCCATCCATGTTGACGAATAATTCACACCCTGAAGAACAAGTGAGCAACGGGAGTGTCCAAGAAGATCAATGACTTGAAAAAGTTTTAATGAAGAGAAAGATCTACAAATTGCTAAGTTGATGAACAAGTTAGAATTCTCAATGGAGGAGAGTCTGGCCACAAAAATAGTGACAACTCGATCATTAAAGGTAAAAACATTGAAGAAAATCCTCGCAAATATGCTTCTTTTCAAGATGATGAACAACCAATATTTGTAGCCTCTCTTCAGTCAAACAACTTCAAGACATTATAGCTAATTATGTGAAAGGTCAATTTAGTATCCCGTCGCAATCATCTATTCTTTATTATAAACCTTACACAAAAAGGATCGATAGTCTAAGGATGCTGTCTAATTACCAGCCTCCAAAATTGTAGCAGTTCAATAGAAAAGGCCACCCAAAGAAATATATTGCACATTTCATAAAGACGTGTAATAATGCTGGCACTGAAGGTGACCTTCTTGTGAAGCAGTTTGTGAGATCCTTGAAAGATAATGCTTTTGACTAGTATACAGACTTTACTAGAGCCTGAGCTAATTGACAGCTGGCAGCAAATGGAATGAGTGTTTTTGAACCGTTTGTATACCACATGCCGAACTGTTATTATAATAGAACTTACTAATGCAAGGCAGTAGAAGAATGAAGTAGTTAACGACAACATTGATTTTTGGTGCACGCTATGCCTTAACTGCAAAGAGGGACTATTTAAGGCTTCTGCTAATGAAATGTGCATACATTTATACATTGGAGGCTATCCTACATTGTTCAAGGGATCCAACCTGCAACTTTTGATAAATTGGAGATTAAAGTGCATGACATGGAGTTAAGTATTACTAATCATGGCATGAATGTCCCAATTGAAGAGAAGAAAAAGGAGAATAAAGATATGATGGAAATGGAAAAGTTTATAAAAAATGGAAAAAACGAAGAGTCCATGACAGTGAATACAACTCCAATAAGATTTTCCTCATATGACAAAGGCAAAGTTAACAAGAATAGTGAGCCGCGACCCTCGTTCAATAGACAGCAAGCAACATTATGGCTTTGAAGGAGATGCAATAAAAGCAATATCCTTTTCCTAACTCAAATGTATCCGACATCTTGGAAGATTTGCTAAAACAAAAACTGATTGAGTTACCTGAACGGAATAGTAAAAGTTAATGATCCAAAGTATTGCAAATATCATCGGATTGTTAGCCATCTAGTAGAAAAATGTTTCGTTAGCAATGATAAAATTATGAGATTTGCTAGTGAGGGAAGGATTATCCTCAACGTAGAAGATGTAGGTGAATCAAACCTTGCAAGTCTCGTTTTGTCACCCAAGAGACTTGACACTCTGACAATGGATAGTCCTACAATGTCTCATTTGCATAAGGAAACAACTCTATTACGGTTTGGAGCCTTGAACTGGTTCAAGTTTGCCCAAATATGGAGAGGTCAGGAGATAAATATGGGTGAATTTTGATCTGAATGCCCAAGAAGAAGGAGAAAGGATTCTTGTCACCAAGAGAAGGAAAGGATGACAAAGTCCTACTCAAAACAAACAAAGTATGACTCGGCGCCAACATTCTATGGTTAGTAGTAAGACTTCCTTGAAAAAATGTGGTCAAAATACTCAAAGATGGCATATGCCAGTCACACTTAGAGAATATGTTCCAAAAGAATTGTTGAGGCAAGATCTAGTAGAAAATGTCAATATGACTTCTTCAATAGAAATTCAGGACAAGGATGTGACCGAAGAAGTTGAGATTCCAACAAAGCCAACAAAAGATAATGGTTCTTCCATGGAATTGGATCCATCTTCACTAGGCACTTACTCGTTGATGTTCTTCGAGAATGTGACGGTAAAGGTCGTACTTTTGAAAAGCCTATTGCAAAGAGTAGTTATCAAAAAGTATGATGTTCAACCATTACTTTTACTGACGAAGATTTTTTGTTAGGACCGATGTAACATAATCATCCTCTTTTCATTTTGGGTTTCGTCAAGGAGCAAAAGGTAAATCGAATACTCGTTGATTATGGTTCTACTGTCAACATCATTCCAAAATCAACTATGAAAAAAGTTTGGTGTTTCATTCGATGACTTGTCTGCAAGTCTCTTAAAGATCCAAGGTGTTTCATTCCATGACCTGACGCAAAATTTTACGTCGACTACAACAATAAACAAGAGGCCTTTGCTTGAAAGGAATGCCAGATTCGGGGTGACAACACAAAAGAAAGGTCAGACGGAGTATCTACTTCATTGGATAGATGTGTGGAGAAACTTGAGGACATTGGAATGGCCTCGATGCCTTAAAAAGGAAAAGGGAAAGTTGAATCTATAATAGCTCTTCATGTCTTTTGGTACGTACCTTGATCGAAATGAAAAGAAGGACAATCTCCCTTCGTTCAAGAGAAGGTTCATCAAGTGATTGAACAAAGTTGTGCAATTCCCTTTACAAAAATCTCAACAATTATGATGGGTCACCTCCCAATAGAAGTGTTCAAGGAGATTTTGATGCTAAAGGTTACAAATTACTTGAGAAGTCTGGATATGATTTCTCAAACCCTGTGAAGTTAGGCGATAACATAACTAGTACCGGAAGTGACTGGTGAAAGGATTCATGGATTCAATGAAAACCAGAAAAAGTTGCGAGAGCAAGGATACCATGTTGATACTCCTAGAATGGGAATGGGATTTACACCGAATGAGACCGTAAGGATAGCTATCAAGAAAAGAAGAAATGTAGCCAATACCCAACACATTGCTATGGAAGAAAAAACCAATGACATAACGTGCAAAAGAAGTCACAAGCTAGAGTATCTATCTTTGATCACATTTGAGAAACGTCTTCATGTTCTTCGATATTTCAAAGATTGGGGCCTCATTCACAACTTAAAAGTGGCGGCAGTAATGGATCTCGCAAGTCAGTTTTTAACAGATTAGGGGCAAGAAAATCCACCTTGCTAGGGAAACGATGTCGTGATTTTGATAGTAAAAGATTTCTAAAGGATGTGGATGATAAAGAAATCTAAAGAATTGTCCCATCATGCATGAAGAGACAACAAACATGGGAAATTCTCACTGATGATTCTTTGATACTCAGGCGAGGGACAATTGTTCATACTGGCCCTGCTGGTGAAGATGATTACGAAGAAGCGGTAACCTTACATCATATCTCAGTGGAAGAAGATTCTATTGTCAGGTAAAAAGATGAGATTAAAGATGCACCTCTTGAAGTTGATGATGGGGAGCAAGCAACAGTTGATGATCTCAAAGAATTAAATTTGGGAACTCCAGATGATCCGCGTCCAATCTTTTTTAGTGCACTTTTGAATTCCATTGAAGAGAAAGACTATTTTGACCTGGTTTCAGAATACAAAGATATTTTTGCATGGACATATAAAGAAATGCCTGGTTTAGACCCAAAGGTTGTAGTTCACTGCCTTTGAATTAAACATGGTGCTTCACCGCTAAAGCAGGCACAGTGGATGTTTCGCTTTGACTTTGTCTCTCATATTGAAGACAAAATAAATAAGCTCATTGAATCTAGATTCATTCGTGAAGTTAAATATCCAACATAGATACTAAGTATCGTGCCAGTGGATAAGAAGAAGAATGGTCAAATTCGCATTTGCATTGACTTTCGAGAATTAAATAAAGCATGCCCAAAAGATAACTTTCCTTTGCCTATCATTGAACTCATGGTTGACGCTACCATTGGGTATGAAATCTAGTCTTTCATGGATGGATCGCCTGGGTATAATCAAATTACAATGCCACCAAAGAATGAGGAATGTACTACATTTCACACTCCTAAGGGGATAAATTGTTATAAGGTAATGCCCTTTGGTTTAAAAAATGCAGGTGCTATATACTGAAGGGCCATGCAGAATATCTTCAAGGACATGTTACACTAGAGGGTCGAGTAAAATATAGATGACGTGGTTGTCAAATCCAAGAAAAGGGCAAATCTTTAGAGGATCTTCGAATTGTGCTGGAGCAGTTGAGAAGGTACAATTTAAAGATGAATCCTCTCAAATGTGCATTCAATGTTTCTTCTAGAAAATTTCTTGGATTTATTGTTCGACACCGTGGTATAGGGGTGGTTATCCAGGCAAGAATAATTCTATACAACGGATGCCCATTGAGAAACTTCCAAGAACTAAGAAGCCTTCAAGGTAATCTAGCATTCATTGTAAGATTTATCTCTAATCCCACTGGTTGTTGTCAACCATTCAATCATTTGTTAAGGAACGATGCCGAGTTTAGATGGGACAAGTCTTGCCAAAATGCCTTTGAGAGCATCAAGAAGTACCTTTTGAACCCACTTGTACTTGGAGCTCCTATTCCATGAAAGCCTCTAGTCGTATATATTTCGACACATGAAAAGTCTGGAGGTGTACTCTTGTCACAAGAGAATGAAGAAGGAAATGGAAAAGCATTGTGCTACCTAAGTCATTCACTTTCTAAGAATGAGATCAAGGATTCCCCTATCTAAAACATTTGTTTAGCCCTGTTCTATGCGATTAAGAAGTTAAAGTATTATTTTGAGGCATGTACTGTTCATTTAATCTCGCGATCAGATCCAGTAAAGTTAGTTGTGTCAAAACCTGTAGCTTTCTGGATGTTTTGCGCGGTGGTCCGTCATATGCAATCAATATGAAATCATTTACATGCCTCAGAAAGCTATTAAAGGATAGGCGCTAGCTGATTTTCTCGCTGACCTCCCTATTCCTCCTGAATGAGAACTCTCTGATGATTTTTTGATGAGGACATTTTTCTCAAAGAAGTTTTACCATCTTGGATGATGTTCTTTGATAGTGTAGCTAGATCACCTGGAATGGAGGCAGGAATTGTGTTTTTCTCACCAAAAAGATTTATTCTTCCATTTTTAGTAGTGCTGACTGAGTTATGTACTAACAATGTGGTTGAATATCAAGCCTTGATCATCGGGCTTCAAATGGCATTAGAAAGGAACATTCTAGAGCTTGAGGAGTTCGGAGACTCTTAAGTTAGTAGTAAGCCAAGTATTGAAGCAATATGATGTGAAGAAAGATGACTTGCTTCCTTACTTTCATTATGCTACCCAATTGGTGGGATAATTCGACAATATTCTTTTAGATCAGCATGTTGCCAGGAAAGAAAATCCCAGGGCAGATGCTCTTGCAAATCTAGCAACAACCCTAGCTTTGTCTGATGATGAAAAAATCAATGTCTCTGTTTATTGCAAATGGATTTTTCCATCTTTACCGGAGTACTTTGTAGAAGAGGCAAGTGCAATCTCGGTTTCTAAAATTGATGAAAATGACTGGAGACAACTGTTAATCGATTATTTGAAACATGGAAAGTTACCTGAAGATCTTCGACATCGAACTAAAATTTGGCATTGAGCCCCCAGATTCCTGCTTTACTAGGATACATGTATTGTCGATCTTATGAGGGAAATTTCCAACGTTGTTTACATGGGGCAGAGACTACCGAGGCCATGTAGGAAGCGCACTCAGGTATTTGTGGAGCACATCAATCTGGGCCAAAAATTCACTTTTAAATTAACAGAATGGGCTACTACTGGCCGACTATTGAAAAAAACTATGTAAATTATGCAAGAAGATGTGAGGCTTGTCAACTTTATGAAAATTTGCATTCGTTAACCGCAAGAGCCATTACATCCTACTGTAGCTTCGTGGCCTTTTGATATGTGGGGTCTAGAGGTGGTTGGTCCATTACCTAAATTTTTGCAAGGTTTTCTTTACATCTTGGCAGCGACAGATTATTTGTCTAAATTGGCAATAGCCATTCTGTTGAAAGATGTAATGAAAGAGAATGCCATCATTTTCATCAAGACCTTTATCATCTTTAGGTATGTGTCCCTCAATACATCATCACAGATATTGGAAAGCCGTTCTGTAGTAGTTTGATGAACCAATTGTGTGCACAATTCAAATTCAAGTAGCATAATTCTTCAATGTGCAATGTACCGGAAAATGACTTGGCAGAAGCTTTCAACAAGAACTTAAGCAATTTATCAAAGAAAGTGGTATCTAAGTCTAAGAAAGATTGGCATGATAGAATTGGTGAAGCTTTTTAGGCCTATAGGACAACTTTCAGGACAAATATACAAGCCACGCCATATTCGCTTGTCTATGGGAATTGAAGCAGTTTTACTGTTGGAGTGTCAAATACCATCCGTGAGAATTTCAATTCAAGAAGGTCTCACGACAGAAGACAATGCTTGTTTGCGACTAGTAGAACTAGAAGCTCTTGATGAAAAAAGGTTGCAGACTCAACAGCAACTTGAGAGTTACAAAGCTTGAATGTCCAAGTCATTCAATAAGCAAGTACGACCACGAACTTTTCAAGTTGGAGACTTGGTTCTTCCAATAAGTAGGCCAATTGTCACCAATCATCACATGGGAAACACGTTCACCTCAAAATGGGATTGACCTCATGTGGTTCGAGAGGTTTACTCTCATGGTGCGTACAAACTGGTAGATAAGGATGGCGTTAAGATTGACCCGGTCAATGGGAAGTTCTGAAATTGGTTTCATGCTTGAAGGTTGACTCTGTAAATACTCCTAGCCCACATGAGTATAAACTATGAATGATATTCAAAAAAAATAAAATCCCGGCCCGTATGAGTTAAAATTGTGGACAAGCACATTAAAATCCTTTCAACTACATGATAACTTGATTCCCTCCTTTTGGTATACATAGGCAGCTTGAAAGTTACTTTCGAGTTCAGTCATATCAACATCAAAATTCTATTCTGGCTTAGACTAGTTGTCAACAAAGTAGCTGAAAAGAAAAGGAAAAGAAAAAAGAGGCACACGTGAGCTTGAATAAAAAGGACATTTTTATTCCATTTAAATGCTCTTTATTACATGAATAATGCTAAAGTGGAAGCATGTCAAGACTAGTCCTTTCCTACATGCCCAAAATAAAATTGCTGAAAAAAATGAGCCAGTTGAAAAGTTAAAAGTTCGCAAGTTTATTTAGATCCTCTTCAAGTAGACGCTCCATTTTGTCTAGAAACTTGACATATTCTACATATAGGTATGAGGTGTTCTCTATCTTTTGGATCCTTTCTCTCAGTTTGGTAACTTCAACTTGAGTCTTTTTAAGGCTTTCTTGGCTTTGATTAAGAACCAAGGTTTTTTCTTCCCTCTTGAGTGCATAGGTGTTCAAGTTGCTCCTTCTACTCCGTTTCCTTGTTCCTAAGTTGTGCCATTTGTGCTTCTAAGTCTTCTACACTCTTTATCTGCTGTCGTTGTTGCATCTCAATGGTGTGCAAGTTTTGTTAGGCAGTTGAGAGAAGTCCTTCATATGATTCTTGAGTCATCTTTCCATCAAGTGATACCTTGTTAGAGTTATATGTCTCTGTATTCTCAAAGAATGCCTTTATTAGACCTTACAAAGTTGAGATGTCCATTTTGTTCCCCATCTCTTCAAGAAACCTTGTTGCATGTTTGTTGAGGACATGTGTTCTAAGCAAGTTTTTGAAACTTGCTACTTATTCCGAATGAAACTCGGATACAGTTGGTGGCAATGGCCAAGTTGGGGTTTAAAGGTCTTGACTGGTTGCTTTTCTAGTGTAGTTTGAATGGGTAGAGTCCTCCATTCATGATGGTGTTTTCATTTTGAGTCCTAGCTTGACTGTTCGTGTTATCACTCTTCCCTCCATCATCAAGGTTCTTGGTAAGATCGGCATTCGAAGAAATATGAATGACATTGCTAAAAACATCAAATTTGCTAGGCCTCGTCACTGAAACCTCTATTACTTCAAGAGTGTTGTCTACAAGGTCCACTGGTTGTGAATGGTCATCAAACTAAAAAGAGAGAATTAAAAAAATAATGGGTAAGTATAGGGTCAATATCAACATTAAAAAAAGAGAAATAGGAGCATGAGAGCAAAAGGGATTAAATGAAATAACAACATATTGAGCAAGTTGCTCCAATGGTATTGTTAAGCTTGTTACACCTTGAATGAGTGTTTCTCAGTCGATGATAGCCATGTCCAAGTCTCGTGTAATGTTTTCTTTATTTCCTTTCTTGGGTCGATTCTAAGGGCAATCATGGTCGGATGTGCTTTCACTTGACTCTTCCTCATCATAAATGTTGTGGCATGATGAATCTCCAATCATGGCATTAAGAGCCTGGGGTGAAAGAGTGACCAGTGGATGTGTGTTTTTCCTCCGTTTGCTGACACATCTACCACCGGCTATGAGGGTTACTCTCATTTGGTGCATTCACCTCTTTTTTCGTCAAGTTGCCCTCTGAATTTTGAGTGAAAATGACCTCGGTTTCTTTATTTGAATCTTTTCTAATCATCTCCCTTGCATCTTTGATGGTCTTGATTGAAGTGTCAAAAGTATTTCCCTTTCTTGTCTCATGATGCATAGAAGGACTGTTTTGACAACTACTCCTTTTGGTCGACCTGTGCTCATGTGAAGAATGAATGGTCACATCGCCCTTAGATGCCAAATGTGCACTTGACTCGATGGTTTTTGTCTTCTTTAAATTAATCTTTATGGTGTGTTTAGGAGCCAAATTCGATCATTTGACCACCAATGATGATAATTTTTTGTAACAAAAAAGCTTCTATTTTGAACCGGTAGAATTATCTTAGATTGTGCTGCCACATGAGTGAAGGATTCCCACAATGGCACTATGTCCACCAATGAATAATGATTGAAGGGAGCTTTTCTTTCAAGTCGTAAGGAATATCTTGACAAAAGCCAAACTGGCAGTTGAACCTGTAAGGATTGTACGGCTCAACAATATGAACATTATTCTATCGAAGAGTTAAGTAACATGAATGAGTGCTAAAAAAGTAGTCTATCCATGAAGGTGATAAGTATCGATTGTCAACCAAAACATGATCCTTCTCTTGCAAAAGCAACCTAAGAGAGGGGCTGAATTAGGCTGTTTGAAAAAACAAACCTTTTAATGTGCTTAATGAGAAATGCAAACTTTATGCAACAAATAAACACTTAAGCACAAATGAATACAAAAGATATTCAATAATTGAAGCTCAAAGAACAAATATAAAGATGATTGAGATAGAGAGTATCAAATCAAACTCCCAATCTTCTCAAGCTTGGAGTATATCCACTAGTAGTGCCTCTTTAAAGAAGGTGAGGCAATAACCCTCTTGTACACAAAGTAGGCTCACCCTTGCACCAACTAAGTCCCTCTACGCAATCAATTTGAGCCAAAGGGTTTTACAATACAACCTCACTTTTGTACACTTGTTATCCCTCCACTCTTACACTTGAAAATCACTCACTAGTCTACTCTTGCTCACACTAATTCCCTCTAGTTGAGCCAAGAGAACTACACTACTCAAACCAATACAACACACAATATTTTATCCTATTTCTTCCCAAATAGCTCTTACAAGTATTTGTATTGAATGCAGTAGTTCTACTCTATATATATTTTGCATTTATAGACTTTGGGGTATTTATAGATGCCCAAAAACTGCCTTCAACAATTCTGTAACGGCTATTTTCTGTTTACTTGAAAACTAGCCGTCAGATCTTTCAAATGGCCGATGATGTGAATGTGCATCTGAACGAACTAGTCGATGAACCGTTCAGACGTCCGATGTAAAGCCTTTGTGTCTGATGATGCTTCCGTTAACAATATGAACAGTGCTTCGGACGGTTGTATGCGTCCTACAGCTTTGACAGAAACTTCTTCATATTGAGCTCTTAACTTTTTGGGCGGTCATGTTTGTCCTACAGCTTTTAGTTGTGTTTCGGACGTTCTCCTATGTCTGAGGCTACTTCAGATTCTTTTTTGTCGAACGCTCCCTTGAGTCCGAACACCTTTCTTGTGGATGCTCCCTTCCGAATTATCCTGCTTCTCTGCACACTTGATTGCAAATCATTTGTATGATTTGGTCATCATTAAAACATGAGTAACACAACTGGGGTTCAACAATCTCCCCCTTTTTCATGATGACAAATCATTTGGACATTTCTAAAATGTGAAGCATAAGTCAAGTTTTATCTATTATTTTCTCCCCTATTTGACATCATCAAAACATAAGAAAAATAATACAATTTAAGCTCCCCCTAAGTTTATTCTCCCCATTGAAAGATGAATATAATTCACATGAGTACATGGAGAATAAGTTTAGTTATGCAAAACAATTCTTCCCTTCAAGAATATGTATTCAATAAGATATCAGGGAATTCATGCGAAGAATTAGGATCAAAACAATATATTTTTCGGTCATTCCTTAGCAAAAAGCATCATCAAAACAATGAAGCATGTGTGATGCAATTTTTTGCAAAATAATCCATTTAAAAAGAGAATGCTCCCCCTTTCTTTTCCAAGTAGTGACTTATTATAGACAAAAATTGGGGATACATATTCCGTAGCATTCTAAACATAGTCAATCACATAGATGAGTAACATTCAAGAGAACATAGTTCAACTTAATAAATGAAAGCACATTCTTAACACAAAATTTTAGATGTTACCCATTTATTGTCATCTTGGCTCATGTGCTTTGAACACCCTCCATTGATAATCTATCTTGAATTCCTTGGTGGTCTTCCAAGCATACCTACATGCAAAGTTAAGCAACAACTTTTGGTACCCAAACTTTCTTGGGTCCAATTGGGTTAGTAACATGCTTAATCACCCAAATAAAATTTATTCCCAATATTTCATTTCTTTTAACATAACAATTTTTCTTTATATGGCCATGTTGATGACAATATTTACTAAATAATATTCTTATTGCCATAGAAAGAAGATATAGATTTAACAAAGCACAAATCATTTTTTCTAAAGGTGATAAAATTCTTGTTCAAAAACATATTTCTAGTTCTTTTCTTTTAAATAACATTTTCTTTCTTCTTTTTCAAAATATCATCAAGATCATCTAATCTCTTTTTCAATGAAGCTTGTTCTTCCAAGATCTTGGTTTTTTCAACAAATTTTTTCTTCAAAACATCATTTTCTTTTGTCAAATAATTATTTTCATGCACAGGTTTTTAGTTGGCACTCAATAAAGCATTAACTTTAATTTTTAACTCTTTTGTTCTTAGCAATGATTATTTCAAACATTCATGCATTTTAAAAATAAATGATTCAACATCATCATCATCATCATTATCACATGAAACATCACAAGAATCACAACTAGAGGATACCTCTCTATTGCCAAGTGCCATAAAAGCCATTTGAGCCTCCTCATATTCTTATTCAACTTCTCCATCTGAATTATTGCAATCATCCCAAGTGATTTGGAAGTTGTTGAAGTGAGGCTTTCTTGAGTCTTTTCTCCTTTTTGATGAAGCTTTAAATGCTATGCTTCTTTTTCCTTTGACTCCTCATCATCTTGTACCTTGTATTTCATATTCAATTCAAAGGAGGTTAAAGAATTAATAAAAGACTCGATAGGGATAGAATTTAAATTTTTAGACTCCTCTATGGCAATGGATTTAGGTTCCCATTCCTTAGGTAAAGCATTCAAAAAATTTCTATTCTTTTCACCCAAGGAATATTCTTTACCCAAACCTTCCAAATCCTTTACAATATCATTGAACCTACAATACATCTTGTCAATGTTCTCATGAGGTTCCATTTTGAAGGATTAATATTTAGGCATAAGAAGTGACTTCTTTTGCTCTCTAATATCTTCATTTCCTTCATGGATATCTTTCAATTTTTCCCATATCTCCTTGGCTGATTTGCAACCTTTTACTTTAGAAAACTCATCTGCATCCAGGTGCTGCCAAGCATTATACAGAATATTAATGGCTTTAGCATTGAAAGATAAACTAACTTTATCTTGTGCATTTAACTCATATCTAGTCTTAGGACTTAATCTATGAGTATTTACATCAATGATGTTAGCTTCTAAACGACCTTCACAAATAATATACCATAAATCAATATCAATAGATCGAACAAAATTTTTCATTCTATCCCTCCCAAAAACAAAATTAATGCCATTAAATATGGGAGGTCTAGTAATAGAATGCCCCTCCAAAAATAAAGCATTATTGGTAGCCATAATGATATTTACTCAAAAGCAGTTAAGCCTAACATAAGAGACCAAGCTCTGATACCAACTTTATCCCAAAAGCAATCTAAGAGTGGACTGAATTAGTTTGTTTCAGAAAACAAACCATTTAATGTGCTTAATGAGAAATGCAAACTTTATGCAACAAATAAGCACTTAAGTACAAATGAATACACAAGATATTCAATAATTGAAGCTCAAAGAACAAATATAAAGTAGTATTTCATGATTGAGATAGAGAATATCAAACCAAACTCCAAACTTCTCAAGCTTGGAGTATATCCACTAGTAGTGCCTCTTCAAAGAAGGTGAGGCAATAAACCTCTTGTACACAAAGTAGGCTCACCCTTGCACCAACTAAGTCCCTCTAGTTGAGCCAAAGGGTTTTACAATACAACCTCACTTTTGTACACTTCTTATCCCTCCACTCTTACACTTGAAGATCACTCACTAGTCTACTCTTGCTCACACTAATTCCCTCTAGTTGAGCCAAGAGAACTACACTACTCAAACGAATACAACACACAATATTTTAGCCTATTTGTTCTGAAATAGCTCTTAGAAGTATTTGTATTGAATGAAGTAGTTCTACTCTCTATATATTTTACATTTACAAACTTGGGGGTATTTATAGATACCCAAAAACTGCCTTCAACAATTCTCTAACGGCTATTTTCTGTTTACTTGAAAACTAGCCATTAGATCTTTCGGACGGCTGATGCTGTGAATGTATGCGTCTGAATGAACTAACCATTGGACCTTTCAGATATCTGAAGTAAAGCCTCTACGTCCGATGATGAATCCGATAACAATATGAACGGTGCTTCAGACGATTGAATGCCTCCTACAGCTTTGATAGAAACTTCTTCATTTTGACCTCTTCTCTTCGGACGGTCATGTGCATCCTACAGATTTTGGTTGTGTTTCGGATGTTCTCTTATGTCTGAGGCTACTTCAGATTCTTCTCTGTAGGACGCTCCCTTGCGTCTAAAAGGGAGAGTCCGAACACCTTTCTTTCGGACGCTCCCTTCCGAATTATCCTGCTTCTCTGCACACTTGATTGTAAATCATTAGTATGATTTGGTCATTATCAAAACATGAGTAACAAAACTGGGGTTCATCAAACATAAGCTAGGAAGAATTGATGGGTTCATCTTTAGGAAGAGGATTTCTTATCGTTAGCAGTGAAGAATTTGGACATTTTCTTGCCACCAAATTTAGTCATTTGGGCTCCATAATTAAATAATAGATGTTTCCATGAATGTGGTTGGCATCAAAATAGCGGGCTATCCATCCATACAAATAATGGATTGGAAAAATAGTAGTGGATTCCCACAACTTGGAAGAATGGACAACTTCGTTTAAGTCATTGTAGATGCTTGATAACACTAGTAGAACAAGGGAAAAATTTTGTCCGCAGGCCATCAAGGTAGTCATTTTAATGCACTAGGATTGATGTGGTCAATTTTGTAACGCGGCAAAAGGAATTTGCAAATCCAACAAGACAAAAATGCAAAAAGGTATGTCTCATTTCTCGAAATCTCATCAACTCCGAAGTCCAGAAACTACTCGGATATATCATTAATCTTGGGCGCACAGTCATTTTCAATGATTCCACTTGGATTGTGAGTTGTCCGTGGCTTTGATGAAATTCTTAGCCTACTGACTATAAGTAGGGGCAATTGACATCTACTTTGGCCCTTAAACCAAAATTGAATGCTGCTAGCAATCCAAACATCGTTCGTTCTTTCTGTGACTTTATGAAAGGCAAAGAATAGATGAATGCAGCTTGCCAGTAACTGAGGTTACCCGCTTGTGCTAGTGGCAAAAAGTTTACTAGCTAAGAGAACAACTTCATCATAAAATCTGCCACGAATTGGAAGGCAACCTAGCTTGCGCAAGTCCCAAAGTGAGATGGATAATTCACCAATCGATGAATACAGGGTATTCTTCGTGCGACACCAAAGTTTGAGGAAAGCATGCAAGAAGTTGTCGCAATAATCGTATGTGAACAAGGATGCATGGACGGCGTCATACATATTGGCATCTAGGAGCACCTTCTTCTTTCTTGAGAGGACATCTTGAACCCATTCTCAATAGCACATTGTGTAACAAGTTTCACCGAAATTAGAGGCCAGAGCATCTCATGCAGTTTTGTCCGAATCGGTTCGAGCAAATGGAAGCAGAAACTTGTTAGTACTTTGTTCTCCTCCATGGTCATGAGACAGCAACACGTGCACTTCCTTGCTTGTAAGAGACGAAGTCAGTAAGGGCCAGTTAGTACCTTCGTAGATTTGGTCGACCACCTGGCAAGATGAGACGATGCATCTAAAAGATCAATCTTCATTGCCAAGTCACCTATGGCAGGTGGTAGTGTGTGAAGGAATAAATCATGAGCACTTGAACCTCGCCTGCCATCAAGAAGTTGGAGGCATTGTTCAGGAGATCTACCATCATTGATATGCAAGTTTTTGAATGTTCCAGTAACAAATAGAGTGAATTAGAATAGTAAAGTAAAAGTCTGAAAGCAAAACGAGGTTACGGTTAATTGCTCCTTGAGGATTGAACAACAAAATTTATGTACTTCAACAAGATATTGTACTAGGGATGACTTACGTGCAAAAGGATAGTATCGTTTCCAGGTGTCTATAATTAGAGATTGGATTTCTTAAAGATGTTGGGGTTTCAAGTCGCCAAAGTAGCCAAAAATCATGGTATGGATATGCTATTTGAAAAAAATTAGTGGCGGAGCTCTTGAACCAATTGAATATGGCATAATCCTCCCAAAAATTAACTGGGGAAATGATTCCTTCAAAGTGCAAGTTCTCTTGGTGAATTTGACGAACAGCTGGTGTGCACTAACACAACCAAAATTCCTACAACAATTGAATATTTGGATGACCAAACCTTTTAGAAAACAAACAATGCATAGCAAGAGTTATTATCATCATTATTATTCAATTGTTTAAATGATTCAAGTTCAAGGATAAAGGATGTCCCAGCTCGATACAAGCTAAGTGAAGAGTCGAGAAATTACCAACAACTTGGCTTGTTAAATGAAGTTTGGAGATTGAGACTTCTTATGCACGATGTGATGTTAAGAGCTGTAAGGTAAAGAAATTGGGTGTAAGAATTGCAGTTAAATAGGAGAAACAAGTCTGTGGTTTAGGCCTGAATTATTTGCTCTTTAAGGAAACGTGAATAATTTGGCAGCTTTCTTAAGCTTGGATGGCTTTGCTTTGGGAAAATTTCAGCTTTGGACTTGGAAGTTTGGAAAAGACAGGTTCACCTGTAAGTTTGTGTATCCTTATGTCTTATTTTCAGAAGAAAAAAAAAGAAAAAAAAGGAAGAGATTCCTAGCTGGGAATAGTATGAACAAAATCAAAAAGTTTGAAATTAGTAGAAAAGGAATTTTGCAGTGGCTTGGAAAATTGGGGAAGTTGTAGTTTTAAATTTTCCCTGTTGTTCCCTTAAGTTTACGGAAGGGTACTTAGTAGACAGCTTTCCAAACAAAATTTGATTAGCTCCGCTATTGAGTACAGACGCTAAAGTGAGAAACATTCACTTCATTCACTTCTTGGTGTTTCTTATTTTGAAGACGTGGAAGTTGAGAATTAGGATCTCACGTGTGTGGTATACCACGAACCACCAACTATGTAATTTGACGCATGGACTCTTCCAGCAGGCTTAATTTTTGAATGTTAGGTATTAAATTTCTAGTTCAACTCACCATCAATAATCCATATGCAAAATTGCAAACACTTGCATGATTTGATTGAAGAAAATGCATCTTGACCCTTCATTAAAAAAAAGGGATTAAGAACTTCAAGTCCCAGTTTTGATCCTTGAAAATGAATTTTTAACCGAACCTTGAAGTTGGAGTGTTTGTAGACATTAAAATTTTAAATTATTATTAATACAGACAATACTAATAATTGTCTTAATTAATTTAAATGAAAAGTCCATTGTCTCAATTAATTTAAATGAAATATCCAAGTTAAGGTCCAATTATTCATAGAGTGAGATGTGTGGACTTTCCTTATATTTGGGCTTGGTCAAGTAAATTAAAAAGAACTGACTAGAATCCATTAAAATGTTTTGGACCATGTCCTGGGCCAGCCCAGTATTTTATTTTAAATGATGGGTGACTTAAGTCCCAAGTAACCTATTAGGGGAAGGAAACCTTATTTTTACCTATAAATATTACTGCAAACATCAAGTCTCCCACATCCTTGAAGCTCCGCAAGTTCTTCGACTATGAAGTCCCCGAAGTCCTTCGATATCTTCAGTCCAAGTCTTCAAAGTGCTGAATAATCTTCAAGTTGTTCATGTCAACTGTTCAAGTCTTCAACTTTTGCGTTGATCAAGAGACGTGTTTCCTCAAGATCTACTCAAGTTTTCCACTACAAGTATTCAACAATCTTCTGTCAGTCACTAAATCACCGCAAGAAGATCCATCGTCCTTAGATCTACAATTCAGTGGAGCAAGAATCAAGGGAGTACTTTTTGTAAAATAAAAAAAAACAAAATCAGAGTTGCATACCTTAAATTAATTAAATTGTTTCTTATTGTTGTTTGTTCCTGATTTTCAGTACCTTTCCGTACTTGAGAATTTGTGTGAATAGTGAGCCCTAGTAATTGACCAATAATCCTAGTGGGAACGATCCTTACCCACTCAATTTACAAACTCACCTCATATCCTAGTGAGCGTGTGTAAGTATTAATTATGGTTATTAAGACTTATTTATTAATTTGTTTATGAATTGAATTGCCCTTCTAACAGTGCCGAAAACTTGTTTGGTGTAATATTGCACACAATATGCTACTGGGCAATTCAATTCACAAACAAGTTAATAAATAAACCTTAATAACCCTAATCAACACTCATACATACTCGCATGGATGCGAGGTGAGTTTATAGATTGGGTGAGTAATAATCGTTCCCACGAGGACTATTGGTCAATTACTAGAGCTCACAAACCTACGAACTAGTTAGATAAATCAATTGCAAGGATTTATCATAAGAAATCAAGACCAAATACCAAACTTATTAAAACTAGCAAAGCCAATAAAATTTATCGTAAGAAAACTTAAACAAATGAACTAGAAAATTAAATTAGAATTATGGAATTGAAATAAGACCTGAAATTAAATTGTATATGGATTAAGAAATCAAACTCAATTGCTACGTTAGGCAGAATTCAACTTTGAAATGACAAACAAGCAATAATTAACCATACTAATTCACTATACTCTACCTAACTTTCGCAAGTATACGAAGTTGATTGTGGTAAGGATGAGTGGGTATCGTCTCACAAGGATTGTATTTGGAAGACAATTACCAAGATTTACGGATATTTGTGTAGTTAAGCAAAATCAAACAAACGATGATGGAACTATTCTAATAAAAACCATAATTAAATGAAAGTGATAAAAACTTAATTTAAAGCTAGATTAACTAAAAAGCAAGTAAGTGAAAATAACTAATTACGATATTAAGGAACTAATTAAGCTATTCTAGTAGAAGCAAGTAAAGGAAAGCACTTAATTCTAACCAAAAATAACCAAATTAAGACTAAAATTAAAAGCAAGCAAATTTCCCAATTAAAAGGACTACAAATAAGAGACTTTGAAGACTAAAAGCAACCATTTCTAAACTTGAAATTGGAAAGAGTTAAACTAGAAATCTAAATATTTTTGGATTTTTGATAGAAATAAAGAAAGCCCACTAAGAATTAACTAGAAATTAATGCAAGAAATTGAAAATTCTAACTAGAAATGCAAGAAATTATTAAGAACCCTAATTTACCTAAGAAACCCTAAATTGCAAAGTAAAGAACATCTTACTAAATTAGACAAGAAAGCAAATGAAAATTATATCTACGCAAAGCTTGCGATTAACCCACAACGATTGTCTAATGAAAATTCGAACTTGACAAGAAATTAAAAGAAGATCTAAGAGAATTTTCAAAACTTGGAGTTCAAGATATCCTAAACTATCCCGAAATCCAACCAAACTATCTACTGCTTCCTACTTTCTATTTCTTAAGTAGTTTACATAGTGTAATATTACACTAGGCAATAATCAGGAGTTACTGGCTGAAAGTTTACAAAATTGCCCTTACAACTTAACTCTCAGCAAGTCGAGATCGCGATATGGAACAACTGAGATCGCGATCTCGACTCCAATACATTAAGACAATTTCCCGAGTCGAGATCGCGATATGGGGAGTTTGAGATCGCGATCACGACTCTCTTCTCAGCAATCTTCATTTCTTCCATTTTTGCAATTTGGTCAATTGAGCTTTGTTCATTCCAGCTTCCAACCTCTAATTTTATTGACCTGCATAATATTAACACCATTAATCAATTAATTAAGCTAGAAATTTAATAAAAACTTATCAAATTTAACAAGAACGGAAATACAAACACCTATGATAGAAATTAACTAAAGTCTTCAATTAATTACCCAAAGTTCGGGATTTAAACTACCAAAATGCTATAATTTAGAGGAAAATAACTCTAGTTTACTATTGTTATCACACCCCCAAACTTAGCATTTTGCTAGTCCCGAGTAACACAAAAATTAAAATTAAAATTAAAAGAAGCCTGCTAACACTCAAACATATAAACACTTCCAAAGGTGACGGGACACTTGATGAATCATGGATGTATTTAGAACAATTAGTAAATTTCTCACGAAACGTTCAATACTACGTGATATGTGAAGTATCTACGTAAATCAATGCAAAATTGAAATTTGTTCTACATAGAAGCACACATTCATTCACTACACAAGATTTCACATCACCAAGCATTACCATTCTCAAAAAGAGTTACGACCAATATTTTAGTTCTTTCCATTTAAAACATCATTACTTCTCAAATCACAAATATTATGAAGTTAGTCAACTATCTCGACCAGGCATCATGAAAATAGAAGTTCAATAAGGAATCAACTTAAATGCAAATGTCACACATTTCAGGAATAGACCTCTAATAAGGAATAAGTAATATGAAATTAATGATAAGTATGACAAACATTTACTCCTTAACTTATTGGTATATTAAAATGCAATTCCTAATGACTTAATTCAGAGAAACAAAATGGGTACATGTCGAAATCCCGTACTCGCCTTATTACTACTCTAATGCCTTATTTCGGAGAAACAATATGGGTATATGTCGAAATCCCGTACTCGCCTTATTCCTAAATTTTTTTTTTCAGCCCCAAACCAAGGAAGTGGAGTGAAATGTACCTAAAATTAATCTCAAATATCAATTATTCACAAGTTAGAAGAACATTCCCTATGAAAACACACAAAATGTCCCAAAATTCCTTCTACTTCATTTAACTCATTTCTTTCCAAAAGATAGTTTATCAACCAAATAATACAAGTGATTTGATCAGAAACAACATTTCAAATGAATTTTCCTAAAATTTTAGCACTTCTTTTTGAAAAATAGTGATGCTAAGTTTATGAATTCTTTATGTTGCAAACAAACTACTCACTCACACAAAACTTTTTGAAATAAATCAATCATATACTTCAATGACAAAGCATTGAACATCAAAATTTATCATCATTGAGTACCTAATTGATCGATTTTACATTCATTAAACATCAAGTGGCAATAATATGTATAAAATAACCATTCCCAACACAAAGAAATAGACACCCCCAAACTTGTCTCTTTTATTCTAATTGATGAATAAATCATCCTTCCACTCACCCAAAATTAAACACAAAGACATACCCAAAAATAACAAAAACTACTCGAATCATGATATAGCTATAAACTAAGAACTAAAATTTGGTAGAAATGCTAATAGCGATAACTGTGCCATGCACAGTACTCTCACCATTCAAGCTTCAAACAAAATGAACATTCAATTCAACTCATCAACTAATGCAAAGATGGCATCATCTTAGGGCCCTTAGCCATTCTACTTTTATTAAGCAATGAGCGAACTTCACCAAGTGTCAAATATGAGATTCCCAAAGAGATTCAATCATGAACATCAAAATGTATCAACTTGGCATCAGCTTAAGGGCCATTAGCCAAACTAATTAAAAAGAAAATCTGAAATACTTCAATTCCAAAGACTAAAAGTAAAACAAAAGTAATCAAAAGTTATGGTGTTCAATCAATAAAAATAGAGAGAATTATCATCATCCATCCAATCAATCCAGTGATCAGGGTTGGTCTTCATCCATGCTCAAGCAAATGGTGGATTCATCTATTCTTAACCCTCCTCAGCGTCACTAGGTTTGGCCTCTTCATGATCATCATCCATGTCCCTTCCAGTCGCACCTGTCATAGCTAGATCCCTCATGATGTGTGGTAGCCACAGGTGGTGTTGTAGTACTGTCCACGAGGTTGACAAAAGTGCCATGCCGGAGGTAATGGTGACTGGACCCAAGTGCCTAATGAAGTAATCTTTAAAGCTTTTCCAATGACGGTCAAAATGTTGTGCATCACCATTTGAATATACGACCAGTACCCTTGTAGATCATTCCTTTCTTCTTCATATACCGGAGCATTAAATACCGAACTTGGGGGTATTAGAATCATTGAAATTCTCTGAGGTGATGGTGGCTATGGGCTGTGGCTGTGGCTGTGGCTGTGGCTATGGCTGTTGCTGGGTAGGGTGCTCCTCCTAGTGGTGCTTTTCATATTCTCTCACCATCCTTTAGACATATTTCGGATTAATCATTCCTCTAGGATGTGTCAATGGTTCCAAATGACCAATCAGGCAACCTGCTATGGTACAAAGATGGTGAATTAGACTAGGGGGATAAAATATAGGACGTCCAGACCTACCACTCTCTAAAAATCCCTATCTAATAAGGTGACCAACATTCACCGGGACCCATGCATCATGATTAATCGGCAAATTTTAGGAGTCCTTGATGAGCAAATTTTAACTCAGTGGCAGACGAAGTACTCTTAATCCAATCTACCCTTCTATCACAAAAGGCATCTTAGATTGCATTCATATCCTTATCTTTATTATTCAAAAATGCCAAGTATTGACTAGAAGGTACCGGGTGAGGGGGGGTATGTTGAAATACGCATTGATCACATCAGCACTAAAATTTACTGAAACCCCCCGTATGCACATCTTGCCATCTTCTAATTCACATAAGTTGCAATGAAACTCCTTGAATATTTGGGTAGCCCCGGAGTCAACTTGAGTGTCCAAAGCCTCCCAATGCTGTGACCTAATTTGTTCCTCTATAGCTCATCTTGCATCTTCATAAATTCCCCAATGCATAGACAGGTCAAAATTCCGTTCTCTAATCACCTCATGCTTCTTGTTATCTTGTACAATTGTTAAGCCCTATCACAATTGAGGTTCAATTTGTTCACCGCCCTCAAAAGGCTGTATGTATTCCGAACCCCTTTCTCCACTAGTACCCTCTCCAGACTTTGTTTTCCGAGACTCGGTTCCTCTTCCTCTCATTCTAACTCTTCTTTCAGCACTGCATAAACCCTTCTAGTCAATTTTGATCAACAAAATTCAATCAACAATTTAAGAATTCAACCACCAATCAAGATCCACAACTACAAAATCACAATCAACAATCAACAATTTCCAACAATTTTCCAAGTATTTCAATTCGCAATCAACTTAAATCAATTGTCAAGTCAATAATTCAAATAATTGGATAAATCAGTATCACAATTCTCCCAAAACAAATTTGCACCAATTATCATCCAAAATTCAACAATTGAGCACCACTAATTTCTCCACTATTTAATCCACAAAATCCCACAATTGTCTTTAACAAATTATCATTTAAAACTAGAAACCCAAGGAAGGATATTACCCTTTTTTTTTGGATTGAAATTTCCCCAAAAATGCTTGTGTATCAATCCCCATTGAAGTTCACCTTTATCTCCAAGAATCCACCAAAAAAATGCTAACTTTGACGTTCCTAAAGAAAAATAGAATGATATTAGTGATGGGTGTGGAGTTTAAAGTGATTTTTAGTGAAGATGACGGAATAATTTTGAGGGATTGGGGTTAGGGATTTCGGTTCCGAGGAGAAGAAGAAGAGAGAAGTTTATGAAACAAGAAGAAGAAGTTGGTGTCGCGATCTCAAAGGAGTTGAGATCGCGATCTCGACTAGGTGCAAATATAGCCTTTGCGGAAGTTTGGAGTTGAGATCGCTAATCTCAACCAAATGACCATTATGCCCTCCAGAAGTTTGAGTTTGAGACCGCGATCTCAAAATTTGAGATCGCGATCTCGAGCTCAATTTTTGCAAAGCGAATTTTCACACTTAGCCGAAATTGCTCCACTCTTGACAACTTTTTTCCATTTGCAAGGGTAACCTACGAACAAAAAATTTACAAGTTAGGATGACAATTTTCACTCATTCTTTAGTACCATTTATTCAACTCAACAAATCAATTTTTTAATTTTTTTTAACAAAAATTCTGACCTAATTCAAACCAATTTACTCAAAATCAAGCCAATTAAAAATCACACCAAAAGAAAGCAATAATAACTAAATTAAAGACTTGGGTTGCCTCCCAAGAAGCGGTCTTTTATAGTCACTAGCCTGACTATGGCATGGACTTCATTCCAAGTAATTGAGGATGATTGACCCTCCTTTCCCTTTTTGTTTCCACGGAAAAAGTTTGATTCCCTTTTTCTTAATGATTGAGGCTTGATTTTCGGATTTTTCATGCACTAGTCATTTCTTTCTAGTCTTAGCCATCGCTAGCGCCCCAATTAACATCTTCAATTGTTTCTCAAACCATTTTCTTTTCTTATTGTGGCTTCTCAATTTCTTGACCTCACCGTTTTGCTTATTCTTTGCAAAACTCTCTTCATCCTTCGTTAACACGCATCCTTTATTGGGTGGCTTTTCTTTCAATTCATTTCTCAGATTTTCCTTTATTTCCAGGAGACACACTTGCTTGGGCGAATTTCATTGGTTAACTTCATTTTGCTCTTCATTTGACCTAGCAAGGATAGAATTAAGAGATTGATTAGATCATTTCTCTTCAACAATGGGAATATTGTCATCATATTCAAACACATCAAATTCAATTGATTCATTTTCAATTCGTAAGATCAACTTCCCTTTGTTCACATCAATTAATGCATGAGCGGTCGACAAGAAAGGCCTCCCTAGAATCAATAGAATCACACTCTCTTCACCCGTATCAAGCACAAGAAATCAACTGGAAATACCAACTTTTCAACTTGTACAAGCACATCTTCCAACAACCCATATGGTTTCCTCTCGGACAAATCTGCCAATTGGAGTGTGATATTAGTTGGCTTGACATTGTTGATCCCTAACTTGTCATAGATGGCCTTTGGCATGATATTTATGCTTGCCCCCAAATCAAAAAGTGATCGATCCCACGTTTTTCCTCCAACATTCTCCGGAATCATAAAACTACCGGTGGATCCTTGAGTTTAGGGGGCAACCGCCTTTGAACAATGGCACTACATTGGGCATCAAGGCATACTTTCTCATCATCATCCCACTTTCGCTTCCTTGCCAAAAGATCCTTCGTGAAACAAGTATAGTTGGGCATCTAGGTGAGGACATCAATCAAAGAAATTTAGACATTAATCTTTTTGAACATATCCAAGAAATGGTTGAATTGCTTGTCTTTTTCCTCTTTTCTTGAACCAATGAGTCGTTGAGAGAATGGAACTTTTATTGATGGATCTATTTTCAAAGGTTCCTCCACAGGCTTCTTCTTGGATACCCTGATCTCATTCTTTTGTTCCTTCTAGGCTTCATCATCAACCACTTCCCTTTCATTCTCAACTACCTTGGACCTTTGTTCCTTGCTTCCTTCCTCCATCTTTTTCTTCTCCTTAGATTCAACCAATTCTTTTCCACTCCTTAGGGTTATGGCATTGCATTGCTCCTTGGGGTTTGGAATAGTATCACTCAAGAAATGCCCCAAAAGTTTTGTCATTATTCAACCTTGCCCATTACCCCAATTGAATCTCCAAATTTCTTGTCGAAGCCTTCAAATTCTCATAATCTCTTTTACGCTCTTCCGTTTTCCTACCCAATTCTCTTCTCAAATACCCAGCTTCTCTTTTCCAACCTTCTTCACCAAAATTCTCTCTACGACCATATTGATCATGATACATGGGTTGGGAAAAATTTGCATAATGGAGAGGATGTCCTTGTTGTTGGTTTTGGAATGAAATGTAGGGGAAACTTTGATATGAGTTGGGTTGGAAATTTCTTTGATGTGGCGGTTGATAAGGTCTAGAGTGTGTTGGGCATTTTGAGGTGGGGGGATTTGGTTGGTAAGGAGGATTGGATTGGTTGTTGGTGTTACTCCATGAGAAATTTGGGTCATTCCTCCAAGAAGGATTGTAAGTATTCCCATAAGCTCCGGATTGGTTCCTTGGAAATGAAGATTGATTAGCCACATAATTGATTTTCTTGCTCATTAGCTCCATATGACATCTAACAATTCCAATTGGCATGGCCGCCTCCACAAAAATCACATGTCATGCTTGGTTGAGGTTGAGAAGAAGTCATAGCATTTACACTACTAGGTTTCCCTAGATTCTCCAACGCCTTTACCATGTTGTTCATCACACTCATGAACATGCTTTGTTGTGCCAAGAGGGCATCTTGCATGTTTAGATTCAACGCTCCACTATTTGCATTGGCTTGATTAGCTTGGTGTTGAACCACCAGTAGAGTTATCGGGCCATGATATTAGTGGTTGTATGCCATCCTATTTAAAAACTCTTAAGCTTCTTCCAGAGTCTATATGAGATAGAGCCATCGGCGGAGGCATCTACGATGGGTTTTGTAAACCATTATAAAAGGTTTGGATTTGAAGCTACAAAGGAATGGCTTGATGAGGGCATTTGCTTAGCAACTCTTTGAATCTTTCCCAAGCTTCCCCTAGGCTTTCACCAACATCTTGTTTGAACATAACCTAGTAGATGTAATCTCATTCCTTAATTTAGCAGTTCTTGCAGGAGAAAAGTACTTCGCCGAGAACTCTTGAGAAAGTTGGTTTCAAGTGGTGAATGTTCTTTGGGCATGGGATTGCAATCATGACTTTGGCCTATCACGAAGAGAAAAAGGAAACACCCTCATCCATACACAATCCGGGTGTACTCCATTAAATTTGAATGTGTCCAAGACTTCTTCAAAATTCATAAAGTGTGTGTAGGGGTCCTCATTTGGTCCACCTCTGAACATAGCATGGGCTTGGAGCATTTGGATTAAGGCAGGCTTGATTTCGAATTATTGTCTTGCACTGGCATCCGAGCAATGCTTGAGTTCGCCCCATCAAAATTAGGTAAAGCATACTCACTCAATGGCCTTCCATTCCCATTCATGCCATTTCCATTCCTATAGCCACCAATTCCATTATTTCAAACTACCTCTTCTTCTTCGTTTTCCATGTTCACATTCCCTTGATGAGCATTAGCATTTGCCATCTCTATTTATCCTTTCTTGCTCTTGTTGTACCCTTCTCAACCTTTGAATTTCTCTTAGCTCTTTCTCCCGTTCCTTGTCCAAGCAAATGAATGGCTCTTGAGCTCCTCTTACCATGCACTACACACAACCAAGGCAAATAGTCAATTGAAATTCCAAGTCAATTCCACAAGATATCCAACAAACATAAAATTCACAAAATTAACAACCAAACTAAAGTGCATAATCTACACGACCCGTATAGCATTTCATATTGCCAAAAATCGAAGACAATCCCTGGCAACGGCTCCAAAAACTTGATTTCTTCGTTAGGTAAAATTCAACTTTGAAAGGACAAACAAGCAATAATTAACCACACTAATTCACTATAATCTACCTAACTTTTGAAAGTATACGGAGTTGATTGTGGTATAGGATGAGTGGGTATCGTCCCACAAGGATTGTTGGAAGGCAATTACCAAGATTTACGGATATTTGTGTAGTTAAGCAAAATCAACAAAAGATGACGGAACTTGTTATATATTCTAATAAAAACCATAATTAAATGAAAGCGATAAAAACTTAATTTAAAGCTAGATTATCTAAAAAGCAAGTAAGTGAAAATAACTAATTACGATATTAAGGAACTAATTAAGCTATTCTAGTAGAAGCAAGTAAAGGAAAGCACTTAACTAACCTAAATTAACCAAATTCAGACAAAAATTAAAAGCAAGTAGATTACCCAATTAAAAGGACTACAAATAAGAGACTTTGAAGACTAAAAGCAACCATTTCTAAACTAGAAATTCGAAAGAGTTAAACTAGAAATCTAAATATTTTTGGATTTTTGATAGAAATAAAGAAAGCCCACTAAGAATTAACTAGAAATTAATGCAAGAAATTGAAAATTCTAACTAGAAATGCAAGAAATTGTCAAGAACCCTAATTTACCTAAGAAACCCTAAATTGCAGCTTAGCGATATGAAGAGTTTGAGATCGCGATCTCGACTCTCTTCTCAGCAATCTTCATTTCGTCCATTCGCTTTGTGATTTGGTCCTTTGAGATTTGTTCATTGCAGCTTCCAACCTCTAATTTTTTACCTGCATAATAATAACACCATTATTCAAATAATTAAGCTGGAAATTTAATAAAAACTTATCAAATTTAACAAGAACGGAAATACAAACACATATGGAAGAAATTAACTAAAGTCTTCAATTAATTACCCAAACTTCGGGATTTAAACTACCAAAATGCTATAATTTAGAGGAAAAAAACTCAAGTTTACTAGAGTTATCATTAACGTAGCAGAAACGAAGAGTTGTTTACCTTCGTTTCCATGAACCTTCAACTGGCTATATTCACAAGTGCACACAAGCAGAGGATTTCATGTTTAGGGTTTTATTAGCATTTGAACTCTTGAATTCTTAGATTACTTTTGATGATGGCATGGTTCTTAATTATTCATAGATGAAAAATTGTTGAGATGTGTTGAATGCATTTGTGATGAGCTTCTTTGTTTTTATTCCAGTTTTGCTCGAGGAAGATCTGAAAAGCTATGTGTGGGGTATTTGATAAGCTCATAAATAGAGTATATTTCACGTGTTGTTTACCTCTATTTTCATGTAATTTGACAATAATTTAGGTGGTTATGAGTTTAAATGTTTTATTTTTATTTTGTGTAGGTCTTGGATGAAAAAGAAGCCAAAAGGACCAAAAAGTTGGAGAAAAATTAATTGCTTTTGCATTTGTTCTTGATTTCTAGTAGTTAAAGGTAGAACAAAATCCTAGCAAATGATTTGTCGAACTAGTTCGTAGGTTTGTGAGCCTTAGTAATTAACCAATAGTTCTCATAAGAATGATCCTTACTCACCAATCTACAAACTCACATTGTATTCTTGCGAGCATGTGGAAGTATTCATTAGGGTTATTAAGGCTTATTTATTAACTTGTTTGTGAATTGAATTGCCTAGTCAATATTGCACTGAACAAGTTTTTGGCACCGTTGCTAGGGTAGCTAGTGTAATATTACTTCTTAGAATAGTGGTTGAAGGGCTCCTTATTAGTTTTTTCATCATCCTCGTGTGAATTTGTGGTTGTTCAGATTCTCACGCAACGCGGCATGATGTTGAATATGATGACCAATCTAATGAAGGCTGTAGAGAATTTGGGAAGAAGTCAGGTGCACTCCATAGATTCACCACCTCAAGGAATCTTAACATGTGATTTTTGTGGAGGAAACCATTGAAATGGCCTTTGCGAAAAGCCTATGCCGCAAGGTAAGCAAGTCCAATTCATTGCCAATCAGAATTGAAGACCAAGGAATCCACCTAGTTCATATGGTAACACATAATCCATCTTGGCACAACCATCCAAATTTTTCCTTGAAAAATCAAAATAATGCTCAAAATCCATCATTCCAACCATCATAGCCACAATCTAATTTTTTCAATCAAGCTTCATTTTCCTGACCATATCAGCCACCTCATTAAAGGAATTTCTACAATTTTTTGTCTCAGCCGAATAACTCATACCAACCTCCACCACCAAGACCCTCACTTCCCCAAAATCCTAATTATCCTTCACATCTAAAACATGACCAACCCAGTGAGGATAATTTGAGAAGGGATTTAGTGAACTTGAGAGAATATGAGAATCTGCAACCTACCACGAGGAACTTGAAAATGCAAATGGGACAATTGGCACGGCAAAACAACGAAAGACCTATGGGGGCATTGCCAAGAGACACTATTCCTAATCAAGGGATAACACCCATGGGAGGGAACAAGAGAAAATAGTTACTTTAATCCTTGTGATAGAACTATAGAGCCAAGGAAAGTCAATAAGGATGATGCAAGGACCGTGATAAAGAACGAGGCAAAGGAAAAGGGAAAGGCACCCAAAAGCAGTGATGATCAAGAACTGCCTTCCAAGGCTCTTAACCAACAAGGTGACATGAAGGACCTCTCTACTGTACTAGGTAAGCACGTAAGTATTCTTTTCTCTGAAAAGCTGAAGGAGGATGAGAAAAAAAAGAAATTCAAGAAATTTTTTGAAATTTTCAACAAGATTAAGAAATTAGCATTCCTTTTATTGAGGCCATCCAAAACATTCTTAGCTATGCCAAGTTCATGAAGCAGATTTTATCAACCAAGAGAAAGCTAATGGGGGACTAGATTTTGTGCTTAAACGAAAGATGTATTGCTATTATTCAAAAGAATCATCCCTCTAAACTTAAGGATCCTAGCTCGTTTTCCATTCCATGCGAGATAGGAAGATTGACATTTTCAAAGAGCCATTTGTGATTTAAGTATTTCAATCAACCTTATGCCTCATTCCACTTACAAAAAGTTGAACGGAGGAGGACTCAAACCAATAAACATCACTCTACAATTGGCAGATCGAAGTGTGAGAAAACCGGTAGAAGTGTTTGAGGACCACATCGTCAAAATAGGAAAAGTATTCCTACCGACAGACTTCATAGTTCACAACATGGAAGAAGATGTGATGACCCCTTTAATTCTTGGAAGACCCTTCTTGGCAACCAGAATAGCCATCATTGATGTTCAAGCTGGAAATTTCTTTACAATTTCGAGTCAATGATGATTTTGCGTCATTTAATGTTTTTCATTCTTTTAAATTTCTGTCTAAATACGATGATGTAATGAGTGTTGATATTATTGTTGATTTAGTTATGGATTTTTACAGGAAATTTGTCGAAGATAACACCAAAGACATAGAAGACTTCCATAAAGATGTCATGGACTATAGTAAATAGGAAAGCACTCAAAAGGGGGACTTGAAGGAAGAAGAGAAGGAAAGCAAATTGGATGGTAAAGACAAAGAGGGGTCTTCGACCAACGAGCCCCCCAAGGTTGAACTCAAACCACATTTTCCATTTTCTACTAATTAAAGCCATATAAATTTATAAAGAAAACTAGATTAAAAGTAAATATTTTTGGACTTTTGATTAAGTAAAAGAAAGCCCACTAACAATTACTAGGAATTAATGCAAGGAAATGAAGATTTTTGACTAAAAAGTAGTAAATTAGCAAGAACCCTAGAAACTTCAAAGAACACTAACAACTTTAAAAAGAAATTATGTAAAAATTATAATATACCTGAAGTTAATGAAAAACCACTAAGATTAGCTACCAAAATTAAACTGCCTAAGAAATGAAGACAAGATCTAATAGAGAATTAAAGAGGACTTTAATTAAGAAAAGAAGTCTTGCAAGTTAAGAAAGCTTCACTAATCTATTCTAATCTAAAAATATCAACTACAGCCTAACTGCCTGTTTCCGACACTATTTCCTACGTACTACTTTCTTAGTACAAGTCTTGTACATAACAATTAATAAACCTTTAGAATTACAAAAGTTGGCAAAATACAATGCTGAAACGCGTGTTCATATCGCGATATGGGATCGATATTGCGATATGGCACTCAAATTTAAAATTCCAACTTGCATGTCCATGTCACGACATGGGATTGCTTATTGCAATATGGAATGCATTTCCAACAGCTTGGATTTTCCACTTTTGCCTATCTTCTCAAGAACGCTCCAATCTTTTACACTGCATATCCTCGTGGGTTGTCCTAAACCTATAAAAATGTTCAAAAACCTATTTAGTACAAATTAAGCAATAATTAATGCTAAAATGATGATATTTACACAAATGCAAATAAAAATAATAAATGCAATAAAACAACATAAAAACACATAAATCTAGCCTAAAATCTAGAAAATACTAACAATAAGTTAGGTTAAATAGGTAAAATAACTCTACTTTACTAGAGTTATCACACCCCCAAATTTAGTATTTTGCTTGTCTCGAGCAAAATAAGAAAGAAAAAGAACCATACTAAACAAACAAACAATAACACACCACCAAAAATGACATCACAAAAGATGAACAATAGATGTACCTATTAACATTAAGGAAATCTCTCAAGGGACCTCAAATACCATATGACAATTGGACCCTTTCAACTAGTCACTCCAATTTTTCAACTTTCCCAAAAATCACAAGTTCAAATGCCACACAAAATTTCAAATAACAAAGTATTCACCATTCTGAAAAAAAGTTTCAGAAAAAGGCAGCAAGTTCCATTCATTCTAAACATAGTTTTTGCTCAAATTAGAAAGATTACCAAGTTGTTGATCTTGATGAGGTCACATGGAAATAGAAGTTTATCACGAGTCTACCTACATGCACGTGTCACACAAGTTGGGAACATTAATCTATCAAGGAATAAGGAGAATGATATCAATGATAGGTATTATACATATTTCCTCCTCAACTTGTTGGTATTCTAAAACATAATTCTTAATGGCCTATTTTGAAGAAACAACATGGTTACATGCCGGAATCCCATTGATGCGATCCTGGATGAGCTGAGAACCTTCAATCAAGGATTACATAAAATTGGTAATCAAGTAGTTGAAGTCATCCAACGCGACAATGACTATGATATTTGGTTTAGTCATGGTGTTCTTGAAGATGTTGTCGTCTTGAAGATTCAAATGTTGGCCAAGATTTCGAAAGCTAAAATGCTTAAATGGCCAAGTTGATTAATTAATATTAGAAAACATTGTGTTTTACGTCTGCAAGCCCAATTATTTGTTTAAGTATTGTGTAAATTGGGCTAGTTTTGGTGTTGATTTAGTTCTGAGATTTTAGGTTCATTAATTAGCCTTATGAGTCCCATTTAGCCCAAAATTTGGGGCTGCTTTTGGCCGAACCCTAGCACTAGTTTTTAGAAATTGTTTGGCTAGTTTTTTGCACTTTATCTAGCCAATAAATAGGCACTATTATGGACTAATTTTGAAGCGTATTTTTATCAATATATTTTCATCTTTCTTCTGAGAAAAAAGTTCCCTCTTTTAGTCATAGGATTAAGACTTTATTGGGATAATTAGTTGAGAAACAGCGGTTGTTCAAACCAACTCAAGATAATGGTTCCCGATTGATCGTTACAAGCTGCGGGTTAATTCTTGCTTATCTTTGTTTATTCTTTGCGTGTTCTTTGCTATCCAATTTGTGTGACCAATTTTGGATTGCGATCCTTGAGGTTTTGGTACCTTACTTGATTGTTGGGTTTTGTGGCTATCATGTCTATATTGCGTATAGGGTTCGTATCAGTTTGGTATCAGAATAGGTCCAATTCTGGTCAGTTCTATTTATTTTCCTTTTATTTTTTTTTTATAGTTTCTTTCTATGAAAATCATATTTCAAATAAACAAAAAAAAAAATCGTTCATGTTCATCATTACTGTTCACCATTATTGTTCACCATTACTGTTCATCAATACTATTCATTAGTAAAAAAAAATTACAGCTTTGATTCTGTGGTTCTTGTCTCAAAATTTGCATCGTTGATCTTGTAATTTGTTCTTCTTGCATTGTACCTTGTTCCTTAATTGTCTATCAATCTTTATTGTAATTGCTTCCATGTTCTTATTGATATGAAAACAAAAATTCCAGCTGTAGTTTTTCTTGTTGTTGCTTCTTCGTTGCTTCTTATTTGTTATTGCTACCAATTGAAAAAAAAAAACAAAAAAACATACAAGGTGTACTTGGCCAAATTGTAAAAAAAAAGAGAGAACAAAAAAGTTTTCCTGAAAGTTTAAAATAAATTGTTGGCCAAAAGTTTAAAAAAAAAAAAAAAAGAAAGAAAAAAGGCGTAGAACAAAAAAAGAAGAAGTAGAATTGGCTATAAGAAGAAAAATAGAGGAAAATCTTTTTTGTTTAGTGTTGATCTATTGAGTTGTTTATATAGACAATTACTTGTTTTTTTTCCTAATCTAAAAGGGTTTTATATCTTACTTTCTTTTTTCATAATTGTGCTTTGCTTCCTTATTTTAATCCTATTTGCAATTGGTTTCTTGTCCTAATCCTATATGGAATTGGTTTCTAATCCTAATCCTAATTAAATTTTGAAAACCCTAATCTAAATTGACTTAGAAAACACATCCTAATCCCAGTTGGACTCAAAAAACTAATCCTAATCCTAATCCTAGTATGGTTTGGATTACCTACCCTAATCCCAATTGAATAAGGAAATTTACCAAAATTTGGAAACTTTCTATTTTTGGAAACTTTCTAAATCAAGGTTCACATTCCAAATTTGTGATTCTGTTCAAAAAAAGAACTTAATTTTGTTGGTTATTTAAATTTGTTTGCTAGTCTTAAGAGCTTTATTATTTGTTCTTGTGTGCTTAGATTCCTATGGTTCGTAAATTTGCATACCAAACTCTTATTTGCTTTCTATATGTTTTTGTTGCTTCTAGTAGTCTTGGATATTTTGTTCTTCGAAGCATAAATTCAAAGTTTGTTCTCTATTATTTGGCATTGATTCGTGACTATTTGGTTTTTCTTTGACTTCCAATCGATTATATGGTTAAGACATAATTAGAGCTCACGTTGTTCCACATGGTCTTCTAAAGATTCTGAGAGTGAACTAAAGAGAGGAAAAAGGCATTGTGATGAGGTCATTTGAGTGATAAAAGCCATTCACTTGAGGGTATACATGAGGGATTGAGTGATACAACTTGAGTGAATTTCTCTCCAAAGAGGAAGTCCGAGTGGTAAGGAAAATTTTTGATTTATCTTTTCTAATACTAACCACTTTGTTTTGTGAGTTTTATTTTTGTGATGTCTCAAAGGCGGAAAGAGACTTTCTTTACTAAAGTTCTTGTGAATGAAATGGCTTGTGGTACTGCAATTTATAGTAGCATATGGGCTAATATGATGAGTACATATCTTGTTAAAAAGTTGAATTTGCCTACTTTCCCACATCCAATACCTTATAAGTTCTGATGGTCAACTAAAATTGAAGCGTTTGAGGTAGCTGAGCAAGTTATTTTATCCTTCACTATTCCGATAAGGTAGTGTGTGATGTAGCAAGTTTGCACACATGTCATTTAGAACTTGGTAAGCTATGGGAATTATTTGAAAAGGTTTTTATGATAGCTATACTAAGGGGTATCACTTATGTAAAAGGGTAAAAAGTTTAAATTTATGATTCTGTTACAATATCAAATAAATGAAAAAAGATTAAGAATTTAAAGAAAAATTATTGAATGGGATAAAAGTGAAAAGAAAGCAAACTGGGAAAATCAAATAGCTGAAAGTCAAGATAAAAAGATTGACTAAAGGCTTTGGCCATAGTCCAACAAAAAGAGAGAAAAGAGAAAGAGATCAAGAGAATTTATTTTGTCCCGCCTAACCTTGATTTATCCTTGTCTAGTTTTCTTTCTTATGTGCAGACCTTCGAAGGTGTTAGTCGTGATGCACTAACCTCCCAATTGAGTACCTCATCAGTCTAACCAAATTGAGGTAAAGAAGATATTTTAGTCAATACCCTATCTCAAAGGTATGAACTTATTTCTTCTTTTTGTGCTGAAATTATTAAATTTCAGAGTCTTAAGAAATTGTAAAAATTTAATTTCGAATTTAGAATTATTTTTAGTGTACATTTGTTTATTTCTTGCTTAAAATTAATTCCTTTGACTTGATTGTTGTTTTGAATAGAAAAGGCATCCAAATTCCTCGACTTCAATTCTAATTTTTGGAGCATTGTTTGGATAAATCCCTCCAAACCTTAGTTGATAATCATTTACATGCCATCAAATCTAGTTTGATTGTTGTATCACACTATGCTACATGATTTCAAACATTTCACTTTTGCTCAAAATAACTTGGATAACTTTCTTAACTTGGTAAACTTCTTTTATTAATTTTGAATTTCAAGTAAAGTGAACTTCAAAATATTCAAATTTTGTCGAAGTCAAGTTTTTGTTGCAGCGTGGTAACTTGTTTGATGTAATTTTACTTAGTCATGCCACCCAAATTTTTATTTATTACTTACTTTTTGCGCAACCTAAGTTGTGTGATTTAGGTCAAATACTTTGTAAAAATAAAATCATATCAATTTTGCCTCAAAATAGTTTGACTAAATTTTTTTTCAGTCAAATAACTTCTGATTTGAGTCAAAATCAGTGTTTTCTGGAAATTGCTCAAATTGTGCTTAACTTGTCAAAACTGAATGACTTTCTACTTTGGCGTGCAAATTTGTTTAACTGTTTGGATCATTACTATGCAAAACTTTTTTTTGTTCACAATAGTGCACAGCTTCAAGGCCTATAATCTGCCAGTCTTGTGTCCCATTAAAATGACTAATCCGTGTTTTTCTTATCAAGATTCGGATTCAAGGACGAATCCTTTCGAGGAAGGAGGGAATGATACGATCCTGGATGAGCTGAGAACCTTCAAGCAAGGATTACATAAAATTCGCAATCAAGTAGCTGAAATCATCCAAGGCAACAATGACCATAATGTTTGGTTTGGTAATGGTGTTCTTGAAGATGTTGCTGTCTTGAATATTCGAATATTGGCAATGATTTCAAAAGCTAAAATGCTTAAAAGGCCGAGTTGATTAATTAATATTAGGACACATTGTATTTTATTTGCGAGCCAAAATTATTTGTTAGTATTGTGTAAATTGGGATGGCTTAGGTGTTGATTTAATTATTAGTTTTTATGCTTATTAATTAGCATTCATAAGGCCTATTTAGCCCAAACTTTGGGGCCGCTTATGGCCGAACCCTAGCACTAGTTTTTAGGAGTTTTTTAGCAAGTTTGTAGGAATTTATCAAGCCCATATATAGGCAGTATTTATGGACGAATTTTGAAGCATATTTTTATCAATAAATTTTCATCTTCTAAGTGAGAAAAAAGTTCCCTATTTTAGTCTTAAATTTAAAACTTTGTTGGGATCATCGCTTGAGGAACAGTGATTGCTCTAACCAGTTTAAGATATTGGTTCCTGTTTGATCATTATAAGCAGCGGGTCAATTCTTGCTTGTCTTTGTTTCTTCTTATTGTGTTTTCTTCGTGTGTTCTTTCTTGTTAATTTCTGTGACCAATTTTGGATTCCGATCCTTGGGATTTTGGTACCTTACTTGATTGTTGAGTTTCGTGTCATCATGTCTAGATTGCGTATGGGGTTCGTATCACCAGTACTCAACTTATTACTACTCTAATGGTTTATTTCAGAAGAACAATATGGTTACATGCTGGAATCCCGTACTCTCCTTATTACTAAACGCAAAATGATTTTTTTTTGCACGGCCCAAAACTAAGAAAGAGCAGTAAAATGTACCTAAGATTAATATTCAACACCAAATTCCTTTTTGTTTCATTTAAACCTACTTTTGCAAAAGACAAATTGACCAACAAAATAATACTCATGATTTGATCAAATTTAAATATTTCAAATGAATTTAGCCAAAAATATTAGTCACTCTTTTTGAAATTCGCAAAGCAAAGTTTTTCAAATTCTTCAATCCCAAAGGAACTACTCAACACACACTTAAATTCATGGGTGTGCAATTAAAATAATTCAATTATATGATATTGCAAGTCAAGTGTTATCATCGAGTACCAAATTGATTAATTTTTCATCCAAATGTCGTCAAACACATATATATAAGCACAAAAAGGACTATTCATGACACAAGAAAAGAACACCCCCAAACTTAATACTTTTATTCTAATGATGAGTAAAACTCATCCATCAACTCACCCAAAAATTCACGAACTAAAACCACATACGAACAAATTTGAAACAATAATATTAATAACGAAAATTAATCCTCAGGAAATGAATGAAAATAAAATAGTAATCAAGACTGTGCGACATTATTCTAAACCAAGTATCGTCCATTTAAGTTCACAATAGTCAATCCAACAAATCATACACCAACAAATAGTCTTCTTGGTATTAGCATAAGTCCCTTAGCCAACTACTAAAAACTCAAACAAATAAAGCACAAAGAGCATCATTAAGCTAATTACCAAGCATTCATGAATCAAAGTTCAACATGATCAATCCACATACAAATTACAATAAGTAATCTACTTGGCATTATCTTAAGGCCCTTAGCTAACTAGCATTCAAAATATTCAAAATCCCAAACAATTCAAAAGTAATAAAGTAAACTAATACCAAAAGGACTAAGAAAGTGTAATAAGGAAATATGTCTCTGAAAGTTAAATTTAAGATAAAGAAGATAGTGGTGATGTTTCAATAACTGGCTACCCTCAGAGTTTTGCACTAATGTCATTAAGGTCCTTAATACCCAACGATTCTTCTGCTCCTCTATACTGGTCCTCCTCATGATCCTCTTCTTCATCTACACATCGATCGGCTTACATCATATGGCCTACTCAGCATGCTTGTCCTTGCTCTGCTTGAGTAGTCCCCATTGGTGGTATGTAAAATATTGTTTGGGGGGGCACTCCATAATGCTAAGCAAGTGGTGGCAATGGATAGATCCACGAGCCCGTAATAACCGGCTGCGAATGCTGTGCTATGAGTGGCATGTTATGATGAAGGAGCATCCGGCTATAGGTCCAACACTAGTATAACTCATTCTTCTCCTCCTTATTGTGGGGCGCATTAAAAATATTCCTGGACAGAAAGAACATAGGCTAAGTTGGTTGCATTGGGGGTTCCTCTTCATACTTACCGGCATCCTTGTATATATTCAAAACATATATCATATTGATTTCGCCTCTTTCAGGGCTCACCTAGGATAATTTGGTAACCCGATTCAAAGCACAAAAGAGAAATTAATTGGGGCATATAAAAACTCAGATGGTTAGACATCCCAATCCTAGTAATATCATACTGAATCAATCTCCCAAGGTACTTAGTTAACAGCATGCCCTGCATAATAGCATAAACATGATAAGCCTTGTCCTTCGGAACCATATTAGGTGCCGTTGAACCCCAAATCTTGCAACAAATAAAGTAGACCTAATCCTAGGTAGCAATTTCAACCTTGTACGAGGACTCTCAAATAATCAGTATTAGAGGCATTCATGATCCAATTCACATTTGGCTCACTCAAAACTTTCTTTATTACATCCATGTCCTTCCTTTCCCATACGAAGCTTAAGTACTAATCATGACATGCTTCAGGCTCATTAAATTAGGCATTAATCCTTTCAGGAGAAAATAAACCAAAACTCCACGTACACGACATTTATTATCTACCAAGTCACACAAGTTACAATGAAATTCTTTAACCATATTAGTGTAACCCGGTTTAACACTCTCCTTTAATTATCTCGAATTCCTTGAATTTAATTGTTCATCTAATGCTTGTCTAACATATTCTAACTCTCCTGGATGCCTTGACAAGTCTAAGGTTAGCTCTCGTTATAACATCATGCTTTTCATAATCCTCAAAAATTGGCTTAGCTTTTTCAATAGAAAAATATCAAATCATCACTTAGTTCTAGAATTTCCTCACTTAGCCCTTCATCGGCTTTTCCCGTCTTGGATGTTTCACCTCTTTCTCTATCTCTACCTCTCCTACCACTACCATGCACACCCTTTGTCATGTCTTCAACAAGTTCAAACAATTTCACAAAAGAAGTAATTCCGACAAGCCACCACCAAAAATTTCAAGTCAATATACGAAACCCACACAAAAATCAACCAGTATGCAACCGAAATTCCACAAACTCAATTCAAATTTCAAATTAACCAAACCAAACCCAAAAATTTGAGGGAAAATTTGTCCAGAAAAGTCCATAATTTTAAAGTTCAATATCTCGAAATTGATGGTAAACTATCAACACTTACAGGCTTGAGCATAAAGGAGAGATATTACCCGTATATTGAAGATGAAATCAAACACATGAAGTCCTTGAACACATTGTGAAATTCGCATCTTGAACCCTTTGAAAACCCTTGATTCTTGCTTCAAAGTGAATGGAATCTTGTTCTTTGATGCCTGGAAAGGTTGATTTTGGATGTTTATGGTGGATTAGTGGTGGTTTATAGTGAGGATGGAATGAGGAGTACGGCTACTAGGTTTTTTAAGAAAAAGAATAGTGAAAATGGCTGAAATTCGCTTTTTATGTATTTTGGAAATTTGGTCAATATCGCGATATCGAATTTTTATTGAAAATTAGTATCGGAATATCACCACAATCAAATCCCTGGTCAGCCACCCACATCACAATATTGATTTTGATATCGCGATATGGACGCTCAAAAAGCTTTTCCATGCTCCTGGAAGTTTGTGTCAACATCATGATATGGGATCGATATCGTGATATGGACTGCAGTCCAGATTGTGATATTGAATCTATATTATGATATCGTGATATGGACATTACAAAGCCCAAAGGGCATTCTTCTGCATTCAAAACTAGAATGTAGGACATAGTGAACCTTTGGGCATATGACAATTTGGAGATACCTAAATATCCTGCAAGAATGCAATAATAAGCAAAACCAGCCAACTTTTCAAGCATTTGATCTATGAAAGGTATGGGAAATTGGTCTTTACGGGTGGCTTCATTTAACTTTTGAAAATCAATACACATACACTATCCTGTGAACAATCTAGAAAGGAGGAGCTCATTCATCTCACTAATTGTATCGGTGATACCACATTTTCGAAGAACAACTTGAGTGGGACTAACCCTCACTACACTACATTAATAAGGTAGATTATACTGGCATCTACAATTTCATGCCTCCTTCCTCACTACCCTTTAAAAAGTAGGGTTCAACCTCCTTCGAGGCTACCTTATCGATTTATTTCCCTCATTCAATAAAATCTTATGCATACACACAAAAGGGCCAGTTCCCTTAATATCATTAATAGACCAAACAATAGCGTTTTTATACAATTTAAGCACCACAATCAATTTATTGCTAATATGTTGTTCATTAGTTAATGAAGAATTCACAATCACCAGGTAGGTCTCATTTTCACCAATATAGCATACATCAAGTGAGTAGGAAGAGATTTATGTTCCACCATGGGGGTTCATTTTTCAGAGTTCCCCCTTTATCTTTACCATTGTTTTCCTCTTTCTTTTCTTATAATGGGGCATTGTTGTCCAAGTGGTTCAAAAACTCTACAACTTCTTCATCCTCTTGAGCTTTATCACTTGAATTCAACAAAGCTATTTCCAAAGGAGACTTTTCCAACCTGTACATACAAAAATCATTGACAAAATCATCAACTACATTTATACTCATTACATCTTCATAAATAGAAGGATGTTTTAATGAATCAAAGACATTGAAAGAAACTATTCCATCATTGATTTGGAATTCCATCTTCCCTTCTCGTACATCTATTTGTGCATGCCTGGTTGCAAGGAAAGGTCTTCTAGGTTTTATCAGCATCTCTTTATCTTGCATGTCTAAATAATGAAATAGATGCTGGAAGGTGAAGCTCAGCAATTTTTATGATCACATCTTCAACAATTCCACTTGGAAATTAATACCACAGTCCGCAAGTTACGAAGATACACTAGGGTCTTCAAATCTCCTCCACTAAGCTTCTTGTAGACCAAGCAAGGCATGAGATTAATAGAAGCTCCCATGTTACATAAAGCCTTCTCCAAATGAACACCACTAATTTCAAAAGGTATGGAAAAAGAACTCGGATCCTTAAGCTTGGGAGGTAACGTCTTTACGAGCAATGCACTACAGTTCTCCGTCAAGCATAGGATTTCATCTCCATGGAGTTTTCTATTTGATATGGAACTTGTTTCATGAATTTGGCATAGGTGGGCATGTTTTCAAGTGCCTCCATGAATGGTATACTGATTTCAATCTTTTAAATACATTAAGGAACTCTTTGAACTTCTTTGACTTTTCCTCTTCTTTCAACCATTGTGGAAATGCACTCTAACTTGCTTTGACAATTGGAGGGTAGGAAAATTCCATCTGATCCTTGCCTTCATTATGTTGCTCATTGGGCTTAGTGGTTTCTTTAATCATTTAACGTTGACCCTTGAAGACAGCTCTTTAGCTTTATCACTATCCTTAATCTTTTTCTTCTCTTGACCCTTTGATGACAAAGAAACATGCCCAACTCGCCCTTCCAATACTTTACAACTTCTAATTGTGATAGCTTGAACCCACTTGCTTTCAATTTGCTTTTGTGGATTGGATATTGTATCACTAGGAAAAGCTCCCAAAGGCCTTTCATTTTGCTATCTAGCCAATCGCCTCAATTGTATCTCTAAATTCCTTGTAGTGGCTCTTAAATTATCATACTCTCTCCTTTGATTCTCCATTTGTCTTCTTTGATTTTCATTTTTTCTCCTCCGAAGTTCATAATCTCTCATCAAACTTTCAAATTACATTTGGAGATTTTCAATCTCTTTATGGAAATGTTGATTGTACTTTAAGGGCAGTGGAAGGTTACGTTGATATGGAATCCTTGATTTGGTAGTTAAAATATGGAGGATTTGATTGGGATTGATAAGAGTTGGTTTGGAAATTCCTTTAGTGAGGGGGTTGATAAGGTCCAAAAGATGAAGATTATTGGTTTTGTAGCTGAGGGTAGGAAATTTTGTAGTTGAGAGTTGGGTTGTTAAGGAGGTTTTTGTTGGCTAATTTGGCAGCTCCAAGAAAAATTTGGATGGTTCCTCCAAGTTGGGTTGTAAATATTTCCGTAAACTCCAGGAGAATTCCTTGAAGATGATGGCTGATTAGACACATAATTCAATTGTTCATTTGTCCACATAGAAACCTACATTGTCCATTTAGATGTCTACCACCACAAAAATCACAAACAAGAGGTACTTGAGATGAAAAAGCCATGACATTCACGGTATTTTCTCTTCCCAAATTCTCCAAAGCTCTTGTCAAATTACTCATGACATTTACCAATAATTCTTGTTGAGTAAGAAAAGCTTTATTAGAGTACAAATTCAAGACACCCCCAATGTTGAGCAGTGGCTTGTTGACCTTGTTGAGAAACTAGCTGAACAATTGGATCATGGTTGTAGTAATTAGGCAGCATACAATTACGTGGTGCTTAAGCATCCTTCAGCATTTTGAAAGACAATGAACCATCTGCAAATGCATCAATAGTGGTTTTGGTCTCTTGAATCAAGCCATTATAAAAAGTTTGGATTTGAAGCGAAAACGAATGGAATGATGTGGGCACTTTCTCAATAATACTTTGAATCTTTCCATGCCTCACAAAGGCCTTCACCTATGTCTTTCTTGAGTGAAGTGATTTCATTACAGAGTTTGGTGATTCTTGAAGGAGGAAAACGTGTCGCCAAAACTTATTGGGCTATTTGATTCCAAGTAGTGAATGTCCCTTGTGCATGTGATTGCAACAAAGCATTTTCTCTATCCCTTAATGAAAAAAGAAAGACCCTCATGTGAATGCAATCCGAATGGACTCTATTGAATTTAGAAGTGTCCATCACTTCTTCAAAGAAGAAATGTTTCATCAAGTGTGTATACGAATCCTTATTAGGGCCTCCAACGAACATCGCATGGGCTCACGACATTTGTATAAGGGTGGGCTTGATTTCAAAGATATTCGCTTGGACTGACATAGGTACAATGCTATAATTAGCTCCATCGATGTTTGGTATTGCATCATCCCTCAGAGGATGACCATTTTTAATATTGACATTGAAATAGCACCTATGCCATTATTCCCCTCTCCTTCTACTTCCTCATCACTCACTATTGTTGCTAATATTCTCGTTCAATGTCCATTGATTATGTTGAGGATTCTCCATGTTGAGTGTTGTCAATTTGTCCTCTTTTCTTCTTTCGAATCTCTCTTAATTCTTTCTCTTTTTCATCTCAAGGCAAATTAGAGTCACTTTTTTCTCTTCTTATCATGACACAAGAGCAATTTCAAACAATCATTCACAATGCCAATTCAAACAAGAAGCAAGAATTAAACATTAGCGAGTAAAGACTACTAACTGAAAATTAAGACGGTGCTATTAACTACTAAAAAAGTAAAATGCCTAATCCGTACGACCCTTAAAATGCTCAATATTGCCAAAATACCAAGGACCATCCCTGTTAATGGTGCCAAATACTTATTCGCCTTGAGTACAGTTCAAACAAACCAAGTAATAAATTAACCGCACTATACCTATTACTCTACCCTCACTCTCGCAACTATACGTGTTAGGTAGAAGTATAGGGAAAGTGGGTATCATCCCACAAGGATTGTTGGTTTAGCAAGTATCGAGATTTAAAGGTCCTTGTATAGTTTGGCTAAGCAATAATAGGAGAAAAATTAGCACTAAAAAATAAAAGACTAATCTAAATTAATCTAATGAAAACAAGTAAAATTACCTCTAAATCCACTAAATTAACTAAAATAAAATAAGAATTAGAAAACATGTAATCCTAAATTGAGTAAGGAAAGCATAAAGAGAACATGAAAAGAAATGAAAGAGAATTTCATTTTCTACTAACTAAAGCTATATAAGTTTATATAAAGTAAAAGAAAACAAGATTATGACAAAATATTTTGGATTTTGGATCAAGTAAAAGAAAGCCCACTAACAATTACTAGAAATTAAAACAAGGAAATAAAGATTGTTGATCTAAAAAGTACTAAATTAGCAAGAACCCTAGAAACTTTAAAGAAAACCTAAAACAGAAGCAACTTGGTTTGCTAGAAATTAAAAAGAAAGGATGTAAAAATTATATCTACTTGTAGCTAATGAAAAACTCACTACTATTAACAAAAAAATTTTTAAACTTGCTAAGAATTAAAGACTAGATCTAAAGGAGAATTAAAGAGGATAATGTTGCCAATTTCCCTATTAATTACACAAAAAAATCAAGCCATAGAGGCTTCATGATCCTCAATCACATTAGCTCTCATTAGACACCTTTGAAACTCTCTATGACACTTTCCCACAGATTTATTACCTTGCCTTAAAGTTTGCAATGTTTAATTCAAATCACGATGATATGTAGAAGGCACAAATCTTTTGTTTAATTTTGCAACATTTAAGGATGTCCAATCATTAATTGGTGGCTCTCCACAACAATTTCTACTGGTTTTAAATTGATCCCACCACTGTAAAGCACAATCACCTAGTGATGCAATAACTAATGACCTTTTTCTTGATTATAGAAGTTTTGACAATCAAAATATCGGCCACGTTCTTTTCCCATTCGAGATAGATATTAGGATTGAGATTACCTTGAAATATAGGGATAGTCAATTTTATGCTACTAGTATCGTCATCAACCTTAGCACCACCTTGCACATGCCATCGAGTCCTTGACCTTGCACTTGCATCATACAATTCATCATCAAATTCATAGTCATTAGAATCGTAATTAAGATATGTACCTCGACGACCTTGTGGGAATCTATGAGCATGAGGCTCAACTCGACTATGTCACATATTTTCACTTGTGCTTCACTCAAATTAAGGGCTTTTATCCTTCAATGAACTCACTGCTATTGCCTTTTTCCTATTGTTTAAATTCTTCTCGCATAGTCTTTTTCAAAACTTGAAAGTACACAGTAAGAATGACACAAGCAACTACAAACACATAGAACACAATTAGTAGTTATAGACTAATAAAGCAAAGAAATAACAACACAATGGCGGATCGAGGTAACAAGAAATTCACACTAAGAACTTTAGAAAGTCAAACAATGACATGTCAAACAAAACTAGGGTTTCGGGCTAGAAAGGATTAACTCGAGGGAACAAGGGTTTTTTTTAGTATTTCACAATTTTTTTTTGTAGGAACCTGTTGATGAACAATACCGATGAACAATGATGATGAATAGAAATGATTTTTTCACAGGTTATACGACAATTTTCCAGCCCCAAAAATTAGAAAAAAGATCAATAGAAAAAAAACAAAACTTGCACAAGATCACAAAGCTTGAAGAACAATGAATCGGCTTGAAAACCCTAATCGGTTAGGGTTTTGTTTCATGGAAATTTTTTTAACTCCAGAATATACTCAAATTCTAGTAGCCATTCTCAGAGAAAAGGAATTATCAGAAGAACCCTCCAAAATATCAATTTGCAATACAAGAGAAAACGCAAGCAACAAACCCTAAAACGGTTAGGGTTTTGAAATACATTTTTTGGTATATCAACAAGAACAATCAAGAACAACTTGATATTGGTAAAAATCACATCAATAATCAGTACAAGATAGCAAGACTACAACTATAAATTTCCACAAACAAGGACAAGAATCAAGAATCAAGAACAACAACACGAACAAGCTGAAAATTTTTATTGAATAAATCGAACGAGAATAGTAAGAAAATGGACATGTTTAGGAACCAAAGCTCCTGCTACTACTTTGATATGAAACCTGCATATAAATTGACGAGACACGTAATTGATACAGAACCTAAGAATGCCTAAACCACGTCGACTTGATGGAATTAAACCCTTTGATTAAGAAATCAAGAATTCAATGTATCTATTCTCAGCCGTACAAGATATCGATCCGTTGTCTATAACGAGACAAGAACCACTTGTATTAAGCTAGATCCAGGTTAGGTAATCATAGGAATCAATATTGTAAAATACCCAAGTTTTTGGAAGACAAGTTAGAGAATAAACTCATGATATTTCTTTTTATCGGAAAACTAAATGTTACAATTGGCTATAGGATCCTTTTAACATGACAAGGGCTTTCCAAAACCCACAAAATAGGCCAAACACTACTAGGAAACAACCTTGCCAAATTCCAACTAGCTTAGGATTAGCCAACTAGACTAAAATTTGGCTAGGACAAAATTAACCTTAGGGTAATTCGAAATAACTTAGAAAATCAGCAACTAACAAATTCCTTAAAACAAATATTAAACGAAATCCTAATACAATTAGGAATTGAATGGCCAAGTAGGGACTATGACCAAATTAGGGTTTTAAAGCCCTTCTTGGAGTTTGTCAATCCATGGGCTTCTTTGACTTGGATCTTCTTGGATATGGACTTCTAAAACATGGACGGGCATCTTAACTTGAGCTTGAATGAATTCTTGGTTTCCTTTAGTAGCAAACAATGGTTGTTGGCCCAAAATCTCCTTGGCAAAGCCCAGCATGGCTTGATACAACTTCTTGGTCCTAGACCTTGTGATTGGCCCGATCCATAAGCTTGATCCATGATCCCATCACTTGTTCATTGGCTCACATGTGCATCAAAATTTCTCAGTAGAAAAATCAACCAAGAAACATCAGACTCTACACTTTCCATCTACTAAATCAAAGGATTGCAATGAAATTCCATGATAAGTTAGTGCAGCTCAGTTGGACTCCGTCATTAAAGCATCCCTTATTTCTTGATATCAATTTTGCCTCTAGTTCCAATCCAATGTGGTCAAGGTCACGCCAATGCCCAGACAAATCAAATGCTAGCTCCCTAATAACATCATGCTATTGAGAAGACTCAAAATGCTCCGTAGCCCTCTCACTTGCAAAAACCAAGTCCTCAATGAATTCAAAAACATCTTCACTTAGCCCCTCTTCAGCTTTTCTTTTCTTTGAAGACTTTCCCTTGAGCCTCAACCTCTTCCATATCTACCATCTCTAAACATATCCCTTGCCATGATTATGAAACAATTTCAACAATTTATCAAACTGAAGTTCCAAAATCACTTACTAATAATGCTTCAAACAAAATCCAATTCCAATTTTCAACAATACAATTAATTTCGGCAAATTAAATGAAAATTTCCCACAATTCTACAATTGTTGTGACAAACTCACACAACATTACTCCAATTCAACAACAAAATCACAAACCAATTTGAAAATAAAATTCCACAATAGTACCCAAAATCACAATTCTAATACTTCAAAATTGATTCTAGAACAAGAACACTTACAGGCTTGAGCACAATAGAAAGATTTTACCCAAAATTTGTAGTTAAATTTGCCTTTTTTGAAGCCTCTCAATATCCTTGAATTTTTGCCTTTGAATCTTGATAAAACTTCTTCTTCTTGGCACTTTGATGGATGAATAAGGTTTGGTGGGTTTGATTTTTGTGGTTTATGTGGATTTGTAGAAGACTGATGGCGGTTTTAGAGAAATGAGAAGAGAGATACGATGGTGGCCAAGATTTTGAAAGTGAAAATTGGAAACAAATTGGCTGAAACTCGACTTTAAAGTTTCTGTCTGACCATTGATATCGCGATATCTATTTTGTATTGTAAATCGATATTGTGATATGGGGTCAAATGTTTTTCTAGATTGAGGTCCATATCACAAGACCAAATTTGATATCGCAATGTCACATGCAATCTTAGAAAAACCTGAGTCAAAGAAGTTCAGCCCATGTCATGATATCGAATTCGATATCACAATATGGTTTGAAAATTTTTTAGACCATATCGTGGCAAGGATGCCATACATAGATATGAAGCGAACTTCTACGAAGGCTAATTTCTACACATAGCAAGAATTTTGAAACTTCCCAATCGATATCATAATATGGAAATTTATATATAGATATGGACTGAGCCATTGCAAAAGCCAAATTTATACTTAACAAAAATTTTCCAATCCTGATTTCACCACTTCACTCTAATCTTTGCATCACCTACAAACATGAAAAACACAAATATAAGAGAACATTTCAAATCAATTCCTTAGCAAAATTTATTAAAAAGCATAAGGAAACACTTAAAACCTAAATTCAACCAAAATTACCCTAATCAAATCAAATAAAAGTTTAACAAGAAATAAAGCTAAAAATAACACAAAACATGAAATTAAAGATTGGATTGCCTTCCAATAAGCTCTTCTTTAAAGTCTTTAGCTTGACTATGACATGAATTGATCAAGTGGTGGATAAACAGATGGTTCCCCGTCCTTCTTCAATCACTCATCCTTGATATACCTTCAACCGATGTGTGCTCATTTTGTAAGTTGTGTCCTTTCTGATTTGATTATGGATAGGCTAAGGATGTACCAAGTTCAAGAGATGAAAATTGGAGCATGTTTGGACTCAAGCTCGCCAAGATTGGGGCTTATTCGTGATGTTATGATCTAGTTGAATTTGACTATTGTCAGAATTCATTAGTACATAAAGTTCAATTTTACAAAGTAAAGAACAAGTGGCTAGATAAAGTCCAACTCCAAGAGGTTTTGATCCCAAGAACACATGAGCTCCAAGATGGGTTCTAGAGACCCTAAAACTGGCCAAGACCAAACTCGGCCACAGTACTCCTATTTTACAGTGGATTTATTTTCAAGACTTTTTCTAAGGAGTTATTCTTTTATGTTTTTTCTTATGTTGGACAAGTATTAGTCCACAATTAGTTTTTTATCTGAGTTTTAATCGATTTTTTTTGTACCAATCCCAGTCTTGTTTGGATTTGGCTAGTTAGTGTCCTAGTTTTTAAGAGTTGTAATGTTATTCACATTTTTGGGGGCTGTGTTTTCACGTTAAACACACCAGCCCTGTTGCAAAATTGACATTCATCAATATTCAAAAAATATTTGTGAGAAAATTCTCCAAATTGTCTTCCAAAGACTTGGGTATTTTGCAAGATTGATTCTTGCAACTACCTATCCTGAGAAAAAACACTATCAGTTCTTGTCTCGTAATAGACAACAGGTCGATATCCCATACAGTCGCGAATAGATAATTCAACTTCTTCATTTGTTAATCAACAACTTTGAAACCGTCAAGTTGAATTTGTTTAGACTTTCTTGGGTTCCGGATGGATTTGAAATCTCATCAATTTATCTAAGGTGTTCATATAAGAGTGGTATCAGATCTTTGGTTCCAAAAATCGTTTGTTTCTTGTTTTCTTGTTGCTTTGATCTATTTATTCAAAAAAAAATTATTACTGTTCATCATTACTATTCATCAAAAAAATTCAGCTTGTTTGTAAACTATTCATTCTAGTTGTGTTCTTTTGAAAAATAAAAAAAGAAGAAGAAGGAGAAGCCTGATGCCTTACACACCTAGTTATAAATTAATAAAACACCTAAATCCTACCACTAACTAGGTGGCATCCCGCAAGTATACGATTGTCAACTAGTAGTAAAGGGAAGTAGGGATCGTTCCCACAAGGATTGTTGGAAGGTAATTACCAAGATTTACGGATATTTGTGCAAAATCAAGCAATGGTTGATGGCACTATTCTAATAAAAACCATAATCAAATGAAAGCGACAAAACTTAAATTAAAGCTAGATTAACTAAAAAGTAAGTAATTGAAAATAACTAATTACGAAATTAAGAAACCAGTTAATCTATTCTAGTAAAAGCAAGTAAAGGAAAGCACTTAATTCTAACCTAAATTAACCAAATAGAGACTAAATTTAAAAGCAAGCAAATTACCCAATTAAAAGGACTACAAATAAGAAACCTTGAATACTAAAAGCAACCATTTCTAAACAAGAAATTGGAAAGAGTTAAACTAGAAATCTAAATATTTTTAGATTTTTGATAGAAATAAAGAAAGCCCACTAAGAATTAGCTAGAAATTAAAGCAAGAAATTGAGAATTCTTAAATAGAAAGCAAGAAATTAACAAGAACCCTAATTTTCCTAAGATACCCTAGATTGCAAGTAAAGAAATTCTTAGCTAAATTAGACAAGAAAGCAAATAATTATATCTACGCGAAGCTTACGATTAACCCAGTATGATTATCTAATCAAAATTCAAACTTGACAAGAAATTAAAAGAAGATCTAAGAGAAAATTAAAGAGAAATTTCTATTTAAGAAGTAAACTTGGAGTTCAAGCTATTCTAAACTATCCTAAAATCTAACTAAAACTATCTATTCCTTTTTTTTTCTAATTCTACTTAGCTTAAATAGTGCAGCATTACACAAGGCAAAATTAGGAGTTTTTGGCTGGAAGTTTACAAAATTACCCTTACAACTTGACTCTTAGTGAGTCGAGATCGTGGTATGGAACATTTGAGATCACGATCTCGACTCTAATACAGTAAGACAATTTCCCGAGTCAAGATCACGATATGGAACAATTGAGATCGCGATCTCGACTCTAATACATTAAGACCATTTCCCGAGTCAAGATCGCGACATGGAGAGTTTGAGATCGCGATCTTGACTCTCCTCTCAATAGCATTCTTCATTTTCTTCCATTATTGTAATTTGGTCCTTTGAGTTTGGTACATCCCAGCTTCCAACCTCGGATTTTAACCTGCATAATATTAACACCGTTAAGCAGTTAATTAAACTAAAAATTTAATAAAAACTTATCATATTTAATAAAAAAACGGAAATACAAACACATATGAAAGAAATTAACCTAAATCTTCAATTACTTACCCAAAATTCGGGAGTTAAACTATCAAAATGCTATAATTTAGAGGAAAATAACTCTAGTTTACTAGAGTTATCAAAGCCGTTCTTGATTCTTGAATTCTTGATTTTTGATTCTAGATTCTTGTTCTTATTCTTGAAGTTTCAGCCTTTATTCTTTCTTTCCTAAGCCTTTTATTTCTGCAAATTTTGTCAATATAAAAAAAAATGATACAAGAACAAAAACCCTAAAACTTTTGTCTAGGGTTCTTCTTGTGGCAATTGGAATCTTGATTCTCCATTTGATCTTTTTGTGCAAACTTTTGGTCTGGCTTTGGCTAATTTTTGCATATTTGTCTGTGAGAAATTCAAGAAAAAAATCCCAAAAAAAAAATTCGTTCAACCCTAACCGTTTCTCAGGTTTCCTTGATTGCGATTTTTCTAGTGCTGCAAATTTGACATTTTTTAAGAAATTTTTATGCGCATTCTTATTCTGGTTGGTCTTGGAATTGTTCATCATCTATAGTTTAAAAAAGAAAAAAAGCAAAGCGGAATTTAAAAATAAATAAACCTAGCTGATTAGGATTTGTCTTTGAAATCATTGTCTAGTGCAATTTTTTTGTGCTTTGATTTTTTGTGGCTGTTTTGTGCCAAGTTTTGGTGGTATTTTCTTGCTGGGATTTTGTGCTATAAGCTGTAAAAAAAAAAATACTACCAACGAAAACTAAAAACAGAGAAAAGAGGCTGAATTCCAACCGTAGTCGAAGTAGGATTTCTCAGTCCTTCTTGCATTAGAAATTTTGTGCTAATTCCTTGTTCCATATTCTTGCATATTTTCAATCCCCCTATCTTAGTTGGAGAAAAAATTCACTTGAATCCTTGTTCCACTTGAATTACAATAATTCCTAGTCTTTTTTCCTATTGGGATTTGAAGTAAATTGCTACAATTTTCCTACTTTCCTAAGGCATAATTCTCAACTGAAATTTGTTTATGTTCTTTTCAATTTTTCTCCATATTTTTCTATCGGGTTACATTAAAAAAGGTGAAGCACCAGAAATACCCTTGTTCCCTCAGGTTAATTCTTTCTAGCTTGAAACCTTAGTTTGTTTTGACCTTCTTCTTGTATGACTTTTTAAACTGTGTTGTGTGCATTCTTTGTTAAATCGATCCTCTATTACTTTGTTATTTCTTTGTTTCACTAGTCTATAACTACTGATTGTGTCTAAGTATTGGTAATTGTTTGTGTCGTCCTTGCTTTGTGCTTTGAAGTTTACGAAAGACTTCTGGGAGAATTTAAACAAGAGGAAAAATACAAGAGTGGTGAGTTTATTAGAGGGTAAAAGCCTTATTGGATTTGAGTGAAACATGATGAAATTGTGTGACAATTTCGAATTTGTGCACAAACACTAAGGGAATGCCGTGATGTCCCCCTTTATTTTACTAACCCTATAAAAAATCTCTTTTTTTTTTTATTGTTCTTTAGTAGGTTTAAAATGTCCTAAGAAGGAGAAAGTTTATGGTTTAATGCCTTAGAATCTCATTTTGCCAAAATGGCAAGGTCTATTGAGTATTCAACGCTCTCTCGAGACATTAACTAAGGCATTGAATGAGCTTGCTCTGCAATTTGATTGAGCTGAGCCTTATGCTTGCACAATGAGACAAGCTCGTCAAGGTATGCATTTTATTTACGATTACAATGACTATGAATCTAATGACAATTTGTATGATGTAGGTGCAAGGTCAAGAAATCGCCAACAAGCTCGAAATGATGAGCAGGAGGTAGATTTTTTTTAGAAACCCACTTTGGTATATTGCGGCCAATTCATACTCAAACCAAGGATGACCGAAATGAGGTACAAGAACATGAGAATATTTTCTATACCAAATGTATTGTTCAAGGTCATGCATGTGGTTAAGTCATAGATGACAGTAGTTGTGTCAATGTCATAAGTAAATGGTCAACAAATTGAGTTTGCCTTGTCTAAAGCTTACACGTTCATATAAATTGCAATGGCTTAGTGAAGGTGAAGAGGTCAAAGTAACTAAACAAACTTTAGTTTCATTAGCTATTAGATAATATAAGGATGAGATTTTATGTGATGTAGTGCCTATGCATGCTAGTCATAATTTGTTAGGTAGGCCACGGCAATATGATCTAAAAGCTACACATGATGGATTCGCAAATAAGTATAGTTTGGAGAAAGATGGTAAAAAAAATACTCTTAAACCATTACTTCTGGATCAAGTCCATAAAGAGAAAATTTACATTAAAACATCATATGAAGAACATGCTAAATTGTTCACTAAAAATCGAAAGAAAGGGAAGAAGAAAGCTATCTCTAATCCTAAGAAAGAATTAGTTCACTTTAATGGTAGTTCAGAAGGACGAAAACTTGTTCGTCAAGGAAAAAGTTTTTAAGAGTCTTTATCTTTTGTTGCCTAACGATTTTTTTTTGAGTTCTTTTGTGCAGCCATTCAAGGAAGCAAGTGGAGACGATGAAAAGTTCGAATTTACACCTTCCATGTGCAATGCTCCAGTGACTTCTGTGCATCATTCAAACTTAAGTGCCAATGGTTTGGTAAAGGGAGTACTTAGAAATTTTAATTTGTCAAATTCTTATAATTTTAGTTTTTTAAGTACACATAGTGTGTCCCTTTCCTTACTTGTTATTGTTTCTAATTCTTCTTTTACATTTAGTTTTCTCGAGCCAATTTGTAAGCCTCATAATTACCATTCTTTTTGTGTTAAGTTCAGTAACTTTTTAGATAACAATTGTGTGTTTCTACATGACAATGTGCATTAGTTCTTTTGTTCTTTCAATATGCATTAATTTTTAATGTATCGTGATAATCTTTTTGAGGATGCTTGCTACTGGTTTAATCTTTCAAAAAAAAATGTTTTTTTATTAATTTTTGGCCGAAGTAATATGCTCCACGATTTAGGATTTGTGTGCTCCATGATATTTCTATTTCACAAGCCATTTTTCTCCAACCCATTTTCAACATTGGTGTTTGATACTTTTGTATTTGAGCCACATATATTGCACGTTTTCTTGCTTTGGCGAGGTCATTTGTTTAAATTTTTGTATGCTTTGTTTAATGCTTGTCCTTCCCATCTAGGTTCGGATTCAAGGATGAATCCTTTCAAGAAGAGAGGAAATGACACGAGTATGGAAAGGCTAAAGATGTACCAAGTTTCGGAGATGAAAACTGGAGTATTTTTTGCCTCTACCTTGCCAAGATTGCAGCATATTCGTGGTGTTATGATCAAGTTAGATTGGACTATCATCAATTCGTTAATACATAAAGATCAATTCTTCAAGATAAAACACAAGTGGGCAGATAAAATCCAATTCCAAGAGGTTTTGAGCCCAAGAATCACATAATGAGCTCCAAGATGGGTTCTAGAAACCTTAAAATCGACCAAGACCAAACTCAGCCATACTAGTTCTATTTTACCTTGGACTTAGTTTCAAGACTTTTTCTTAGGAGTTATTATTTTTTGTGTTTTCTTAAGTTCGACAAGTTTTATTCCACATTGGTCTTTTAGTCAAGTTTTACTCTTCTTTTGTTCCAATCCAGGTCTTGTTTGGATTTGTCTAGTTAGAGTCCTAGTTTTTAGGAGTTGTAGTACTATTCACGTTTTTGGGGGCAGTGTTTTCATGTTAAATACACTAGCCCTATAGCAAAATCGACATTCATCAATATTCAGAAATACTTTGTGAAAAAATTCTCTAACTTATCTTTCAAAGAGTTGGATATTTTGCAAGATTGATTCTTGTGACTACCTATCCTGAACACTATCGATTCTTGTCTCATTATAGACAGCAGGTCGATATCACATAGTCAAGAATAGAACTTCAAATTCTTGATTTCTTAATCAATGATTTTGAACCCGTCAAGTCGGATTTGCTTAGGTGTTACTTGGGTTCTGCATCGATTCCAGATCTCATCAATTTATTTGCGGGGTTTGCATAACTTTTCTTTCAATTCCACCATTCCATAGTGAAATACCATGACTACTTTGAATGGACTACTCCTTGACTTCAACTTGCCCAAAAAAATTTGAGTCAAGAATTTTAATATAACACCAAATCTCTAGCTTTGAACTCATTCCTTAGAATATGCTTATCTTGCCATGCTTTCGATCTTTCCTTCTAAAGTTCATCATTGTCATAAGCTTCTCTTCAGAATTCATCAAGCTCATTAAGATCCAAGAGCCTCTTCTCACTAGCCTCTTTCCAATTAAACTCTTGATCGCCCAATAGGCTTTATGCTCCAACTCTACCAGCATGTGACATGGTTTACCATAAACCATTAGATAAGGGAAAATCCCTATAGGTGTCTTGTAAGGGATTCTATAGGTTCATAGAGCATCATCCAACTTCTCTTCTTGACCAATCTTTCCTTGAACAATTTGCTATTTTTTCCAATATTCTTTTCAACTCTCGGTTGGATACTTCTACTTTGCTGGAGGTTTGAGGATGATAAGTATGAGAGATTTTATGGCTTACATCATACTTGGACAACATAGACTCAAGAGAGAATTTTTAAAATGAGTCCCGCCATCACTTATTATGGTCTTTGGTACCTCAAACCTAGCAAAAATATTTTTCTTCTCAAAGTTCACAACAACTCTACCATCATTGGTGGGTAATGCTATGGCATCTAGTCATTTAGACGCACAATTTACAACCACAAATAAAACCTCTTGTTGTAAGAGCCTAGAAAAAGGCCCACGATGTATATTCCCCAATTATGGAACACTTCACAAATTAGGATGTTATTGAGTAGTATTTCATTCCTCCTTGACACTTTCCCCACTCTTTGACACTCATCATATTGTAAGGCAAAGTCCCTAGCATCCGTGAATAGATTTCGCCAAAAGAACCCATGCATTGCAAAACCTTGGCCGCTGTTCTTTGTTAACAATGATGCTCTCCTACCGGTGATGAATGGTAATAATGGAGAATATCCACTACTTCTTTCCTTGGAACATACCTTCTTATGACACCTTCTTTGCAGCTTCGATAGAAAAAAGGGTCATCCCAAAAGTAGTATTTAACCTTCAAAGGAAACGCTTTCTTTTGGTCCTCACTCATGGTTGAAGTAATCACCATAGCTACAAGATAGTTGACAATATCGGTATTCCAAGGTATAGATTCTCCAACCTTCATTAGCTGACCTTCCGAAAAGGTTTCTTGTATGGGCACATCTTCATAGCCTCTTTCCATTGGTCCTTCTACCCTTCAAAGGTTGTCGGCGATGGTATTTTTACTTCCTATCTTGTGAATCATGACCCAATCAAACTCCTACAATAATAAAATCCATCTGATAAGTCTAGGCTTAGCATCACACTATGAGAATAAATATTTGATAGCCGAATGGTCAGTAAGCTACACATTAACCTTACTACCAATGAGATAAGACCTAAAGTGATCAAAAGTAAATACAATGGCAAGGAGTTCCTTGTCGGTGTGTAAAATAGTTCATTTGAGGTATATTCAAGGTATGGATAGCATAATAAACAACATGTAAGACCATTTTATCCTTTGACACATTAGTTCAAATGGTAAATCCTAATTTAGTGCAACTATGACCAAAATAGAAATCAATGCATTTTTCAAGACATTCAATAATATGTAAACAAGCATCATCAAATACAAATGGGGCATTCTTTTCCACTAATGCACAAAGAGGTTTAGAAATGTGAGAAAAGTTCCTAATGAATCGCTAGCAAAAACCAGTATGACCAAGTAAACTCCTAATTCCATTCACATTGGATGGAGGAGGTAACTTCTCTATTGCCTCAACTTTTACTTTGTCCAATTCTATGCATTTTGAGAAAACCTTGTGTTTTAGAATTATCCTTTCATTTATCATGAAGTGACTTTTTTCCCAATCCCAGGGAATATAGCAAACACACACCTTTGAAACATGCTTGGAGCATTGCATGACCCAAAAGGCAAACGCTGATAAGCAAATGTTCCAAAAGGACAAGTAAAAATGGTTTTTTCTCAATCTTTGAGAACAATGACTTTTGAATATATCCTGAATAACCATCCAAAAAGAAATAGTAAACATACAATGCAAGCCGTTCCAACATTTAATCAATGAAAAGAAGAGAAAAATGATCTTTTCTAATCGCTTCATTACGTTTTTGAAAATCCATGCAAACTCGCCACCCAATTATAACTCTACATAGTATTAACTCATTTTTATCACTAGCTATAATAGTAAATCCCCCTACTTAGGAACCACTTGAATTGGACTAACCCAATCACTATCACTTATAGAACAGATAATTTCGGCTTCTAATAGTTGTAAAATTTATTTTCTCACAACCTATTTCAAAATAGTATTCAAGCGCCTTTGGGGTTGTTTTCAAGATTTAAAAACATCATTCAAACTCTAGATGATTTTATACATGCAAATAGTTGGGCTTATCCTTTTATGTCACTAATTCTTAAGTAAGTGTCGTTCAATGTTTCTTTAAAACCGCAAGCAATTTACACAACTCAACTTTAGAAAGAGAAGAACCCACAATAAATGGATAAGTATCATTATCACCCAGAAAAAGCACAGCAAAGGAGAGAGGGAAGGACTTTCAACTCAATGATATTCTTCTTTTCAAAAGGTGAAACTTCTTCTCTAACCTCAATTGTAGGTTGGTCATCACTTTTCTTTCCATATTCTTTTTCTTCAATTTTCATTCCTTTTTCCAAATTGGGCTCCATCAAATTATCCTAACAATAATTTTCAATGAGTTCATCTATTACGTCTATTCTCATCACGTCATAATACAAAGAAGAAAATTTAAGTGAATTATAAACATTAAAAGAAATAATTTCATCATTGACTCGTAATTAAAGTTTCCTTTCTTGTACATCAATCAACACCCTTCTAGTACCTAAAGAATAGCCTTTCAATAGTTACTAGCTTGTTGGAATCTTCATTCATTTTTAAGGATGACAAAATCGGCCAGTAGAAAGACTTTACCAACTCTAATTATCACATCTTCAACTATCCCACTAGGTTATTTTATGCTTTGATGTGCTAGTTGAAGTGTAACATTGATTGGTTTCAAACCCTTACCAATCAATTTTTTCAACAAAGACAATGGCATCAAATTTATTGAAGCTCCAAGATCGCATATGGCATTCTCTAAACCCATGCCTCCAACCTCAAAAGGAATGGTAAAGGATCCCAGATCCTTCAACTTGGGTGCAAGGCTCTTTTGAATATTGCACTACGTCTTTTAGGTGTTCAGGTAAATATTAATTGTGTAATTCAATTCACAAACAAGTAATAATTAAGCGTTAATAACCCTAATCAACACTTAGACACGCTTGCAAGGATACAAGGTATGTTTATAGATTAGGTGAGTGAGGATTGTTCCCACGAAAACTATCGGACAGATAAGAACATGTACTACGGTTCGCAAATCTTTTTCTAGTTAGACAAATTTGTTGAAGGGTTTTATTCCTACCTAACTAAAGGAATTATATTCACTAAGAAATAAGAACAATCACCAAAATTAATTAAAACTAGAAAAAGCAATAAAATTCATTGAAAGAAAATTTAAATAGATGAATTAGAAAAGTAAATGAAATAAGATCAAACAAGAAGAATAAAACCTTATACCTAACCTAAGGAATTTTCTATTCTAATGTCTGTTCTAAATAATGCTACTATGTATGTTCAACTTCTCATACAATGGGGTATTTATAGGGGATATATCAAGGTTTTGACCCCTTAGATTATAGAAATCCAATAAAATTCGTAAAGGAGCCAAACTGTGTGCAGAAAACATTCAAAACAAGCAATTTATGTCACCAGCTACTTGTTGTGCACACATGTGCAGCATTTTCTTGTGCATGTGCACAATTTTCAGAAGCAACAATTCATTTTCTTTGCCTTGCGCATAAGCCTGATGCGCACACTTTTTTTCACACGTGTGCAAGTTGCATTACACTAGTCTCAGATTCCACCTTGATTTTGAACTTGATGCTAATGGAATTTCGAAAAATTCAAACAAGAAAGTAGTAGCTGTCATGCCCCAAAAACGGGACAGTAACACGCCGCGCTAATGGCACACCGGTCCAAAGCGCAAGGCACAAACGAACAGAGCAACAAACTTAACCGCAATGTAATAGAACCATCAAACCATTTCTTAACTATAAAACCGAATATTTCATTTTTACACAAAAATACGAATTACAAAATTTCTTCTTAGTACAAAAGATGCTACAACAAAAACAAAGTTCATCAATACAAAACCTATCTGTTACACTACCCTCTCCAAACAAAGAGAAGCTTGGAAGATTATCCGCATGAGTCCTACCAATAATGTGGAATCGGAGAAAATCTAAAAGCGCTAACGCGTGATGGAGAGTCAAAAACGAGCACCTAATCGAAAACACATCTAGATGTGTATAAGAGCATAACTAGCTTAGTGGATATCATAAAAGCTCTTCAAATGGGGCCAAGCATTTGCGATAAAAAGAAAACATAAAGATAATAACATTTGCGAAAACCATAGTCATGAAGCAGTTTCTAAAATGTCTCATGCCATTTAATGAAATCGGGACCAGCTAATTTATATTAAGTTTTAAATGTCTCAAAGGTTTTAAACGTCAGGCATGTCCAAAACATAGCCAAAAAGATCCAATCATTTCAAAACATAGTATGCTAAAGCATAGCGAATAAATCCAAGTACAGTTTCAAATCCAGAATATAATAAAATAGCATGAGTATCTTTTAGGCTCGAAGGTATGACCTACAGTACTAGTCAGATCTAGTAATCTACCACACCTACTAGTCTGACCAGTTTGTGTATTTCTTTTCAGGTATGAGGAATTAAAGTAAAAGTCAAACACATCCAAAATTATATACCTAGGTCACCTATGAGCCAAAACAGTCATAAAATGCTTTCATACCAAAAGAGTTTGCAAATATATCAATTGATTAATATAAAATAGCTTGGTCCCGATTTCATACGTAATAGTTCCAAAACTTGGTAAAAGTGCAGTTTCAAACATCATACACATTCTAAAATACATCCAAACATATTTCGAAAGTTGTTAAACAAAATACAAGTGGAAGAGGGTCTATGTTACCCACCTATCAAAGCAAAAACTGCACAAATGATCACTGAACGCGATCGCCGGCGGTATGTTTGGTGGTATTTTAAAACAGATATAAGAGGACTCTTAGAAGACATCTAGATGTGTATAAGAGACAGATCCTTTTAAAAAAAACTTATATCAATAGCATTCCACAACAATGGAAAACACCTAAAACCATCAAAAGATCATTAAAGACCCTTTAAACATAACCAATTATCCAAATTATCCTAGTTGCGCCAAACTTCCGCTTACTTACAAAATGAAGGGAAACCAATTCCACTTGGTTTCAAGTCTCAATTCCTATCCAAACTAACCTTAAAACACTCCTAAAACATCATTATGTGCATATTTAGTGGTAGACATAAGCATTCATAGCATAACACTCTAGGCCACATATGGAAGACAAAACCCTAACTCATAATCTTAAAATTTGTAATCTAACCATGGAAAGTTGTTAAAAATCAACCCCAATCACTTCCCAACCTCCAAAACACTAAGAACAACCCATAACATACATAAATCAACATATATAAGGCTGCAAAGAGGGTTTATTTTCAGCCCTAAGAATCCTACAAAACTTGAAATTAAAGCTTGGATCATAAAGCCCATAAGCTATAAATGCTAAAATACATAAAATCTTACCTTCCAAGTGATTCCTACTTGAAATCCAAGAAAATTTTTGGGGAAAAAGGAGAAGAGGAGTTCGGCCAGCAGCTGGAGAAAATGAAGAAGAAATAACAAGAAGAAGACTTAAAAAGAATTCCAAAGTTGACTCAAATAGTACCCAAGTTGACCAAATAGTCTCCAAGTTGACTATTTGACCCAAAAACTAATTTTTTTGCTACTAAATTAACATTTTTGAGAACCGTATAATTCAGCCATCAAACAACACTCACACACCACAATGTCTAATTGTTTAGTCCAATTTCGAGTCTACTGTTTACCTAAAAGAAATCGCGTAAACTGAAAAATTTGCCGAGTTGAAAAACGAATAAGTTGAAGTACTTTATGACTAAAAATAATATGAAAAACATTTTAAACCAGTTAAAATCAAAGAACAAGGCTATTAAAAAACTGGGTTTCACAGTAGCGCTCTCTCTTAACTTTCCAAAGCCACTTGAATCACCTCAACTAGAACTCGAACAAGAAAGTTATGATTAAAATGCCAAATAGTGTCTTATTTGCTCCTCGTTGGCAAACGTTTTGCACCCCTTTGATTTTTCTCAAAAATTTTTATTATTTTAACTCCTTGTTCATTATAAACCTACACAAACTAGAAATAACACAGTTAGACTCATAATCCATTCAATTATTGCTCGCATTACATCGAAATTGAGGTAAATGATACATAAAATGTACAACATTTATGAGACGACTTATCATCGGGTAAACACAACATTTCATCATGCATAAGTTTTCTCTTGCTAGTGAACAATTGCTTCATGAATTTAGCATAACTTGGCATGTTTTCCATAGTCTAAATAAACAGATTGTTGATTTTCACCTTCTTGAAGCTATCCAAGAACCTCTTAAATTTCTTTGCTTTCTTGTCGTCCTTCAACCTTTGGGGAAATGGAATTTGAATAATCTTGGTAAGATCTAAAAGATGTTCCCTTACTCCATGTTCTATTTTGTTCTTGGGATCTTTGGGTTCCTTGTCTTTTCCCTTCATAGATTCCAATTCTTCCTTTTCGGCAATTCTTTCATGTTCCTTTGCCTTGTTGCCTCATTATCGTCTTTTTTGTTGAAAAACTCTTTATCACTTCTAAGAGTAATTTCTTGCACATGTTCCCATCTGTTTTGATCTCTTGAATGTTTATCTCCCTTGGGCTGGGAATTGTCACTAGGAAGAGCCCGTAGTTGTCACTCATTTATTTCACAGTCGAGCTACTTGGCCAATTTGAATCTCCAAGTTCCTATTGGTAGCTCCTTGGTTCCTAACAATAGCTTCTTGATCCCTTCTAAAATTTTGAAACTCCCTCTTCCAATGCCCATTTTTTCTCCTTAAACTTTCATCTGAGGCATTATACCTCTCTCTTTGGACATGGTAGTCAATGTACATTGGTTGGGATTTCTTAGGATGTTGGTAGGAAGGACTTGGTTGTTGGTTTTGACATGGGGGATTTTGTTGAGGTTAGTAAGATTAGCTTGAAAGTTCCTTTGATGGGGAGGTTGGTAATGTCTTCAAGATTATGCTAGATTTTGGAAACTTGGATGTTGATAAGAGGCATTTTGTTTATGAGATTGGTTGCTCTAAGAGAAATTAGGATGATTTCTCCAAGATGGATTAAGGTTTTACCAAATATAGTCGGAGGAGTTTTAGAAGAAAAGGATTGGTTGGAGATGTAATTCGTTTCCTCATTGGTACCCAATGAGACTTCACATGGGATTGATCACATTGACCATTCAAATGGTTTCCACCACAAAAATCGCATGCCAATCGTCCCGTGGTCATTGAAGAGATAGCATTTCCAGTGCTCCCCTTACCAATATTTCAATTTCCCTTGTAAAGCTTTTCATAATATTCACTATAATCCCTTGTTGAGCCAAGAATGCATCACTTTGATTCCATTTTAGGATACCTTGTTGTTGAGGTAGGGTATGTTGCACTTGTTGAACACCGGGTTGAGATATGGGACAATGATAATAATAGTTAGAAGCGTTCCCATTGCGGAGTTCTTGTGCTTCCTGTCACGCCCCAAAAACGGGACCGTAACACGCCGCGCTAATGGTACACCGGCCCAAAGTGCAAGGCACAAACGAACAGAGCAACAAACTTAACCGCAATGTAATAGAACCATCAAACCATTACTTAACTATAAAACCGAATATTTCATTTTACACAAAAATACGAATTACAAAATTTCTTCTTAGTACAAAAGATGCTACAACAAAAACAAAGTTCATCAATACAAAACCTATCTAATACACTACCCCTCTCCAAACAAAAGAGAAGCTTGGAAGATTATCCGCAGAGTCCTACAAGTAATGTGAAATCTGGAGAAAATCTAAAAGCTGCTAACGCGGTGGAGAGTCAAAAACGAGCACCTAATCTGAAAAATTATAAATCACGTGGGGTGAGCATAACTAGCTTAGTGGATATCATAAAAGCTCTTCAAATGGGGCCAAGCATTTGCGATAAAAAGAAAACATAAAGATAATAACATTTGCGAAAACCATAGTCATGAAGCAGTTTCTAAAATGTCTCATGCCATTTAAACGTCAATAAACATTTAATCATAAGTAGTTTCCATAAAATGTCTCATGTCATTTAAATCAGGCATGTCCACCTTTTTTTTAAAAAGATCCAATCATTTCAAAACATAGTATGCTAGTGTGTATAAGAGACAACATAGGAAATTTGTGGAGGATTTCTCACGAATTGCTTCCCCTTTGACGCGGCTTACCCAGAAGAGAACCAAGTTTGAATGGTCAGATCAGTGTGAGTTCAAGCTTTCAAGAGCTTAGTCTGACCGGGAGGTCAAGTTATCCCATCACAAGACCCCGCAGTCAAATAGTTCATAACAGTCATAGCAGTCACCATGGCATCCCATGGATGACTATAGAACCGGTCTCCCCAAATCAAACATTTCCAAGCACATCCAAAATTATATACCTAGGTCACCTATGAGCCAAAACAGTTATAAAATGCTTTCATATCAAAAGAGTTTGCAAACATATCAATTGATTAACATAAAATAGCTTGGTCCCGATTTCATATGTAATAGTTCCAAAACTTGGTAAAAGTGCAGTTCCAAACATCATACACATTCTAAAATCCATCCAAACATATTTCGAAAGTCGTTAAACAAAAGACAAGTGGAACAGGGTCTATGTTACCCACCTATCAAAGCAAAAACTGCACAAATGATCACAGAACGCGATCGCCGACGGTAGGTGGCGTGGTACCTAATTTTGTTGGCAGGGAGCCTACTTACCTGTCAACTTATCCAATTCCAAGGTATTCAAGGGACCTTGGTTACAACCCAACTCAAAACAACATATTCAACCAACCAACAAAATCCAATTCCAAGGCATTCAAGGGACCTTGGTTACAACCCAACTCAAAACAACATATTCAACCAACCAACAAAATCCATAAACGGAAAGATTCACCGGAGCAATAGCCGGGACTATATCAATAGCATTCCACAACAATCCATACCCATCTTTACCATAACCACTACAATTAACTCTATTACAACATTAGAGCAACAACCTATGGGTGGAATTCCTCTTTACTACCAAACTGAAATTTTTACCGATTAGCCACACTCATGATTCAAACATGCTTCCTATCCAACCCACTACCAAGGAAACACTTAAAATCATCAAAAGATCATTAAAGATCCTTCAAACATAACCAATTATCCAAATTATCCTAGTTGCGCCAAACTTCCGCTTACTTACAAAATGAAGGGAAATCAATTCCACTTGGTTTCAAGTCTCAATTCCTATCCAAACTAACCTTAAAACACTCTTAAAACATCATTATGTGCATAGACATAAGCATTCATAGCATAACACTCTAGGCCACATATGGAAGACAAAACCCCAACTCATAATCTTAAAATTTGTAATCTAACCATGGACAGTTGTTAAAATCAACCCCAATCACTTCCCAACCTCCAAAACACTAAAAACAACCCATAACATACATAAATCAACACATATAGGGAGGCTGCAAAGAGGGTTTTCTCAGCCATAAAGAATCCTACAAAACTTGAAATTAAAGCTTGGATCATAAAGCCCATAAGCCAAAAAGTGCTAAAATACAAAAATCTTACCTTCCAAGTGATTTCTACTTGAAATCCAAGGAAATTTTTTTTTGGGGAAAATGGAGGAAGAGGAGTTCGGCTGCGGCTAGGAAGAAATGAGGAAGAAACAACAAGAAGAAGACTTAAAAAGCTTCCAAAGTTGACCCAAATAGTACCCAAGTTGACCAAATAGTCTCCAAGTTGACTATTTGACCCAAAACTATTTTTTTTTTGCTACTAAATTAACATTATAAATCAGCCATCAAACAACACTCACACACCACAATGCAGTAATTACACTTAGTCCAACTTTTGACCTGTTTACCCGTATCGGTGCCTAGAAATCGTGTAAATTTTAAAATTTGCCGAATTGAAAAACGAATAAGTTGAAGTACTTTATGACTAAAAATAATATGAAAAACATTTCTCTAATAAACCAGTTAAAATCAAAGAACAAGGCTATTAAAATACTGGGTTTCACACTTCCTATGGCATTTTAAATGACAAAGTGCCTCCTACCGATACGTCTACAATAGATTTAGTCTCTTGATATAATCCATTGTAAAGTGCTTTAATTTGGAGCCATAGAGGAATAGTATGGAGAGGATATCTTTACAAAAGTTCTTTAAATTTCTCCCAAGCTTCACTTAATAAGGTTTCTCTTACATCTTTTTAAAAAAAAGGTGATTTGATTCCTCAACTTGGCAGTTCTAGATGGGGAAAGTACATTTCCAAAAATTCTTGAACAAGTTGGTTATATTTGGTGAATACTTTCCTTGACCGTGAGATTGCAACTACTATTTAGCTCGATCACACAAGGAAAATAGAAATACCTACATGCGAACACAATCGGGGTAAACCCTATTGAACTTGAATGTATCCAAGACCTCTTCAAAATTCAATAAATCAGTGTACGGTGTCTTCATTGATATCACCAATCCAAACATTGTATAAGTTTGTAACATTTGAATGAGAGACGGTTTAATTTCGAAAGTAGTGACTTGAACCAGCATTCTGGCTATGCTTGAATTGGTACCATCAAAATTTGTCATCACATAATCTGTCAAAGGTTTTCCATTTGTATTGTTTCCCACTTTATCATTGAAATTTCCATTGCCATTGACCCTATTATATTGTATGAAAACCACCCATGCCACTATTGCCTTCAAATGAATTGAAATTAATTAGCATTTTATTCATTAGTAATTGGTAAGGGAATTTTGTTATGAAAGATGCATTACTAGAATAAAAATCTCTTCACTAATTATTTTTTAGCATTAAATCATCCAACAAACCCTTGTTCCAGATATTAGATGCTCTTTGACTCCAACGTCGTGCCTTACAATAACAAGAAATACTAGAGAAAAAAAAATACAAGAGATAATCAAGGACTTCAAACGCTTGGTAGACATTTTTTAAAAAAAAAAAAAAAATTTGTTGACGGTTATATTATAACTTACATCTTCCGGCAAATTAGAGTCACATCCCAAAATTAAGATTGCACCTTGAAATCATGACATGTTACACATCAAAATCAACCCAAACGTACAAGGTATGATACATTGAATATCTTTTACCCATACAAACTATAATCATTTTCACATTAACAAACCATTCAAAAATAAATTTACATATCAGGGTATAACACTATTTTCTTAAGCACAAGATACGGTTATATACTACTAGAGAGCAAGGGAGTTCAAAGTTTTAAACAACATGTTTCAAAGCAAAACAAAAACAAACGACCTACATTGGCATGCATTCCAAACAAAAGAGTAAAACCTCACACTAGTACATCAAGCATATCCTAAATCCGGTAGCTAGAGACTACACCAGAATCCCTCCCAGCTTAAATCGACTATCAAGCTCAGCAAAAAATTCTAGTGGTCATTAACTACAAAATAATATCAACAAGATGAGCAAAACAATGCCTAGTATATAGCGCATAAACCTAATTATTAAATATGCAAACATATAACTAATGTAGTGTTCAAAGTACACTTTATAATCACTGATTAGAGTACATATTCACTTCCTAATCATTAGTAAAGGCTTTCACTGTGCTTTGATAACATAATAATTAAGTCTTCTTGTAAGTGTAGATCATACAACACAATAAGCATTACAGTAAAGCTTTGTCACTCACATATAATATAGCCTTTTGTAAACTTTCTACAACATGATACTGTAAACCTTTCCACAATACTTTGATAACAATGACAAAGCAAGATCTTTCTGTAAGGCTTGGGTAATATGGTGCTATAAGGTCTTTCTATAGGCTCACTGATATAATATAAACACTCAATCTCAAATAAAGTATTACAAAAGAGTTTAACTTATTCAATTAATCAAAAGTCATTCTACAACATAGATATAACATATACCACAGCCATTACCAAGAACTACTAATTTCACAGCAATGTTTACAATTACAAGACTTGACATCACTTGCATAATTAACACAGGAGTTGAAGACTTACAAACTTGTTCATACTTACCTTGATTATATAGTACACTTGATGTGATATTAAAGCACCAATACTTACAAAAACCATGCATTATTAAACTCAAGCATAAACCATGTTCATGAATTGTCGATCCAATGTCAAACCAATCCTACTGTAGCAGTAACTATGTTTTGAATATCAATGTAATACATTTTATGACGTATGCAAATGAGACCAACCCTCTAACCCTTTCCTGGGTGTGTAACACTTACAATTAGATGCACTATAAGAAAGGGCATCATTAGCGACGACATAAAGAGTGCCACTAATTAGCGATGAATTTTGGAAGGAAATACAACTTGGTGATTCATCACTACCTTTCGTCCCAGCATGGAAGTCAAAACCTAGTGACAAACATGGTGTCATGAAAGTTATTGGCACGTAAGGGGCGCAGCGTACGAAATGCATTGACGAAAGGTTGTTGCTAAATGCATCAGTGATTTAGCAACAAAAACATATCCATTTGACCAAAACCTCAATGCTATCTTTCAGAACTTTCATTCGTTGCTTAAATGGTTGCACAAAATAAGATAAACAACTCACTACCAAAACATAAAACATATAAACACAAAATAACACCACCAAACACAAGCAAACACACCACACCACCTCTCCCCCAACTTACATTGTCATCAATGTTTCTGAAACAACTAAAAAGTACATAAACAAAGGACAAAAAAACTCCCCAGGTATTTTGCAGAAGTAGACCAAGTTCCTAATCCTCCTTCTCATCCTCAGAGGTAGCATCAAAGTCATCCATTGTTGGAGTACCCTTCATTTGAGTAAATGTGCTCATGTCAAAATTTGAAGCCTTCCTAATAAACTGTAACATTTGTCCTACGGCTTTTACACATTGTGATTGATCCTCTGCCCTTTTTTCTAGACAAGTATCTTGGTTCTGCAATGACAGTGGTGCTTGTGCAAGTTCTAGTTGATTTGGTTGTGGAGCTCGAGCATTTCTCACAATCCTTTTCACCACTATACTTATCACTCATTTATTTATGTGTTTTATGTGTTTTCTATGGTTCGGGAATCGGCCAGGTGATTAGCATCGAAATGAGGATAATTTAGCTCAATTAAGTGTCGAGTTACCATTTTCCCATTTCATTTGGAGTCCATTTTGGGCCCTTTTGGATCCATTTCGAAGCTAACTAAACCCTAGACCTTTTTCCACCTCTAAACCCACATAAGTAAGGGTCTTTTAGACGTAGTTATCTATCAGGTTTTTAGTAGCCTTAAGATCTTAATGGTCTAGTTTTATTTTCTACACTACATAAGAAGATTGAAGGTTGAAGATTCAAGAGTTGACCTTGGTTCTTTATACTTGTGACATCTATTGTTGTTTTAGTTTATTCTAGTACTTGTTTATATTGCTTATGGAGTCCTTTAAGACTTCTTGTGTTTTTTAATGCAATTATGCACTATGTTTTCTTAGTCAGGGTTTTCATTATGTGGCCAATTGTGATGGCATAAACTCTGTTCTATGCAAAATTATTTATTGTTGATTTGCATAAAAGATTGGGTCTTTCCTATGTTCTTAACGCTTTCAAGTGTTTGGACAATTCTTGACTGAATTTGTGAATATATGATGCAATGGACCAAGTAATTTGAATGTTCATCATCAATTAGCAAACACCATAATCTAAGCTAGTGTTGGACCAAGGCTTAACATAGTTTGTGTGGTCACTTAACAATTCCATGTTCAAAATCAACTTTATTTTACTTCTAGTTATTTGCGCAGGACACAAAAAAAAATTATTAGCAAGAAAAAATAAATACATAAATTAGTAAGAATAGAATTATTATTGTGTGACTATTTTTTAATAACTAAAAAAGGAGATTCAAGTATCAATCTTGGCAATCTATCTAGAATAGCTTGAGCTAAGTTTATGCCTAACAATTGGTGAAATCTAAAAACCCTGATCCCTTTTTAGATCTTGAATTCTTCTAATTTATTAGTTTTCTTTGTTTAATTATTTCATCATTAATTATAGTGATTATTCAAATCTTCATCTATTCTATTCTACCAAAAAGTGGTAAAACTACTAATGTTGGTGTTCATTCCAGCCTCATGGTTACAACAACCCCACTTTGTTATATATTACTTGAAATGATCTCGAGTAGTTGATGATGTTTTCCAAACCTTATTTTGATGATGACATGAACACTTAACTCTGTAAAACAAGCTTTTGCAGGAACAGATCTTTTGGACGCACAGAACCGTCCGAACTAGGTCAAAGCTCCTCGGACGCATTGCACCGTCCGAACAAACTATCAGAAAGAATGGGATCCTACTGCCTTTCCTTCAGACGCTCAGGACCGTTTGAAACCTCTGTCGGACGAAGGACCGAACGCATGCACGGACGTCCGAACGAAGCCTCTCAACAAAACTGAAAGAAGATCGGACGCTACCTCTCTTACATTCAATCTCTCTCGGACGTCCGAAACCCCAACGGCAATTTTTTGTGCATTTATTACTTAGCCGTTAGGAAGTAGTTGAAACCACTACTTTATTGCTCTTATAAATAGGTGCTTTAATAACCTGAAAAAATCATCTAATACAGTGAATACAAGCCTTAGAAAAGAGTAATTTGAGTGCAAATTGACTATAGTGCTTTATTGTATTAGTGTGAAGTTGTGAGTGCAAATTCAACTTTGAGTGGAGTGATAATCTTGTATGAAAGTGTAGTTGTAAGTAAAATCCTTGGCTCAACTAAAAAGAGTTTTAGTGTGAGCAAGAACTTCCCAACTTTGTAAAGATTATTGGCTCACCAAGTGTGTGAAGCATTCAAAAGATTTGATACTTCAAGCTTGCTAGCTTGGAAGTATTGTTTGTTCAATTTTTATCTCTTTACTTTACTGTTCTAGTAAATTTATTATATCTACATTTAAATTAAAAAGCTCACTATTTTCTGAAAACATAATTTTTAAGAAACCTAATTCACCCCCCCTCTTAGGTTGCTTTGGGACCAACAATTGGTATCAGAGCTTTTTCTCATTATATTGCTTAAACTGCCTTCTTGAGTAAAGAAATGTGGCAACCAACAATGCTCTGTCTGTGAGGGCCAATCATTTACTAGGCCCCATGTTTAATGGGGCAAATTTTATTAGTTGGAGAGATAGAATGAAAATATTTCTGCAATCTATTGACATTGATTTGTGGTATGTTGTCAATGAAGGTCCATTTGAAGCTTCTATCATTGATGATCACACAAATAGAAGAAGAGAAAAGACAAGGAATGAGCTCACTCCACAAGACAAGGAAAACTTGACATTAAATGCAAAAGCCATGAATGTGTTATATAATGCCTTGGATGCAAATGAATCAACTCGCGTGAAGGGTTGCAGTTCTGCTAAACAAATATGGGATAAGTTGAAAGAAATCCATGAAGGGATCGATGATGTTCGTGAGCAAAAGAAATCCTTGTTGCCAAGTATGAATCCTTCAAGATGGAACCACATGAGAACATAGACAAAATGTACTGCACGTTCAATGACATTATAAAGGATCTTGAAGCCACTTGAGTAAGGAGTACTCGCTGGGTGAAAAAAATAGAAAAATCCTAAATGCTCTATCCAAAGAATGGGATGCCAAAACAATTGCTATAGAGGAAGCCAAGAATTTAAATTTAATGCCTACTGAATCACTAATCAATTCTCTTACATCTTATGAACTCAAGCTGAAGGCCAAGGTTGTGGATGATGAAGAAGCAAGGCCAAGAAGGAGCATTGCTCTAAAGACCTCTCAAGAGGAAGATGAAAATAGCTCCATCAATCTAGAAGATGAAGATCTTGATGAAGGAGATCTTGGACTCATCACCAAAGGTTTTCTTAAACATTACATCAACAAACGAAGAATGAGAAGAGGCGGAGCTACAAACACAAATAATTTCAAAGGGAAGTCAAGGCTTGAAATAAAGAAGCAAAATGATAAATGCTTTGAATGCGGTCAACTCGGACATTTTGCAAATGAGTGTCCTTCCAAGAAAAAGAAAGAAGGAAGAAAACCAAGATTCAACAACTTGTTCAAATCACATGGGATGATTGCATCCGAAGGAGAAGTTGAAGAAGAAATGGAGTCGGCACAAATGGCCTTCATGGCCATTGCAGATGATGAGGTAAATTCTAACTACGACTCTAATGATGAAAATGGTGAAGATGATCTTGAAGCTTTCATTTTGAAATTGCATGATAGCTTAAAGGAATCATATGCTAGAAATAAGGAGTTAGTTAAAAAGTCAAATTCTTTATTGAATGCTAACTCTAAACTTGTGAATGAAAACAATAGGCTATCACAAGAAAATCGTGATTTGAAGAAAAGAATGCATGTGAGATCAAAGGTCAAGGAAGAACAAGCCTCCTTGAAGAAAAGCATGGATGATTTGAATGCTCTCTTAATTAGAAAGAAAGAAAATATTATTGATATGAAAAGAAATAGAAATATAGCTATCAACAAAAATTTTGTCATGTTTAGAAGGGATGACTTATGTATTGTAAAACCAAAATCATCTTTGTATGTTAATAAAAGCATTATTTGTAGATATTGCCAACAACATGGACATGTTAAGAATATATGTTATGTCAAGAAGAACGAAAAACTTGGAATGAAAGTTGCATGGATTGAAAGCAATTTCACTAACTCAAATGGACCCAAGAAAACATGGGTACCAAAAGTTATCAATTGATTTATTGTGTAGGTACTTAACATCACCAACAATGCTAAGTGGTTCATAGATAGTGGATGTTCAAGGCACATGACGGGTGATGCTTCTCTCTTCACAAATCTCACATCCAAAAACAGTGGAAAAGTCACTTTTGGAGATAACAATAAAGCAAAATCAATCGGCATCGGTGATGTAGGTAAAAATGGTGAAACCTTGATTAAGAATGTGCTTCTTGTTGATAATTTGAACTATAATTTATTAAGTGTTAGTCAACTTTGTGACAAAAATTTATATGTATTTTTTACCAAGCATGAATGTCTTATCCTTGATAAAACTCATGTTGTCTTATTCAAGGGCACTAGGTGATTTACAATGATGTGTATGTGATTCATCTTGATAAAATTAGCAATAGCAATGTAAAATGTCTTACCGCTTCCATAGATGATCCATGGCTTTGGCATAGAAGACTTTGTCATTTTAATATGGATTTGATTGAAAAACTTGCCAAGAAAGATTTGGTAAGAGGTTTGCCAAAACTGAAATTTTTGAAAAATAAAATTTGTGATGCATGCCAATTTGGTAAACAAGTCAAAATTTCTTTTAAACCAAAGAATTTTGTGTCTACTCATAAACCTTTAGAATTGTTGCATTTAGACTTATTTGGACCTACTCAATATGCTAGTCTAGGTGGTTGCAAATATGCATTTGTTATCGTAGATGACTACTCTAGGTTTACTTGGGTAATATTTCTTGTTCACAAAAATGAAGCATTTGAAAAATTTGTAAAATTGTTTTCCAAAATTCAAAATTTATTGGATACAAAAATTGTTCGTCTAAGGAGTGACAATGGTGCCGAATTTAAATTTGGATCAGGTTTTCCCGACTTTTGTGATCACATTTGATATCTTTCACGAGTTCACTCCAGAAGATATCGTTCTTGATCACAAAAGTCACCATTAAATTTAAATTCTTGGCTTCTTCAAGAAACGGCTAGAACTATGATTAGTGAATGTGACTTACCACAATACTTTTGGGCCGAAGTGGTTAACACGGCTTGTTATGTTATGAATCGAGTTTTATTAAGATCCTCTTTAAACACACTCCTTATGAACTATAAGAGTAGAAAACCCGTTGTGAGCTATTTCAAAGTTTTTGGTTGCAAATGCTTTATTTTAAAAATCAAAGAAAACCTTGGAAAATTTGACAAAAAATCGGATGAAGGAATTTTTCTAGGATATTCTAGTGACAAGAAAGCATACCGAGTTTACAATAGAAGAACGCTTTTGATTGAAGAAGTTGTGCATGTTACATTTGATGAAACTAATGATGTTATCTCAAAGAATTTATGTGAAGATGAAGATGTAGGTATTTTAAAGGAGCTCGAAAAGCTCGTTATTCATGAAGATCATCAAGAGATTACATCAAGCGTTAATGTCAACAACCATCAAATTGATGATGAAAAGGATGAAGATGCCCAAAATGATCTTCCGAAAGCTTGGAGATTCATCTCTAGTCATCCTCAAGATTTAATCATCCCAAAGCAACCTCTATCCGATGGGGTAACTACTCGTTCTCATAAACCTTTGAATAGTAATTGTGCATTACTCTCTCACATTGAACCTAAACATATAGATGTTGCTTTGAGTGATGAATCTTGGGTTAATGCTATGCAAGATGAACTTAGTCAATTTGAGAAAAATAATGTATGGACCTTAGTTGAAAGACCTTCTTCTCATCCCGTTATTGGTACTAAATGGGTTTTTAAGAAACCTAATTCACCCCCCCTCTTAGGTTGCTTTGGGACCAACAATTGGTATCAGAGCTTGGTCTCATTATATTGCTTAAACTGCTCTTGAGTAAAGAAATATGGCAACCAACAATGCTCTATTTCTTTTGAGGGTCAATCCGTTACTAGGCCCCTATGTTTAATGGGGCAAATTTTATTAGTTGGAGAGATAGAATGAAAATATTTCTGCAATCTATTGACATTGATTTGTGGTATGTTGTCAATGAAGGTCCATTTGAAGCTTCTATCATTGATGATCACACAAATAGAAGAAGAGAAAAGACCAGGAATGAGCTCACTCCACAAGACAAGGCAAACTTGACATTGAATGCAAAAGCCATGAATGTGTTATATAATGCCTTGGATGCAAATGAATCAACTCGCGTGAAGGGTTGCATTTCTGCTAAAGAAATATGGGATAATTTGAAAGAAATTCATGAAGGGAGCGATGGTGTTCGTGAGCAAAAGAAATCCCTACTTGTTGCCAAGTATGAGTCCTTCAAGATGGAACCACATGAGAACATAGACAACATGTACTGCAGGTTCAATGACATTATAAAGGATCTTGAAGCCTTGAGTAAGGAGTACTCTTTGGGTGAAAAAAGAAAGTCCAATCCTAAATGCCCTATCCAAAGAATGGGATGCCAAAACCATTGCTATAGAGGAAGCCAAGAATTTAAATTTAATGCCTATTGAATCACTAATCAATTCTCTTACATCTTATGAACTCAAGTTAAAGGCCAAGGGTGTGGATGATGAAGAAGCAAGGCCAAGAAGGAGCATTGCTCTAAAGACCTCTCAAGAGGAAGATGAAAATAGCTCCATCAATCTAGAAGATGAAGATCTTGATGATCTCTCCTTCTTGCACTCATCACCAAAGGATTTCTCAAACATTACATCAACAAACGAAGAATGAGAAGAGGCGGAGCTACAAGCTCAAATAATTTCAAAGGGAAGTCAAGGCTTGACATGAAGAAGCAAAAGGAAAAATGCTTTGAATGCGGTCAACTCGGTCATTTTTCAAATGAGTGTCCTTCCAAGAAAAAGAAGGAAGGAAGAAAACCGAGATTCAATAACTTTCAAATCACATGGGATGATTGCAACTCCGAAGGAGCCGGAAATTGAAGAAGAAATGGAGTCGGCACAAATGGCCTTTATGGCCATTGGAGATGATGAGGTAAATTCTAACTATGACTCCAACAATGAAAATGATGAAGATGATCTTGAAGCTTTCATTTTGAAATTGCATGATAGCTTAAAGGAATCATATGCTAGAAATAAGGAGTTAGTTAAAAAGTCAAATTCTTTATTGAATGCTAACTCTAAACTTGTGAATGAAAACAATAGGCTATCACAAGAAAATCGTGATTTGAAGAAAAGAATGCATGTGAGATCAAAGGTCAAGGAAGAACAAGCCTCCTTGAAGAAAAGCATGGATGATTTGAATGCTCTCTTAATTAGAAAGAAAGAAAATATTATTGATATGAAAAGAAATAGAAATATAGCTATCAACAAAAATTTTGTCATGTTTAGAAGGGATGACTTATGTATTGTAAAACCAAAATCATCTTTGTATGTTAATAAAAGCATTATTTGTAGATATTGCCAACAACATGGACACATGTTAAGAATATATGTTATGTCAAGAAGAACGAAAAACTTGGAATGAAAGTTGCATGGATTGAAAGCAATTTCACTAACTCAAATGGACCCAAGAAAACATGGGTACCAAAAGTTATCAATTGATTTATTGTGTAGGTACTTAACATCACCAACAATGCTAAGTGGTTCATAGATAGTGGATGTTCAAGGCACATGACGGGTGATGCTTCTCTCTTCACAAATCTCACATCCAAAAACAGTGGAAAAGTCACTTTTGGAGATAACAATAAAGCAAAATCAATCGGCATCGGTGATGTAGGTAAAAATGGTGAAACCTTGATTAAGAATGTGCTTCTTGTTGATAATTTGAACTATAATTTATTAAGTGTTACAACTTTGTGACAAAATTTATATGTATTTTTTACCATTCATGAATGGACTCTAACCTGTCTCTTATAAACATCTAGATGTGTATAAGGGCACTAGGTACAATGATGTGTATGTGATTCATCTTGATAAAATTCTTTAGCAATAGCAATGTAAAATGTCTTACCGCTTCCATAGATGATCCATGGCTTTGGCATAGAAGACTTTGTCATTTTAATATGGATTTGATTGAAAAACTTGCCAAGAAAGATTTGGTAAGAGGTTTGCCAAAACTGAAATTTTTGAAAAATAAAATTTGTGATGCATGCCAATTTGGTAAACAAGTCAAAATTTCTTTTAAACCAAAGAATTTTGTGTCTACTCATAAACCTTTAGAATTGTTGCATTTAGACTTATTTGGACCTACTCAATATGCTAGTCTAGGTGGTTGCAAATATGCATTTGTTATCGTAGATGACTACTCTAGGTTTACTTGGGTAATATTTCTTGTTCACAAAAATGAAGCATTTGAAAAATTTGTAAAATTGTTTTCCAAAATTCAAAATTTATTGGATACAAAAATTGTTCGTCTAAGGAGTGACAATGGTGCCGAATTTAAATTTGGGGGTTTTCCCGACTTTTGTGATCACAACGATATCTTTGACATTGACCACGAGTTTTCGGTTGTTAGAGTCCCTCAACAAAATGGTGTTGTTGAAAGGAAAAATAGGACTCTTCAAGAAACGGCTAGAACTATGATTAGTGAATGTGACTTACCACAATACTTTTGGGCCGAAGCTGTTAACACGGCTTGTTATGTTATGAATCGAGTTTTATTAAGATCCTCTTTAAATAAAACTCCTTATGAACTCCTTTTTTGTAGAAAACCCGTTGTGAGCTATTTCAAAGTTTTTGGTTGCAAATGCTTTATTTTAAAAATCAAAGAAAACCTTGGAAAATTTGACAAAAAATCGGATGAAGGAATTTTTCTAGGATATTCTAGTGACAAGAAAGCATACCGAGTTTTCAATAGAAGAACGCTTTTGATTGAAGAAGTTGTGCATGTTACATTTGATGAAACTAATGATGTTATCTCAAAGAATTTATGTGAAGATGAAGATGTAGGTATTTTAAAGGAGCTCGAAAAGCTCGTTATTCATGAAGATCATCAAGAGATTACATCAAGCGTTAATGTCAACAACCATCAAATTGATGATGAAAAGGATGAAGATGCCCAAAATGATCTTCCGAAAGCTTGGAGATTCATCTCTAGTCATCCTCAAGATTTAATCATAGGTGATCTATCCGATGGGGTAACTACTCGTTCTCATAAACCTTTGAATAGTAATTGTGCATTACTCTCTCACATTGAACCTAAACATATAGATGTTGCTTTGAGTGATGAATCTTGGGTTAATGCTATGCAAGATGAACTTAGTCAATTTGAGAAAAATAATGTATGGACCTTAGTTGAAAGACCTTCTTCTCATCCCGTTATTGGTACTAAATGGGTTTTTAAGAAACCTAATTCACCCCCCCTCTTAGGTTGCTTTGGGACCAACAATTGGTATCAGAGCTTGGTCTCATTATATTGCTTAAACTGCTCTTGAGTAAAGAAATATGGCAACCAACAATGCTCTATTTTTTGAGGGTCAATCCGTTACTAGGCCCCCTATGATTTTAATTTTAATGGGGCAAATTTTATTAGTTGGAGAGATAGAATGAAAATATTTCTGCAATCTATTGACATTGATTTGTGGTATGTTGTCAATGAAGGTCCATTTGAAGCTTCTATCATTGATGATCACACAAATAGAAGAAGAGAAAAGACAAGGAATGAGCTCACTCCACAAGACAAGGCAAACTTGACATTGAATGCAAAAGCCATGAATGTGTTATATAATGCCTTGGATGCAAATGAATCAACTCGCGTGAAGGGTTGCATTGAGAAAGTAAAGCACAATTATAATTTGAAAAAATTCATGAAGGGAGCGATGGTGTTCGTGAGCAAAAGAAATCCCTACTTGTTGCCAAGTATGAGTCCTTCAAGATGGAACCACATGAGAACATAGACAACATGTACTGCAGGTTCAATGACATTATAAAGGATCTTGAAGCCTTGAGTAAGGAGATTTTTGGGTAAAAAAAAGAAAAATCCTAAATGCCCTATCCAAAGAATGGGATAATACATGCCAAAACCATTGCTATAGAGGAAGCCAAGAATTTAAATTTAATGCCTATTGAATCACTAATCAATTCTCTTACATCTTATGAACTCAAGTTAAAGGCCAAGGGTGTGGATGATGAAGAAGCAAGGCCAAGAAGGAGCATTGCTCTAAAGACCTCTCAAGAGGAAGATGAAAATAGCTCCATCAATCTAGAAGATGAAGATCTTGATGAAGGAGATCTTGCACTCATCACCAAAGGATTTCTCAAACATTACATCAACAAACGAAGAATGAGAAGAGGCGGAGCTACAAGCTCAAATAATTTCAAAGGGAAGTCAAGGCTTGACATGAAGAAGCAAAAGGAAAAATGCTTTGAATGCGGTCAACTCGGTGTATAAGAGACAGAGATGAGTGTCCTTCCAAGAAAAAGAAGGAAGGAAGAAAACCGAGATTCAATAACTTTCAAATCACATGGGATGATTGCAACTCCGAAGGAGAAATTGAAGAAGAAATGGAGTCGGCACAAATGATTCTGCCTTTATGGCCATTGGAGATGATGAGGTAAATTCTAACTATGACTCCAACAATGAAAATGATGAAGATGATCTTGAAGCTTTCATTTTGAAATTGCATGATAGCTTAAAGGAATCATATGCTAGAAATAAGGAGTTAGTTAAAAGTCAAATTCTTTATTGAATGCTAACTCTAAACTTGTGAATGAAAACAATAGGCTATCACAAGAAAATCGTGATTTGAAGAAAAGAATGCATGTGAGATCAAAGGTCAAGGAAGAACAAGCCTCCTTGAAGAAAAGCATGGATGATTTGAATGCTCTCTTAATTAGAAAGAAAGAAAATATTATTGATATGAAAAGAAATAGAAATATAGCTATCAACAAAAATTTTGTCATGTTTAGAAGGGATGACTTATGTATTGTAAAACCAAAATCATCTTTGTATGTTAATAAAAGCATTATTTGTAGATATTGCCAACAACATGGACATGTTAAGAATATATGTTATGTCAAGAAGAACATTGACATTGAAAAACTTGGAATGAAAGTTGCATGGATTGAAAGCAATTTCACTAACTCAAATGGACCCAAGAAAACATGGGTACCAAAAGTTATCAATTGATTTATTGTGTAGGTACTTAACATCACCAACAATGCTAAGTGGTTCATAGATAGTGGATGTTCAAGGCACATGACGGGTGATGCTTCTCTCTTCACAAATCTCACATCCAAAAACAGTGGAAAAGTCACTTTTGGAGATAACAATAAAGCAAAATCAATCGGCATCGGTGATGTAGGTAAAAATGGTGAAACCTTGATTAAGAATGTGCTTCTTGTTGATAATTTGAACTATAATTTATTAAGTGTTAGTCAACTTTGTGACAAAATTTATATGTATTTTTTGCCAGCATGAATGTCTTATCCATGATAAAACTCATGTTGTCTTATTCAAGGGCACTAGGTACAATGATCCTGTATGTGATTCATCTTGATAAAATTAGCAATAGCAATGTAAAATGTCTTACCGCTTTCCATAGATGATCCATGGCTTTGGCATAGAAGACTTTGTCATTTTAATATGGATTTGATTGAAAAACTTGCCAAGAAAGATTTGGTAAGAGGTTTGCCAAAACTGAAATTTTTGAAAAATAAAATTTGTGATGCATGCCAATTTGGTAAACAAGTCAAAATTTCTTTTAAACCAAAGAATTTTGTGTCTACTCATAAACCTTTAGAATTGTTGCATTTAGACTTATTTGGACCTACTCAATATGCTAGTCTAGGTGGTTGCAAATATGCATTTGTTATCGTAGATCCTTTACTCTAGGTTTACTTGGGTAATATTTCTTGTTCACAAAAATGAAGCATTTGAAAAATTTGTAAAATTGTTTTCCAAAATTCCATTCATACAAAAATTAGACGGATACAAAAATGGGGGTTCCCGTCTTAAGTGATCACAACATATCTTTCACGAGTTTTCGGTTGTTAGAGTCCCTCAACTGTCGTCTCTGATGTTCTTGAAAGGAAAAATAGGACTCTTCAAGAAACGGCTAGAACTATGATTAGTATATGTGACTTACCACAGAACTTTTGGGCCGAAGCTGTTAACACAGCTTGTTATGTTATGAATCGAGTTTTATTAAGATCCTCTTTAAATAAAACTCCTTATGAACTCCTTTTTTGTAGAAAACCCGTTGTGAGCTATTTCAAAGTTTTTAGTTGCAAAATCTTTATTTTAAAAATCATATTTGCAACCTTCCTAGCATCTGTCAAAAATACGGATCTAGGAATTTTTCTAGGATATTCTAGTGACAAGAAAGCATACCGAGTTTTCAATAGAAGAACGCTTTTGATTGAAGAAGTTGTGCATGTTACATTTGATGAAACTAATGATGTTATCTCAAAGAATTTATGTGAAGATGAAGATGTAGGTATTTTAAAGGAGCTCAAAAGCTCGTTATTCATGAAGATCATCAAGAGATTACATCAAGCGTTAATGTCAACAACCATCAAATTGATGATGAAAAGGATGAAGATGCCCAAAATGATCTTCCGAAAGCTTGGAGATTCATCTCTAGTCATCCTCAAGATTTAATCATAGGTGATCTATCCGATGGGGTAACTACTCGTTCTCATAAACCTTTGAATAGTAATTGTGCATTACTCTCTCACATTGAACCTAAACATATAGATGTTGCTTTGAGTGATGAATCTTGGGTTAATGCTATGCAAGATGAACTTAGTCAATTTGAGAAAAATAATGTATGGACCTTAGTTGAAAGACCTTCTTCTCATCCCGTTATTGGTACTAAATGGGTTTTTAAGAAACCTAATTCATGAGTCTCAATGTGAGTTGTTTTGGGACACAATTGGTATTCAAAGGTTTATGAGATTGAGTAAATCTACCTATGAGTCGGATAGATAGGCACCTACAATGCTCTATTTTTCTAGGGTGTATCAGAGACGAGTAGTATAGAGATGTTTAATGGGGCAAATTTTATTAGTTGGAGAGATAGAGATGAAAATATTTCTGCAATCTATTGACATTGATTTGTGGTATGTTGTCAATGAAGGTCCTTTTGAAGCTTCTATCATTGATGATCACACAAATAGAAGAAGAGAAAAGACAAGGAATGAGCTCACTCCACAAGACAAGGCAAACTTGACATTGAATGCAAAAGCCATGAATGTGTTATATAATGCCTTGGATGCAAATGAATCAACTCGCGTGAAGGGTTGCATTTCTGCTAAAGAAATATGGGATAAGTTGAAAGAAATTCATGAAGGGAGCGATGATGTTCGTGAGCAAATAAGAGACATCTTGTTGCCAAGTATGAGTCCTTCAAGATGGAACCACATGAGAACATAGACAACATGTACTGCAGGTTCAATGACATTATAAAGGATCTTGAAGCCTTGAGTAAGGAGTACTCTTTGGGTGAAAAAAAAAGAAAAATCCTAAATGCCCTATCCAAAGAATGGGATGCCAAAACCATTGCTATAGAGGAAGCCAAGAATTTATTTTAATTTAATGCCTATTGAATCACTAATCAATTCTCTTACATCTTATGAACTCAAGTTAAAGGCCAAGGGTGTGGATGATGAAGAAGCAAGGCCAAGAAGGAGCATTGCTCTAAAGACCTCTCAAGAGGAAGATGAAAATAGCTCCATCAATCTAGAAGATGAAGATCTTGATGAAGGAGATCTTGCACTCATCACCAAAGGATTTCTCAAACATTACATCAACAAACGAAGAATGAGAAGAGGCGGAGCTACAAGCTCAAATAATTTCAAAGGGAAGTCAAGGCTTGACATGAAGAAGCAAAAGGAAAAATGCTTTGAATGCGGTCAACTCGGTCATTTTTCAAATGAGTGTCCTTCCAAGAAAAAGAAGGAAGGAAGAAAACCGAGATTCAATAACTTTCAAATCACATGGGATGATTGCAACTCCGAAGGAGAAATTGAAGAAGAAATGGAGTCGGCACAAATGGCCTTTATGGCCATTGGAGATGATGAGGTAAATTCATAACTATGACTCCAACAATGAAAATGATGAAGATGATCTTGAAGCTTTCATTTTGAAATTGCATGATAGCTTAAAGGAATCATATGCTAGAAATAAGGAGTTAGTTAAAAAGTCAAATTCTTTATTGAATGCTAACTCTAAACTTGTGAATGAAAACAATAGGCTATCACAAGAAAATCGTGATTTGAAGAAAAGAATGCATGTGAGATCAAAGGTCAAGGAAGAACAAGCCTCCTTGAAGAAAAGCATGGATGATTTGAATGCTCTCTTAATTAGAAAGAAAGAAAATATTATTGATATGAAAAGAAATAGAAATATAGCTATCAACAAAAATTTTGTCATGTTTAGAAGGGATGACTTATGTATTGTAAAACCAAAATCATCTTTGTATGTTAATAAAAGCATTATTTGTAGATATTGCCAACAACATGGACATGTTAAGAATATATGTTATGTCAAGAAGAACGAAAAACTTGGAATGAAAGTTGCATGGATTGAAAGTGCAATTTCACTAACTCAAATGGACCCAAGAAAACATGGGTACCAAAAGTTATCAATTGATTTATTGTGTAGGTACTTAACATCACCAACAATGCTAAGTGGTTCATAGATAGTGGATGTTCAAGGCACATGACGGGTGATGCTTCTCTCTTCACAAATCTCACATCCAAAAACAGTGGAAAAGTCACTTTTGGAGATAACAATAAAGCAAAATCAATCGGCATCGGTGATGTAGGTAAAAATGGTGAAACCTTGATTAAGAATGTGCTTCTTGTTGATAATTTGAACTATAATTTATTAAGTGTTAGTCAACTTTGTGACAAAAATTTATATGTATTTTTTACCAAGCATGAATGTCTTATCCTTGATAAAACTCATGTTGTCTTATTCAAGGGCACTAGGTACAATGATGTGTATGTGATTCATCTTGATAAAATTAGCAATAGCAATGTAAAATGTCTTACCGCTTCCATAGATGATCCATGGCTTTGGCATAGAAGACTTTTGTCATTTTAATATGGATTTGAAATGAAAAACTTGCCAAGAAAGATTTGGTAAGAGGTTTGCCAAAACTAATTTTTTGTGTCAGTTGATTTGTGACGGCATGCCAATGTTGGTAAACAAGTCAAAATTTCTTTTAAACCAAAGAATTTTGTGTCTACTCATAAACCTTTAGAATTGTTGCATTTAGACTTATTTGGACCTACTCAATATGCTAGTCTAGGTGGTTGCAAATATGCATTTGTTATCGTAGATGACTACTCTAGGTTTACTTGGGTAATATTTCTTGTTCACAAAAATGAAGCATTTGAAAAATTTGTAAAATTGTTTTCCAAAATTCAAAATTTATTGGATACAAAAATTGTTCGTCTAAGGAGTGACAATGGTGCCAATTTCTGGGGGTTTTCCCGACTTTTGTGATCACAACGATATCTTTCACGAGTTTTCGGTTGTTAGAGTCCCTCAACAAAATGGTGTTGTTGAAAGGAAAAATAGGACTCTTCAAGAAACGGCTAGAACTATGATTAGTGAATGTGACTTACCACAATACTTTTGGGTGTCTCTTATACACATCTAGAATGTGTATTTAGACATCAAACAGATGTAAATAAAACTCCTTATGAACTCCTTTTTTGTAGAAAACCCGTTGTGAGCTATTTCAAAGTTTTTGGTTGCAAATCACCATTGTTTTAAAAGAAAAAGAAAACCTTGGAAAATTTGACAAAAAATCTCATGTAAGGTTTTTCTAATATTCTAAGACATGTGTCTGCATACCATCTAGTTGTTTATAAGAAGACGCTTTTGATTGAAGAAGTTGTGCATGTACACATTAGATGAAACTAAGAGATGTTATCATCAAAGAATTTGATTTCATGAAGATGTAGGCTTTTAATGGACCTTCATTGCTCGTTATTCATGAAGATCAATGTCAAGAGATTACATCAAGCGTTAATGTCAACAACCATCAAATTGATCTTCTTCTATTGAAGATGCCCAAAATGATCTTCCGAAAGCTTGGAGATTCATCTCTAGTCATCCTCAAGATTTAATCATAGGTGATCTACATCGATGGGGTAACTACTTCTTCTCATAAACCTTTGAATAGTAATTGTGCATTACTCTCTCACATTGAACCTAAACATATAGATGTTGCTTTGAGTGATGAATCTTGGGTTAATGCTATGCAAGATGAACTTAGTCAATTTGAGAAAAATAATGTATGGACCTTAGTTGAAAGACCTTCTTCTCATCCCGTTATTGGTACTAAATGGGTTTTTAGAAACCTAATTCACCCCCCCTCTTAGGTTGCTTTGGGACCAACAATTGGTATCAGAGCTTGGTCTCATTATATTGCTTAAACTGCTCTTGAGTAAAGAAATATGGCAACCAACACATGCTCTATTTTTATAGGGTCAATCCGTTACTAGGCCCCTATGTTTAATGGGGCAAATTTTATTAGTTGGAGAGATAGAATGAAAATATTTCTGCAATCTATTGACATTGATTTGTGGTATGTCATGTCAATGAAGGTCCATTTGAAGCTTCTATCATTGATGATCACACAAATAGAAGAAGAGAAAAGACCAGGAATGAGCTCACTCCACAAGACAAGGCAAACTTGACATTGAATGCAAAAGCCATGAATGTGTTATATAATGCCTTGGATGCAAATGAATCAACTCGCGTGAAGGGTTGCATTTCGCTAAAGAAATAAGAGACAGATGTGAGAGAGTAATGCACAATTAGCGATGGTGTTCGTGAGCAAAAGATGTCCCTACTTGTTGCCAAGTATGAGTCCTTCAAGATGGAACCACATGAGAACATAGACAACATGTACTGCAGGTTCAATGACATTATAAAGGATCTTGAAGCCTTGAGTAAGGAGTACTCTTTGGGTGAAAAAAAAAGAAAAATCCTAAATGCCCTATCCAAAGAATGGGATGCCAAAACCATTGCTATAGAGGAAGCCAAGAATTTAAATTTAATGCCTATTGAATCACTAATCAATTCTCTTACATCTTATGTGAACTCAAGTTAAAGGCCAAGGGTGTGGATGATGAAGAAGCAAGGCCAAGAAGGAGCATTGCTCTAAAGACCTCTCAAGAGGAAGATGAAAATAGCTCCATCAATCTAGAAGATGAAGATCTTGATGAAGGAGATCTTGCACTCATCACCAAAGGATTTCTCAAACATTACATCAACAAACGAAGAATGAGAAGAGGCGGAGCTACAAGCTCAAATAATTTCAAAGGGAAGTCAAGGCTTGACATGAAGAAGCAAAAGGAAAAATGCTTTGAATGCGGTCAACTCGGTCATTTTTCAAATGAGTGTCCTTCCAAGAAAAAGAAGGAAGGAAGAAAACCGAGATTCAATAACTTTCAAATCACATGGGATGATTGCAACTCCGAAGGAGAAATTGAAGAAGAAATGGAGTCGGCACAAATGGCCTTTATGGCCATTGGAGATGATGAGGTAAATTCTAACTATGACTCCAACAATGAAAATGATGAAGATGATCTTGAAGCTTTCATTTTGAAATTGCATGATAGCTTAAAGGAATCATATGCTAGAAATAAGGAGTTAGTTAAAAAGTCAAATTCTTTATTGAATGCTAACTCTAAACTTGTGAATGAAAACAATAGGCTATCACAAGAAAATCGTGATTTGAAGAAAAGAATGCATGTGAGATCAAAGGTCAAGGAAGAACAAGCCTCCTTGAAGAAAAGCATGGATGATTTGAATGCTCTCTTAATTAGAAAGAAAGAAAATATTATTGATATGAAAAGAAATAGAAATATAGCTATCAACAAAAATTTTGTCATGTTTAGAAGGGATGACTTATGTATTGTAAAACCAAAATCATCTTTGTATGTTAATAAAAGCATTATTTGTAGATATTGCCAACAACATGGACATGTTAAGAATATATGTTATGTCAAGAAGAACGAAAAACTTGGAATGAAAGTTGCATGGATTGAAAGCAATTTCACTAACTCAAATGGACCCAAGAAAACATGGGTACCAATAAGTTAGTTATCAATTGATTTATTGTGTAGGTACTTAACATCACCAACAATGCTAAGTGGTTCATAGATAGTGGATGTTCAAGGCACATGACGGGTGATGCTTCTCTCTTCACAAATCTCACATCCAAAAACAGTGGAAAAGTCACTTTTGGAGATAACAATAAAGCAAAATCAATCGGCATCGGTGATGTAGGTAAAAATGGTGAAACCTTGATTAAGAATGTGCTTCTTGTTGATAATTTGAACTATAATTTATTAAGTGTTAGTCAACTTTGTGACAAAAGATCACCTCCGATTAAAGTTTAATAAATTAGAGATGAATGTCTTATCCTTGATAAAATCATGTTGTCTTATTCAAGGGCACTAGGTACAATGATGTGTATGTGATTCATCTTGATAAAATTAGCAATAGCAATGTAAAATGTCTTACCGCTTCCATAGATGATCCATGGCTTTGGCATAGAAGACTTTGTCATTTTAATATGGATTTGATTGAAAAACTTGCCAAGAAAGAGGAGTTTCAGACGGTCATGTTCGTCCGTTTGCCAATTTGGTAAACAAGTCAAAATTTCTTTTAAACCAAAGAATTTTGTGTCTACTCATAAACCTTTAGAATTGTTGCATTTAGACTTATTTGGACCTACTCAATATGCTAGTCTAGGTGGTTGCAAATATGCATTTGTTATCGTAGATGACTACTCTAGGTTTACTTGGGTAATATTTCTTGTTCACAAAAATGAAGCATTTGAAAAATTTGTAAAATTGTTTTCCAAAATTCAAAATTTATTGGATACAAAAATTGTTCGTCTAAGGAGTGACAATGGTGCCGAATTTAAATTTGGGGGTTTTCCCGACTTTTGTGATCACAACGATATCTTTCACGAGTTTTCGGTTGTTAGAGTCCCTCAACAAAATGGTGTTGTTGAAAGGAAAAATAGGACTCTTCAAGAAACGGCTAGAACTATGATTAGTGAATGTGACTTACCACATGTACTAATACAACAAAGCACTATAGTCAATTTGCACTCAAATTACTCTTTTCTAAGGCTGTCTCTTATACACATCTAAAATAAAGCAAGAGAAGGGTTTTTCTTGAACTTATACACATCCTAGTCTCTTATACACATCCGATTTTTCACTGAATATAAGAGAAAAATTTTTCATAGGATATTCTAGTGACAAGAAAGCATACCGAGTTTTCAATAGAAGAACGCTTTTGATTGAAGAAGTTGTGCATGTTACATTTGATGAAACTAATGATGTTATCTCAAAGAATTTATGTGAAGATGAAGATGTAGGTATTTTAAAGGAGCTCGAAAAGCTCGTTATTCATGAAGATCATCAAGAGATTACATCAAGCGTTAATGTCAACAACCATCAAATTGATGATGAAAAGGATGAAGATGCCCAAAATGATCTTCCGAAAGCTTGGAGATTCATCTCTAGTCATCCTCAAGATTTAATCATAGGTTGATCTATCCGATGGGGTAACTACTGTTCTCATAAACCTTTGAATAGTAATTGTGCATTACTCTCTCACATTGAACCTAAACATATAGATGTTGCTTTGAGTGATGAATCTTGGGTTAATGCTATGCAAGATGAACTTAGTCAATTTGAGAAAAATAATGTATGGACCTTAGTTGAAAGACCTTCTTCTCATCCCGTTATTGGTACTAAATGGGTTTTTAAGAAACCTAATTCACCCCCCCTCTTAGGTTGCTTTGGGACCAACAATTGGTATCAGAGCTTGGTCTCATTATATTGCTTAAACTGCTCTTGAGTAAAGAAATATGGCAACCAACAATGCTCTATTTTTTGAGGGTCAATCCGTTACTAGGCCCCCTATGTTTAATGGGGCAAATTTTATTAGTTGGAGAGATAGAATGAAAATATTTCTGCAATCTATTGACATTGATTTGTGGTATGTTGTCAATGAAGGTCCTTTTGAAGCTTCTATCATTGATGATCACACAAAAATAGAAGAAGAGAAAAGACCAGGAATGAGCTCACTCCACAAGACAAGGCAAACTTGACATTGAATGCAAAAGCCATGAATGTGTTATATAATGCCTTGGATGCAAATGAATCAACTCGCGTGAAGGGTTGCATTTCTGCTAAAGAAATATGGGATAATTTGAAAGAAATTCATGAAGGGAGCGATGGTGTTCGTGAGCAAAGAAATCAAGATCTCCTTCATCAAGATCTGAGTCCTTCAAGATGGAACCACATGAGAACATAGACAACATGTACTGCAGTTCAATGACATTATAAAGGATCTTGAAGCCTTCACATAAATTCTTTGAGATAACATCATTAGTTTCATCAAATGTAATATTTGACAACTGTCTAGATCTGTGATTCTTATAGAGGAAGCCAAGAATTTAAATTTAATGCCTATTGAATCACTAATCAATTCTTCTTACATCTTATGAACTCAAGTTAAAGGCCAAGGGTGTGGATGATGAAGAAGCAAGGCCAAAGAAGGAGCATTGCTCTAAAGACCTCTCAAGAGGAAGATGAAAATAGCTCCATCAATCTAGAAGATGAAGATCTTGATGAAGGAGATCTTGCACTCATCACCAAAGGATTTCTCAAACATTACATCAACAAACGAAGAATGAGAAGAGGCTGAGCTACAAGCTCAAATAATTTCAAAGGGAAGTCAAGGCTTGACATGAAGAAGCAAAAGGAAAAATGCTTTGAATGCGGTCAACTCGGTCATTTTTCAAATGAGTGTCCTTCCAAGAAAAAGAAGGAAGGAAGAAAACCGAGATTCAATAACTTTCAAATCACATGGGATGATTGCAACTCCGAAGGAGAAATTGAAGAAGAAATGGAGTCGGCACAAATGGCCTTTATGGCCATTGGAGATGATGAGGTAAATTCTAACTATGACTCCAACAATGAAAATGATGAAGATGATCTTGAAGCTTTCATTTTGAAATTGCATGATAGCTTAAAGGAATCATATGCTAGAATATAAGGAGTTAGTTAAAAAGTCAAATTCTTTATTGAATGCTAACTCTAAACTTGTGAATGAAAACAATAGGCTATCACAAGAAAATCGTGATTTGAAGAAAAGAATGCATGTGAGATCAAAGGTCAAGGAAGAACAAGCCTCCTTGAAGAAAAGCATGGATGATTTGAATGCTCTCTTAATTAGAAAGAAAGAAAATATTATTGATATGAAAAGAAATAGAAATATAGCTATCAACAAAAATTTTGTCATGTTTAGAAGGGATGACTTATGTATTGTAAAACCAAAATCATCTTTGTATGTTAATAAAAGCATTATTTGTAGATATTGCCAACAACATGGACATGTTAAGAATATATGTTATGTCAAGAAGAACGAAAAACTTGGAATGAAAGTTGCATGGATTGAAAGCAATTTCACTAACTCAAATGGACCCAAGAAAACATGGGTACCAAAAGTTATCAATTGATTTATTGTGTAGGTACTTAACATCACCAACAATTGCTAAGTGGTTCATAGATAGTGGATGTTCAAGGCACATGACGGGTGATGCTTCTCTCTTCACAAATCTCACATCCAAAAACAGTGGAAAAGTCACTTTTGGAGATAACAATAAAGCAAAATCAATCGGCATCGGTGATGTAGGTAAAAATGGTGAAACCTTGATTAAGAATGTGCTTCTTGTTGATAATTTGAACTATAATTTATTAAGTGTTAGTCAACTTTGTGACAAAAATTTATATGTATTTTTTACCAAGCATGAATGTCTTATCCTTGATAAAACTCATGTTGTCTTATTCAAGGGCACTAGGTACAATGATGTGTATGTGATTCATCTTGATAAAATTAGCAATAGCAATGTAAAATGTCTTACCGCTTCCATAGATGATCCATGGCTTTGGCATAGAAGACTTTGTCATTTTAATATGGATTTGATTGAAAAACTTGCCAAGAAAGATTTGGTAAGAGGTTTGCCAAAACTGAAAGAAAGCAACCTAAGAGACTAACTTTATGAATTAGGTCACTTAAAAATTATGTTTTCACCAAATAATTTTGTGTTTACTCATAAACCTTTAGAATTGTTGCATTTAGACTTATTTGGACCTACTCAATATGCTAGTCTAGGTGGTTGCAAATATGCATTTGTTATCGTAGATGACTACTCTAGGTTTACTTGGGTAATATTTCTTGTTCACAAAAATGAAGCATTTGAAAAATTTGTAAAATTGTTTTCCAAAATTCAAAATTTATTGGATACAAAAATTGTTCGTCTAAGGAGTGACAATGGTGCCGAATTTAAATTTGGGGGTTTTCCCGACTTTTGTGATCACAACGATATCTTTCACGAGTTTTCGGTTGTTAGAGTCCCTCAACAAAATGGTGTTGTTGAAAGGAAAAATAGGACTCTTCAAGAAACGGCTAGAACTATGATTAGTGAATGTGACTTACCACAATACTTTTGTCGGGTGTTAACACGGCTTGTTATGTTATGAATCGAGTTTTATTAAGAGACCTCTTTAAATAATTTATCAAATGAACTCCATTTTTGTGAACACCAATTTTACAAATATTTAAAAGTTTTTGGTTGCAAATGCTTTATTTTAAAAATCTAGATGAGTACCTTGGAAAATTTGAATAAAAAGGATGAAGGAATTTTTCTAGGATATTCTAGTGACAAGAAAGCATACCGAGTTTTCAATAGAAGAACGCTTTTGATTGAAGAAGTTGTGCATGTTACATTTGATGAAACTAATGATGTTATCTCAAAGAATTTATGTGAAGATGAAGATGTAGGTATTTTAAAGGAGCTCGAAAAGCTCGTTATTCATGAAGATCATCAAGAGATTACATCAAGCGTTAATGTCAACAACCATCAAATTGATGATGAAAAGGATGAAGATGCCCAAAATGATCTTCCGAAAGCTTGGAGATTCATCTCTAGTCATCCTCAAGATTTAATCATAGGTGATCTATCCGATGGGGTAACTACTCGTTCTCATAACATTCACCTTTGAATAGTAATTGTGCATTACTCTCTCACATTGAACCTAAACATATAGATGTTGCTTTGAGTGATGAATCTTGGGTTAATGCTATGCAAGATGAACTTAGTCAATTTGAGAAAAATAATGTATGGACCTTAGTTGAAAGACCTTCTTCTCATCCCGTTATTGGTACTAAATGGGTTTTTAGAAACAAATTAAATGACAAAGGTGAGATCATAAGAAACAAAGCTAGACTTGTTGCAAAAGGTTACGCTCAAGAAGAAGGTATTGACTTTGATGAAACCTTTGCACCCGTGGCTAGCTTAGAATCCATTCGCATGTTTCTTGCATTTGCATGTTTCAATAATTTCAAATTATTTCAAATGGATGTCAAAAGTACCTTTTTAAATGGTTTTATCGACCAAGAAGTTTTCGTCGAACAACCTCCGGGCTTTGAAAATAAGAATCTTCCAAATTATGTTTTCAAACTTTCCAAAGCTTTATATGGTTTGAAACAAGCTCTTTCAAGAGCTTGGTATGAAAGATTAAGTGGCTTCTTGATAGAAAATGGTTTCAAAAGAGGTATAGTTGACACCACACTTCTAGATGATTTAAAAGATTGTTAATTGTTCAAATTTATGTTGATGATATTATATTTGGAGCAACTAATGAAAGTTTGTGCCAGGATTTTTCACAATTAATGCAAGAAGAGTTTGAGATGAGTATGATGGGCAAGTTGCAATTCTTCCTCGGACTACAAGTTCATCAAACTAAGGAAGGAACATTTATTACACAAATCAAGTACACAAAGGAGCTGCTCAAACGATTTGGTATGGAAGATTGCAAACAAGTTGGTACGCCAATGTGTACTTCAACCAAACTTGATAAAGACGAAGAAGGTAATAGTGTTGATGAAAAATACTATAGAGGTATGATCGGAAGTCTACTCTACTTAACTGCCAGTAGACCAGATATCATGTTTGCTGTTTGTTTATGTGCCATATTTCAATCTTGCCCTAAAGTTTAATCACATTTGACAGTGTTAAAAGAATTTTTAGACATCAAGGAACAACGGATTTCTGTCTGTGGTATCCAAAGTCCTTTACATTTGATCTGATTAGTTATTCTGATGCTGACTTTGCTGGGTGTAAAATTGATAGAAAAAGTACCTGGTATGTGTTATTTTCTGGGATAATTGTCTTGTGCAGAGAACTGCTGAAAACAAAGTACAAAAGAACTAATGTGGTGAAGCCGAATACATTGTGTGTGAGATTTGTTGTGCTCAACTTCTTTGGATGAAACATACATCTGAAAGATTTTGGTGTAATTTTTATTGTGTTCCTATATTGTGTGACAACACTAGTGCAATTAATCTCACAAAAAATCCTGTTATGCACTCTAGAACCAAACACATTGATGTTAAGCATCATTTCATTAGAGACCTCGTTTGCAAAAAGGAAATTCGTGTTGATTTTGTGCCTACTTCAGATCAATTGGCTGATATTTTTACAAAACCTTTAGCTCTAGCGTTCAAATTACAACAAGAAGTGCATCCTAAATCAAGGATCTGGACATCTATACTTACAGAGCAGCATCGTCCGAAAGATTTTCGGACGCATTGGCCTAACTTCTAAGTCCGTTCTTCACCTTTCGGACGCTTTGTCGGACGCACACCAAACGTTCGGCCGTCCGAAAGGTACCTCTGTTTGATTAAAACCGTCCAAATTTCCCTTTTCGGACTTACTCTCTCCCCCAAAAACCCTCAGGCAAATTTTTTTCTCTCCACTACCCCCTCCAACTTCCCACTCTCTCTTCCAAAATTGATTGGAAAATCATCCTACCCAAAGCCCTTATCACCTAAATCACATCTCATTTCCCCCATCCACCATCTCATTTCCTCAAAGTATCTCACCAATCCTCAAATTTTTTCAATTTTCTCTTCTTTTATTACAATGGTGAAATCTCGCAGAGGTTCCTCTACAGCAAATCGGGGTCGAAAAACTAAAGGGAAGGCTCCAGTACGAGGAGAATCATCAGCCAAACCTCAAGTCTCCACCACTCCGATTTTATCAAAATTTATTGATGCCAAGGCATCCGAACGGTATACTTCCCTTCTAAGTAAATCTATAATCATTCAACGTCCTGCTTCTCATAGTCTATTTGATGAATATAATCTTCCCATTATCAAATCTTGTTTTGAAAAATAAAATTGGGGTCATCTTGTGCATCTTGATTTACCTGTTTATCATGACATGGTGCTTCAGTTCACGGCCAATCTTCGGAAAAGTCCTATTGTTCGCACTCTCATTTGTCGTGTTAACAACACTGATCTTGAGATTTCATCAAACATCATTAACACCATTTTTGAATGTGAAGTCTCAAACCCCACTGATTTTTCCTATTTCTTTTCGTTAGAACAAATGGCCCGCTGATGATACTCAATTTGATATTGATGAAGTTAGAGCAATTTTTAACATTCATTTTAAATAGGCCTCGGAAGCCAAAACTACATTGCTCGCTCCTAAACTTAATATCCTGTACACCCTTGTCACAAATCTGTTATTGCCAACTGACGGGCATCGTACTGAGCCCGAAAAAATGCAACGTTACTTATTTTTGTGCCTTCAAGGGTATTCCTCTTGATTTTGGGTATCTTTTTGTTCCCTATGGGAACTCTTTGATACCGATCTTCATGAATAACGAGCTTTTCGAGCTCCTTTAAAATACCTACATCTTCATCTTCACATAAATTCTTTGAGATAACATCATTAGCTCTTCCCTATTTTAACAAATCCTACATTAAACGCAAAGGCCTCCATTTTTTAACGATCAATGGCTAACTAAGCAGTCTTTGATATTACGACAATCATTGTCCCATGCCTCCACCTCTGATTTTGCTATCCCTCACTCTCCTACTCCTCAACCACCTCCACTTCTTACATCTGAACCATCTACTTCTGAACCATCTCTTTCCCATATCTGTGGACTTCTCACCTCTCTGAGTACTCAAGTCAATTCATTTCAAAGTCGCACAAATCAAAAGTTAAAACGACTTGAAACTCGTCAAATGATTCTCCAAGAGGTACTCAGTCTTGGCATGTCTGCTTTGGCTCAAGTTCAATTTGCTAATCTTCAGTCCCAATATCCACTTGAGTCATCTTTTGACAGTCATTTGAACCTGAAGATGAACATATCAACATGACACAATCAAAGCTGCTCAAGAAGCTGCCGATGATTCTGTCGACGATTATGAAGATGTTGACGATACGTTTGACTTTATCATGCAACGTCGTACTGGAGAGGAGGATGATAGTGAAGCCACCACTGAAGATATTCCATCCAAATGACAAAAGACTGAAAAGCGCTCCAAAAAGCGCAATGACTCACATTAGTTCTTTTGTACTTTGTTTTCACATTCTTATTAGAACCTTTCAGAGTATGTTCTGGTTTTTCTAGATGTGTATTGGTTATGTATTTACTTGACTCTCAAACCATTAGAACTTTTCAGTTGGATGTATTAAACTTGTTTCATTTCTATCAAACTACTTGCATGATCTAAGGGGGAGTCTTTTTGATTGATGTCAAAAGAGGGAGTAGTTATATTATTGTGCTTTGATATGATTGATATGTTGTTCTTTGATATGATTGATATGTTGATAATTGATATCCAATTATGATATATTGCAAATTGATTAGTCATATCCAATTGAGGTTTGAGTCTTTTTGATTGATGTCAAAAGGGGGAGTAGTTATATTATTGTGCTTTGATATGATTGATATGTTATGCTTTGATATGATTGATATGTTGATAATTGATATCCAATTATGATATATTGGAAATTGATTAGTCATATCCAATTGAGGTTTGTCATCATCAAAAAGGGAGAGATTGATGTTTTCCAAACCTTATTTTGATGATGACATGAACACTTAACTATGTAAAACAAGCTTTTGTAGGAAGAAATTAATGCCATCAACACATTCAATCTCTCTCGGACGTCCGAAACCCCAACGGCTTTTTTTTGGTCATTTATTACTTAGCCGTTAGGAAGTAGTTGAAACCACTATTTATTGTTCTTATAAATAGGTGCTTTAATAACCTAAAAAAATCATCTAAATACATTGTGAGTGAAAATATCAGAGCCTTAGAAAAGAGTCATTTGAGTGCAAATTGACTATAGTGCTTTGTTGTATTAGTGTGAAGTTGTGAGTGCAAATTCAACTTTACGAGTGGAGTGACAATCTTGTATGAAAGTGTGGTTGTAAGTTAGATCCTTGGCTCAACTAAAAAGAGTTTTAGTGTGAGCAAGAACTTCCCAACTTTGTAAAGATTATTGGCTCACCAAGTGTGTGAAGCATTCAAAAGATTTGATACTTCAAGCTTGCTAGCTTGGAAGTATTGTTTGTTCAATTTTTATCTCTTTACTTTACTGTTCTAGTAAATTTATTATATCTGCATTTAAATTAAAAAGCTCACTATTTTCTGAAAGCATGATTTTTAAGAAACCTAATTCACCCCCTCTCTTAGGTTGCTTTGGGACCAACAGTTGAGAGTGTAGGAAATTGTCCATCAACATTTTGGTGCCGTTGTCGAGGATTGGCATGACTAACATTGGTACTAACTAGTTTTGTTACTAATTTGGATTTATTTTTCTACTTAACTACATTTTCTGGATTTTTTTTTTTTTTTTTTTTGTGTTTCCAGTTGCAGTCAAAGAGGATGATAATGGTTGGACTTCTATGCTGCTACTAGGAACTATGTATATCAATTTGATCCATACTCCTATGATTGCAACAGGGATGTGTGACCATCTATTTTTCTGTCGGATTCATCAAGGATGGTGCTATCCATGTGACTCATCTCCTCTCACACCTCATGCAAGAGATGAGGAAATCTTTTCCAAAAAAAGAGTGTCAAATTTGGGAACTTTCACGATAGTTGGTGGAATGGCATCGAGAAGATATATCTTATACTCCTACTCTATGAGAACAACATTGAGTCCAGTGAAGGCATGGAAAGGTATAAGGACTGTTAGACCCCAATTATGATAATCATGTTTTTATGATGACCAAATCGTACTAACGGCTTGAAAACAAGTGTGCAAAAAAATAGGAAGGTTCGGACGAAAATGATCATCTACACACAATCAAGAAAAATAACAAAAAGTTGAACAACACCTTCCGGACAATGAAGAGCGTCCGAAAGAATGGAGTTTGGACGCAAGGGAGCGTCCGAAATATTAATCATTCCAGACAACAACGAAGAAGAACACATCTTTCGGACGCAGATAACCATCCGAAGAAACTGCTTCGAACGCAAAAGACCATCCGAGACAAGGAATCCGAAAGACGAAAGAATCGGACTTTGAAGACCGTCCGAAGAAAGGAGCTCGAAATGAAGAAATTTTTTGTCAAAGCTGTAGAACGCATATGACCGTCCGAGACACTGTTCATCAAGCTGAGGACACGTATGACCGTCCGAACCCCGAACTGCTAGTTTTTTAACAGCTATTTTTTTTACCATTGGAGCTCAAATTTCAGCACATCTTTCATTTATAAATAACCCAAGGTCATCCAAATGATGTGTGGAACTACTACATTCAATACAAACACTTGTAAGAGCTATTTGGGGAGAAATAAGCTAAAATATTGTGGGTTGTGTTGAACCCCAATTGTGATACTAATGTTTTGAAGATGACCAAATCATACTGATGATTTGCAATCAAGTGTGTAGAAAAACAGGATAAGAAAGGTGTTACAGCGAACGCTTCCTTGCGTCCGACAGAGAAGAATTTGAAGCAGCCTCGGATGCAAGAGAACGTCCGAAACACAACCAAAAGCTGTAGGACGCACATGACAGTCCGAAGAGAAGAACTCAAAATGAAGAAGTTTCTGTCAAAGCTGTAGGACGCATGCAACCGTCTGAAGCACTGTTCATATTGTTATCGGACGCATCATTGGATGCAGAGGGTTTACATCGAAAGTCCGAAAGGTCCAACGGCTAGTTAGTTCGGACGCACATTCACAGCATCAGCCGTCAGAAAGACCAAACGGCTAGTTTCTCAGGAAACAGAAAATAGTCTTTTGAGAACAGTTAGAAGCAATTTCTGGGCTTCTATAAATACCCCCTTGTCTGTAATTGTAAATAATAGATAGTAGAACTACTGCATTCAATACAAACACTTGTAAGAGCTATTTTGGAAGAAATAGGCTAAAATATTGTGGGTTGTATTCGTTTGCGTAGTGTAGTTCTCTTGGCTTATCCTCCTTATACACTGGAGGGAATTAGTGTGAGCAAGAGTAGACTAGTAAGTGATCTTCAAGTGTAAGAGTGGAGGGATAACAAGTGTACAAAAGTGAGGTTGTATTCTAAAACCCTTTGGCTCAACTAGAGGGACTTAGTTGGTGCAAGAGCGAGCCTACTTTGTGTACAAGAGGGTTATTACCTCACCTTCTTTGTAGAGGCACTACTAGTGGATATACTCCAAGGTTGAGAAGCTTGGGAATTTGGTTTGATACTATCTATCTCAATCATCTTATATTTGTTCTTTGTGCTTCAATTATTGAATATCTTTTGTATTCATTTGTGCTTAAGTGTTTATTTGTTGCATAAAGTTTGCATTTCTCATTAAGCACATTAAAATGTTTATTTTTTGAAACAACCAAATTCACCCCCCCTCTTCGGTTGTTCTTTGGGACAAACAATTGATATCAGTGCCTGGTCTCTTATATTGAGCTTAACATCTTTTGAGTAAAGATCATTATGGCAACCAATACCACAAAATGCTTTGTTTTTAGAGGGGCATTCTATTACTAGACCTCCCATGTTTAATGGCATTAATTTTGTTTTTTGGAGGGATAGAATGAAAATTTTGTTCAATCTATTGATATTGATTTATGATATATTATTTTTGAATGTCCTTTAGAAGCTAACATCATTGATATAAATACTCATAGATTAAGACCTAAAACTAGATATGAGTTAAATGCACAAGATAAAATAAGTTTATCTTCAAATGCTAAAGCCATTAATATTTTGTATAATGCTTTGGATGCAGATGAGTTTTCTAAAGTAAAAGGTTGCAAATCAGCCAAGGAGATATGGGAAAAATTGAAAGATATCCATGAAGGAAATGAAGATATTAGAGAGCAAAAGAAGTCACTTCTTGTGCCTAAATATTAATCCTTCAAAATGGAACCTCATGAGAACATTGACAAGATGTATTATAGTTTCAATGATATTGTAAAGGATTTGAAAGGTTTGGGTAAATAATATTCCTTGGGTTGAAAAGAATAGAAAATTTTTGAATGCTTTACCTAAGGAATGGGAACCTAAATCCATTGCCATAGAGGAGTCTAAAAATTTAAATTCTATCCCTATCGAGTCTTTTATTAATTCTTTAACCTCCTTTGAATTGAAGATGAAATACAAGGTACAAGATGATGAGGAGTCAAAGGGAAAAAGAAGCATAGCATTTAAAGCTTCATCAAAAAGGAGAAAAGACTCAAGAAAGCCTCACTTCAACAACTTCCAAATCACTTGGGATGATTGCAATGCAGATGGAGAAGTTGAAGAAGAATATGAGGAGGCTCAAATGGCTTTTATGGCACTTGGCAATAGAGAGGTATCCTCTAGTTGTGATTCTTGTGATGATTCATGTGATAATGATGATGATGATGTTGAATCATTTTCTTTTAAAATGCATGAATGTTTGAAAGAATCATATGCAAAGAACAAGGAGTTAAAAATAAAAGTTAATGCTTTATTGAGTGCCAACTCAAAACTTGTTGCATGAAAATAATTCTTTACAAAAGAAAATGATGTTTTTGAAGAAAAAAATTGTTGAAAAAACCAAGATCATGGAAGAACAAGCTTCATTGAAGAAGAGATTAGATGATCTTGATGATATTTTAAAAAACAAGAAAGAAAATGTTTTTGAAAAGAAAAGAACTAGAAATATGTTTTTGAACAAGAATTTTATCACCTTTAGAAAAAATGATTTGTGCTTTGTTAAATCTAAATCTTCTTTCTATGGCAATAAGAATATTATTTGTAAATATTGTCATCAACATGGCCATATAAAGAAAAACTGTTATGTTAAAAGAAATGAAATATTGGGAATAAATTCTATTTGGGTGATTAAGCATGTTACTAGCCCAATTGGACCAAAGAAAGTTTGGGTACCAAAAGTTGTTGCTTAACTTTGCATGTAGGTATGCTTGGAAGAGCACCAAGGAATTCAAGATCGATTATCAATGGAAGGTGTTCAAAGCACATGAGCTAAGATAACATATTAAAATGGGTAACATCTAAAATTTTGTTTTAAGAATGTGCTTTCATTTATTAAGTTGAACTATGTTCTCTTGAATGTTACTCATCTATGTGATTGAATTTGTCTAGAATGCTAGGGAATATGTATCCCCAATTTTTGTCTATAATAAGTCACTACTTGCAAAAGAAAAGGGGGATCATTCTCTTTTTTAAATGGATTATTTTGCAAGAAATTGCATCACACAAGCTTCATTGTTTTCATGATGCTTTTTTGTAAGGAATGAGTGAAAATTGTTTTGATCCTAATTCTTTGCATGAATTCCCTCATATCTTATTGAATACATATTCTTGAAGGGAAGAATTGTTTTGCATAACTTAACTTATTCTCCGTGTACTCATGTGAGTTATATTCATCTTTCAAGGGGGATAATAAACTTAGGGGAGCTTAAATTGCATTATTTTTCTTATGTTTTGATGATGCCAAAAGGGGGAGAAAATAATGGACAAAACTTCTCGACTTATGCTTCATATCTTAGAAATGTTTTTTTAGAAATGTCCAAATGATTTGTCATCATCAAAAAGGGGGGGATTGTTGAACCCAGATTGTGACACTCATGTTTTGATGATGACCAAATCATACTGATGATTTGCAATCAAGTGTGCAGAAAAGCAGGATAATTCGGACGCAAGGGAGCGTCCGAAAGAAAGGTGTTCGAACGCAAGGAAGCATCCGACAGAGAACAATCTAAAGTAGTCTCGACGCAAGAGAATGTCCGAAACACAACCAAAAGCTGTAGGACGCACATGACCGTCCGAAGATAAGAGTTCAAAATGAAGAAGTTTTTGTCAAAGCTGTAAGACGCATGCAACCGTCCGAAGCACTGTTCATATTGTTATCGGACGCAGAGGCTTTACATCGGTCGTCTGAAAGATCCAACGGTTAGTTTGTTCGGATGCACATTCACAGCATCAGTCGTCCGAAAGACCAAACTGGTAATTTCTCAGGAAACAGAAAGTAGCCGTTAGAGAACCATTGTGAAGCAATTTCTGGGCTTCTATAAATACCCCCTTGTCTGTAATTGTAAATAATAGAGAGTAGAACTACTGCATTCAATACAAACACTTGTAAGAGCTATTTGGGAAGAAATAGGCTAAAATATTATGGGTTGTATAGGTTTGATTAGTGTAGTTCTCTTGGCTCAACTAGAGGGAATTAGTGTGAGCAAGAGTAGACTAGTGAATGATCTTCAAGTGTAAGAGTGGAGGGATAACAAGTGTACAAAAGTGAGGTTGTATTGTAAAACCCTTTGGCTCAACTAGAGGGATTTAGTTGGTGCAAGGGCGAGCCTACTTTGTGTACAAGAGGGTTATTATCTCACTTTCTTTGAAGAGGCACTACTAGTGGATATACTCCAAGCTTGAGAAGCTTGGGAGTTTGGTTTGATACTCTCTGTCTCAATCATCTTATATTTAATCTTTGTGCTTCAATTATTGAATATCTTTTATATTCATTTGTGCTTAAGTGTTTATTTGTTGCGCTAAAAATAAAGTTTGCATTTCTCATTAAGCACATTAAAAGGTTTGTTTTTTGAAACAACCTAATTCACCTCCCCTCTTAGGTTGCTCTTTGGGGCCAACAGGTTGTATTGGTTTGGGTAGTATAGTTCTCTTTGCTCAACTAGGGAATTAGTGTGAGCAAGAGTAGACTAGTGAGTGATCTTCAAGTGTAAGAGTGGAGGGATAACAAGTGTACAAAAGTGAGGTTGTATTGTAAAACCCTTTGGCTCAACTAGAGGGACTTAGTTGGTGCAAGGGTGAACCTACTTTGTGTACAAGAAGGTTATTGCCTCACCTTCTTTGAAGAGGCACTACTAGTGAATGTAGTCCAAGCTTGAATAGTTTGGGAGTTTGGTTTAATATTCTTTATCTCAATCTCGTTAAGCTTCAATTGTTAAATATTTATCTTTGATCATCTGTGCTCAAGTATTCATTTGCTGCACAAAGTTTGCATTTTCATTAAACACTTCAAAAGGATTGTTTTTTGAGATAACCTAATTCACCCCCCCCCCCCCCTTTTAGGTTGCTTTAGGGCCAACAAAGACATACAAGATGTATATATGTCGATTGAAGAGCTCTTCAAGGGAGAACAATGTGTGGTTGTTGCAAATATTGATGTAGACCAAGCCAACCGCATTTTAAACACCTCTAGAATGAAAAAAACATCCTCAATGGTTTGAGATAGAGCGGGCTACTAATGGGGTAGTTTAGAAGCATTCCTTGTTTTCCAAAGCTATTACTAGCCGAGATTACTTTAAAGGTGCTACTCTTTGTCGTGTGCATCTGGAGGACTACCACAAATATGCTAAGACGTCTTGTTTCCGATTATTTTTATGTTTGCTTTCGAGTTTGTTTTGTGTATGTAGGTAGAGTGTTTTTAGGGATTCATCTTTTGTTTAGGGTTTTTTCATGTTTGTGTTTATGTTTTACTTGATTTTTGTGTTTAATGTGTTTGGTATTTATTTTTTAGGTTGTAGATAAAGTTTGAGGGTGATTCAAACGCATAGTCAAAGCAATTTGAGTCATAATTGAAGCCTAAAGAGAGCAACCTGGAGCTAGCAATCCCTAGCCAGAACCTGACAGTGCCCAGCCTCTAATCAGCCTCTAATCAACCAGGCGCCGTAGCTCCTAGCGTGGTTATGCTAGCATGAAGACCAAACCAACATACGGGCTGCAAGTTTTTGCAGCCTTTATTTGTTTCCCCCTTCTTTGTAAAACCCCTCAAATACCTTATTTTTATCCCTAAAACTTTCTAAGCACCTCTCTTACCAAAACCCATTCAATTCCTACCATAAATATTGCCTAAAACATCAAAAAATTTCACCTTTGTTCTAAATTTTCTGTACTTTTTCATGTTTGATAAGCAAAAATTCTAGAACTCTTCAAAAGTCAGTTTGACATCATGAAATTGCAATTTTTTTTTATTTTCCATCTTCTTGATTATTTTCCTATTTTGAACCTCTTTTGGTTCATCAACCACCCAAAATATGATCTACAAATCAAAAACAAATGTTCATTACACAATTTCAATGTGTATTTTATGAAAAACCTAAGAACAAATATATTAAAAATGAAAAAGAAACAACAATTAGTATTAAATTTGACCATTATTGGCAACCATTTAAGTTCAAATAGTTGAAGAATTAAATAGGTAACTCAAGACACTGAAAATGTAATCTAATATTCATGTAAAGATTAAAATCATTTCCACAAGTTACAAATGATATCATAAAGCAAAAACTTATCTTTTACTCCTCATTCAAACACGTCAACTCATAATAAAAATAAACCAATAATCAGACATTTATTCAAATATAAACTACAAAACTGAACAAGCAAAACAACTTGAAAGCATTCAAATGTTTAAACTAAATAAATATGAAAATGAGAATGACTTTTAATCAAAAAGCTCATATACATGATGGACAATATTATTCCAAAGTGAGTGAGAATGCAACCAAGCACAAATTGAATTTAAAACTACATTTCCACCTTCAACCATTGAATTCGGAGGATCAAGAATAAGCACATTAAAAAATAAAGCTAAGAGATGAGCAATTATAAATAAACTATATAAATGTTATTTCAAATTAAATACGAGTCTTGAAAGTTGATTTTTCTTCTTCAACCAACAATTTTATACTAAGTATAGGTAATTGCGACTTCATGGGTACCAAACAGTTTAAAGAAAAATAAAAACACAAACACACACTAGAGTATGCCCAACACATTCCCCAAATTTACTATTACACACAATTTTGCCTTAGAAAGGCATTGAACGACAAACACTACTATAAGATATATCAAGCATTCATATGAATCTCACAAAATAAACTCACACACTTAGCAAATAAATTGTAATCAATAACTATAATTTTCACAACCAAACAGTAAAAACTGAGTTCAAGTTCATCTAATAAAGCATATAACAATCACAAGTCCAAAGATCTATATTGACATCAACATTGTTTTCAATTACGAAATTTATCTAAGTATATCTAAAATCATTTACTAGAGTTAAATGTAATAAAATATAAACTAAACTAAGCATAAGGCTACGAAGCCTTTATTACTCACCGGATTTTTAAACTAAAACATGTGAATTAAAATAAAGAAAAAATGCATTTTTTTGTCTCTCTTGTTTGAGGAATTCAATAAATTAGTCCCTAAAATTTTAGACAAAATAAATTTAGCCTCCAAAGTTTCAAAATTTGGACAAAATCACGACAATTGACAGAAAATTGAAATTTCAAGCCGGAAATGGTCACGTGCTTGTTACATGGCCGTAAAGCAAAAGAAAATTGAAAATAACATTATAAATTCTAAGAGAATTTCACAAAACTATTCCCCAAAATTTGTCAAAATTTGCAAAATAGGTCCCTAAATATAAAAATAATAATAAATTCTTTTGGTGCAAAAATCCAAATATTTCAATGTCCAATCAACCGACGCCACCGAGGATTTGAGGAGAGAAGAAATGATGTTGGAATTTCAAAAATAATTTCATCTAATTATAGATCACATCCATCATAAGCACTACGCAGAATAGGGTTTAAGAAGTAATTGTGCTAAATGATTAGACATGAAATAAAATTTTAATGATAGATAACGTTGAATTTCTCCAATGAAAAAATTCATATTTTCTAAACAACTTATTGTATGCATCTATTATAAAATGTTAAAATGTTACTCTTAGAAATTTAATTTTCGTAATATTATAAGGATATTATAAAACTATCCTTAGTAGTATTAAAGCTATTAGTACTACAAAAAATGTAAAATTTTAATTTTAATGCTTTGAAGGAGTATAAAATTAGGATCAATTAAAATGTCGTATTTTTCTTAACAAACTATTCAACAATTGCAAAACTAGTCAATCTTAGGGAAGCAAGTTTAAAACAAGTTACACCACTTTAAATGTTTATTAAACTTGTAGCTAATTAGCCATATATAGTGACACAAATTCTAGAAAATTAACACCTATCAAGTGTCACATCACAATTTCTTCAAACAACTTCCTGTAAATATCTTTTTTTTTTAACTTGATAAACAATATTAATACATAAAATGTTAACACATTTTCCATGCACACTAATTCATATAGTACTGTAGCAATATTTCAAAAATATTCTAGTATTAGCATGTGCAAATTAACCAAATTTTGTTAGAAATTATTCTTTACAAAGCGAAGGACGTTCAATTATTAAATTTGATAAACTACATACAAACAATGAGGATACTAAATCATTGTGTGACCATATTGAAATAACATTAATTGTTAGACAATGAACTATTTTCTTGGAATAAAATAATTGTGTATGTGATGAAAGTAGCACCTAGATGATATCGTCATCGTGAATATCATATGAGAAATTTTATATTATGACAGTTGATAGTATCATTCTAGCAAGTTTTCTTTTCCCTAATATTTTAGTGACAATTTTGTTAAATACTTTAATTCAGATAATATACATGATTACTGATTACTTACATAATTAGGACCCACCAAACTAATTAATGGGACTATAATTTTATAAGAATAATATTTTATAGTAGAGGTGTATACAATTAGTTTTTTAAACAAATATGTGTTTTATCATCTAAGAAATTTAAACTTTACAAATTTTTAAAATTTCATTTCTATTATAATCATTCAACATAATTACCCTTATTAGATGTGGTATTTAATTAGTTGAGATTATCTTTTACATTTCAAGATTTATTTTTCTCTGCTTAAATCTTTGTTGGAGCTGGTTGATATGCCATTAATACTTTACGATTTTTGCACCAAAAGAATTTTTTATTTTTTATTTTTTATTTTTTATCTTTAGGGACCTATTTTACATATTCTAACAAATTTTGGGGACCATTTTTATAAAATTCTATTTGAATTTATGGTTTTATTTTGAATTTTCTTTTAACTTAAAGGCTATGTGATAAGCATGTCACTATTTTTTGTTATAATTTTTAATTTTCCGTAAATTATCCTGTTGTCCAAATTCTAAAATATTGAGAACTAAATTATAAATTTGTTTTGAGTGATCAAAATTTTGGGTACTAATTTATTAAATACTCCAAACAAGAGAGACCAAAGTTCTATTTTTCCCAACAGCATACTCCTTTATCAACAGCAAGGAGGTTTGTGAAAGATGTTATGATCCTTGGAGAATTTTCTCCATTGCTTAGCACATTCGAAATTCCTAGGAACTTGTTGAACTACGGTAGTAGTATATGGCAACTCCCAGCTCCCCTCTAGAATGCATTATTCTTTTTCTACTCCTAGAGTCGCCTTGTTTTTCACAAAAACTCCATATAGTCCCTTATTTCTGGTTCATGGGACAAACTGACACACATCCAGTGGATAATTCGGTAATATTTCCAAGCAAGTGTTTAGTGACTCGATTGTTTTGAATTCGCGTTCAAGAGTTTCTTCACAATCTGTTTCCTTTAAAATGTTTTCTTTACTATCTTCTTCTTAAACGAATTCTTTGTCTATAAACACTTTATATGACATTTTTTTTATTTATGATGGTCCTGAAATTGAAGTAGTTATACAATGGTTGTTGTTTCTCCTTGTTGTACATTAAAAATATCTCTACCTTTCCATATTGATCCTCTAAGTGTACATTATCCTCTTCCACTCTTTGAAGTGTTAGAGTCTCTTAGTTTTCACCATCAATCATCCTTATGAGCTCGTCAAGTTGGTCTTGTTACATCTTTATGAATTTGTCTTGGTTCTCCAAGAATTTAGCTTCATCCTAAAAAAAATTTGTTTAGCCTTCTCGGATTTTGGTTTGATGTTCTTGGAACATTGTCAAGCTCTCCATTGATCTTACCTCATCAACTTCTTAGATTGGTCTGTAACACACTTCTCTCACACATGCACGCCTGAGTCTCTCTCAGATATTTACACTATTTCTCAATTTTTCGTTTCTCTCCCACACTTCTTTCATTATCTCACACACATACTTACATCTCTCTTTCACATACATTTACAATATCTATCAATTTAATTCAAAATTTAAATTTAGTTGATTATCAAACAACTAAGTTTATGAGATCTCAATTTAGCAACCTATAATACTTCTGGCATACAAAATTCAAAATTTAAAATTCAAAGTTGCTATTAAACAGACTCTAAATTGTAGCAGGTTATTTATATTTACCTCCCTCGAGATTTACCGAATAACTGATCGATCTCTCAGGTTTGGTAATAACAAGTATCCTTTTGAGTTACAGAAATGTTTAATAAAATACCATCTATTGTTGATTCTCATTAGTCATAAGTGGCAATAAACAACAGGGGTATTTTGTCAAACAGTTTGGTAGTCCATGGGCATAATTGTTATTTTATCAAACTTACAGGATCGATCAGCTATTTTGTCAAACCTCGAGGAAAGTAAATATAATTAACCCGATACTCTAATGGCTTTGATTTCAACAGTCTACGAAAGTGCAACTTCGTATGTATACGGCATTCACGATTATAGGAATGTATACTATAATAAATGAGTTCTTATACACTATAGGAGGGCATAATAGTCTTGTTTCGAAATCCAGTCACAACTCTTTGCAGTTTCTGGGGGAATTTGCTCTGCAAAGGTGATAACCCAAACCAACCCACATCATCACGTATTGCATATATCTGGAAAAAAGCCATTTTAGGGTCTTTTTCTTAGCCTTCTCTGTCTTTCTCTCTCTTACATTATGCACAACCACCGCTTGAGATAGGTATAGACAAAGAAAGACAGATACTCAAAACAAAGTGAAGGCTTATGATTTTTATATGAAACTGAGATGTTGGGTAGTTTGTGAAGAAGACCATCTCACCTAGACGGGAGTCATTGGACTTAGTGTGAGTATTACCAAAAACAAAAGCTTTGAACTCGCCGGAAAATAGCAAACTTTCAGGTTTGTATGTTACTACTAAGATATTATTATATCGTATTATTTCCTCCATGCATTTGACACAGTTTCAAACATTTACCCTTCTATTTATTGATATTATGATATCAAAGAAATGAAAGTTCCGTATGGAACTCATCAGTCAAGCTTAGATAGGAGATGCAGCAGCTCATCAACAAATCTTATTCTTCTTACAAGACAAATTTCTTTTTCTATGTTTTCTCTTCTTTTTGCCAGATGTTTTTTTATTTATTTTTTTTTTTTTAAAAATATATTTTACATCATGATCTGTATGTACTTTACATGTTTTCGAGAAAATCATGGCTATTTTTCTTCAAACAAAATACGTCTGTTTCTTACCTACAATCTTGGCTTTCTTTACCAATCTAAACTGTGCAAACCTGGTGCAGTCTTCTGTGATTTAAAAAAAAAAAACAAAAAAACAAAGATCTTGTTATATTTCTCTTTTCCAGCCAACATGTTTTCCTGTTTTATTTTAAAACTTCAAGTTTAAATTGTTTTTAGATCTGTTGCAGTCTATTATTAATTTTTGTTTTTGCAATCTCTAACGTGGTAGCAACTAGCAACATGGAGGTAGCAATTCTATCCAAAAGTTTGCCGTTGATGTCTTGGCAATAAGTTCATTGTTAAGAAGATAAGATGTTTTTGGAAATATACACATCTAGGTGTGGGGTGTTTATAAAGATAGTGTATGCAAGTAATTGTCCTGAAAACTGATTCTTGATCTTTTAACATCTGTCATGTTCTCCTACACAAATTTCTCCATCTTGATCTCTCTTTAGTCTTCTGCACCGAGTGCAGGTTGTTTAACAAGCAAAAACCTCCTAGATTGCTTTTATTTTTCACTTCAAGTTGAGATCTTTTTCATACTCTAACTTGACTCGAGGTCTTCTACTCATTTTTTCGATGTCCAGACTATAAAACTAAGGGTAGCTAGATCTATCCATCTTTTCATTCCCTCTTAAGGGAGAATACAAAGTAACATGAAAGTATGTAGTAGCCTTTTTATCTATATGGATCTTATAAGGTATAGTAATTTTATTTTATTTTTAATTCTGTCTGAAATTGTCCACAACCGAAAGGATTCAGTAGAAAAATGTTTTTGTTTACGCAGACTCGAGAAATGGGAAGAGGAAAGATTGAGATCAAGAGGATTGAGAACAACACTAATAGGCAGGTGACCTTTTGCAAGAGGAGAAACGGACTTCTCAAGAAAGCCTATGAGCTTTCAGTGCTCTGTGATGCTGAAGTTGCACTCATTGTTTTCTCCAGTCGCGGACGCGTCTATGAGTATGCCAACAACAAGTAAATTTTGCTACTCAGCTCAACATTTTTTTTTTTATCAGTTCAAAAAACACAACTTTTTGTCGACAAATTAATGCTGCAAATCTTTTGAATTTGTTGATTCCATCTGATAATATTTTTAAAATATTAGATTATCTCCCAATGCCCCTTGATATATTTCGATAGTTGAGAAAGATCACCTCCTATAATCCCTCCCCCCGCTTCTCTTTTTTTTTTTCTTTTTTCCCGTTAGTTTGTTCTTGGTTTATGTCTGACTATGTGCTATAAGGGGCAGAGAGAGGCAGTCTTATGATTAAGGGTTAAATGCAGTTTGCTCCCCTAAACTTTGATATTTTTGCACTTTACACTTCAAAGTATTAATTTTAGCAAATAACCATCTCCAAATTTTAATTTTTAGCACATTACACTAGTGCACACTTTTAGTGGCTTATATATCGTTATTGTTTTACCTAACTTATCAAAATATCCTTAATTATTAGCTCACACTCAACTCCATAATCAAAGTAATTTTTATAGATATAGATAAGTTCTTTTTTATGAGGTAATAAAATATTATAAACATTCCATTACTTATGTATTAATGTTACAATAAAAATACGATACTTGCATGAACGCACACAGGCGCATACACAAAATAGTTCTTGTGTGCATATTTAGGTTTGTGTGATTTTAGATGCAACTTAATTTGTTTGTTACGAATATAAGTGTATTTTTAGAATTTGAATAAAATAATGAGGGTGGTCATTATTGTGTTCATCAGTGTAATGTGCTAAAAGTCAAAAGTTGGAGGAGATTAATCGCTAAAATTGATACTTCTAAGTGCAAAGTATAAAAACATCATAGTTTAGAGATATCAACTGCAGTTAACCCTATAATTAATGAAGTCCTACCAGAGAATTCCTATGTACTGTAGGTCATTGTCTTGTTTAATGAAAAAACTAAGAATTCAGTAGTTTTTTTTTTTTTTTAAGCCCACCAATAGGTCATAAGATGTAGCGTAAGCTTTTCTTATATTCTCACTATCTCATTGAAAGTGTCGTGCTTCCCATTTTTACTTGTCCCAAAATATATCATATTCAAAAAGTCAAAACATAATTATTATTAGTTTCTAACTTTTGTCCTTTGTTTCAAATTTTAAATTTTAGGGGTAAAATTAGATAATTTTAAACAATCATGACTATTAACGCACTATTCTTAGAACACAGTTAAATTCTTGAAAAATGACAAACAATAGGAGACAGAGGGAGTAGTTTTTTTTGCCATAGCTTGCTGGAGCAACCTAAATTATCACAAGTTTGCACTTTGTCCATGCTTAAACTAATCATTTTTACCGCTTTAATACCTAATAATACTAATTTTTGGTAAATTGCTCAAATCAATTGAAAAGTACTGAAATTGATACCTAAATATAAAGAATTTAATACCAATGTATGAATAAAATTAGGATTAATTTCACTTTACCCCCTTAACGTTTAGGTTACTATCCCTTTAATTCCTAATGTTATTTTTTAAATACTTAAATCACTCCGTTAAATCCAACTCAACATTCGTTATCTTTTTGACAAAAATACCCTTGTTCTCTCTCTTTTTTTTTTCATTTTTACTTGATTCATTTTTTTGAAATGATTCAATAATCGTTATTATTTATCACCATATCTCAAGTTTTATCAAACATTATTTATAAAAAGAAAATAAGACATCTTGGGTTTTATCATAGGAAAATTTGTCGACAAATCTAATTTGAGAGTAAAATTGTCATTTTAGACTGAAAATTTAACAGTACCAGTTTTGACCGTTAGTCCAGGTACTGATGTGCTTAAAAAATAATGTTGCAAACTAAATTGATAGTAACCCTAAATGTTAACGGCCGAAAGTGAAATTAACAAATTATTTCATTAATTAAATGCAAATTACAAGTATTAAAGTATTTTCGCTCAAAAATAATTAGAAAAAATTATTGCTTTTTAATAGATTTGAGTAAAGTGCCAAAAATCAGTTCCACAGGTACTAAATTGCTAAAATTTTTAGTTTAGAGGGCAAAGTACAAATCCGTAATAATTCAAGTTACATATTGCAATTAGCCTTATATATTAAGTGCAGAATATGTTGATTGTTACTAAGGCTGGTATAAATGAAGCTGTTAAAATCTAAGGTTTAGTTGTTTTTTTTTACTTAAAAAAAAAAAATAAAAAAAAAAGAGCTAAGCAACAGATTTTATTAATTGAACAGACCGGAAACCAGGTCTAAATGAGCATCAAACGAAGGGGGGAGTTCCAAAGAAGCTCTAGGTGATCATTGTTTTAACAAATTGGGCTAAATGTGGATCCATTACATTATCTTGCCTTCTAATCCATTTAGTCTCTTAATTTGTCCTTATTTACAGAGATCACCTTCGCTATAGCAGTAGCAAAGGTAATGTTGAAAGTTGTCGAGAATTTGGCAACTTTTATTATTAGTATCAGCCAAAATTATATTTTGTCAATTTCAACAAAAGGCTGTACAGTGAAACCCTTCTAGTTGTAAGCTCTTTCTCTGTCATAAGCCCTTCCATACTCGTAAAAAATTTCATTAACCCCGGCTTTAATTTTATATATTCTGTTATGCTTCCGTTTTTTGATCTACTTATCAAAAATACAATCACCATGTGTCATGGTAAATTTCATGGGAGATTATTGTAATTTACATAAACTATATGCTTTCATGCATACAAGGAGATTGTGTAAGCATATAAAAGAATAGATCTTGAACACAATTGCATATATAAAAATGGTAAAGTTGGGTAGCTGTTATTAGCCGTAGTAATCACCAGTCACCCATTAACCCTGCCACATTCTTGGAATGCTGCCTTTAATCCAAACAACCTAAAATAGCATATAGTACCACACAATTACCAAGCACAAAACAAGTAAAGGAAACTGCAGTTTACCACTGACGTTACTTGTTTCTTGTCTATTTTCATCTTTGGGGGTCCTTTAATTTTCCTGCCTTTTCTTGTTCCCATTTCCAGCTCATAAACCTTCCTCATTTCTTGCTCTTCTTCAATTTAGTGAAAGAGCACTTTGGCTGTCCTGTCCCGACCCGCCTCTCTTTCTTTCCCTCAAGACCCTCATTCCCGAAAGCCTCCATAGACTCTCGCCACAACAAAACCTCCACCAGAAAAATGATAACCCTGACGTATGTCCCTATGTGTTGAAACCTGAAAAGTTTTGCATTTCCCAGTTCTAACAGTTTAAGTAAAGTGAAGCAAAATATAACATACACCTGTTATATTTGAGAAGAAGGGAAGATCCAATATATGGAACATAGTTGGAACCCAAATGTGAGACCCCGTTTGTCTCACATCTGTTAAGAATTGAGTATTGTATGCGAATATGACATTCATAGTCATGATTTATTAATAATTTGGATTAAACATTTTAAAACGGTTATTTTTGTTCAAAAATTATTGAGTCAACCCAAAACTCAAGGTATTACGGTTGGTATTAGAATCACGTTCATGTCGTCTCTGAACACAGTGAGTCTGGAATAGTGGTATCGAACCGTGGCTAGGCAAGCGAGTGTAGGAACTAAGTTCTATGCGGGATTAAGTACTATGTCAACCTAAAGGTGGGAGTCACCTCTATAATCTTACACAATCAAGTATGGTTCAACATGAATGTGAGAGCCCCATTTGTCTCATATCAATTGGGAATAGAGTATTGGATCTGAATGTGGTATTCAATTTCAAGGGTTATTACTAATAAGTTGACTTAAAAATTTTAAATTCGTTATTTACGCTCAAAAGTTATTGGGCGGGATTAAGTACTACGTCAACTTAAGGACAAGAGCAACCTTTAGGGCCCAAATGAGCTAAGTCTAGAATTTTGCTCAAGTAAGTATGATTCAATGTAAGTCTTACAAGGACACAAGGTAGGGGTGAAAGTGAGAACCGTATTTGTTCCACATCAGTAGATAATGAATTATTGTATCTATATATAACATCTACTATCATGAATTACTAATAATTTGATTTAGACATTTTGAATTTGTTATTTTTACTCAAAAATTATTGAGCAACTCAAAACTCGGGGTGTTACACGAATTACCTACAGTACCCTTAAAGAAAAACTTATATGGAACATGAACTTGGTCTTTAAGTTGATCATCCATCTATTCGTCCTAATATATTTGTATAAATTTTTAGATAACTATATATTCATTCTAGATGTCCGTAAATATCTTTATTGAATTGAATTCCTGGTTTACTTCACATTACTAAAGAACATATATTTGAGAGGAAAGAGGATAGAAAAGAAAGGAAGAAGGGGTGATGAATTGATATGTTGGGCCTACTAGTTAATGTGACTTGGAATATCTTGATTATTTGGAAGGGTGAATTTAAAATTTGAGCAATACAAATAATTCATTTTAGGTAAATTGATATTTATATTAGGACAACCAAATATAAAAAATGTGATAATATAAATAGGCAGAGGAAATAATACTTGTGTAAGAGTTGAGATTAATAAATCATATCCAAATACTACAAGTTTTATGATGGTTATTGATTAACTATTGCACAGTCTATTAGTTTCTAAATATTCAATAAGAGAAACTCAACTATATTAAGTGACCTACTCTATTTAATATTTTTAGACATGTGTATAAAAGATTTACATTTTCCCAAATAAGAGACTTCTATATACATATATGTACATATATATATATATATATATATATATATATATATAATATTTACAAATCTTTTACAAAATTGTAAACCACTAGGGTGTGTTTCCCTCTAGTTTAGTATACTCATGCGGAATTATTTTGGATAAAAAAATTACACTTAATGAGCCCTCCTGAGCGTATTACTGTACTAATGCAAATGAGATGCCCTCTTAAGAACCATTTTTTTTCCAGTTCTCTATCTTCCATTTTTACGTTATATCATCTTATCTTCTCTCAAGGAACATTTAGAGCACTCATCTCAAATCTTATCATACAGTGAGATCTTAATTTGTTTCCTTGACATTCTTTCTTCAATGTGATTTCTAGTTGTACCCTTTTTTGCAGCTTCCTCATCTATCATGTATTATTATACACCATTTTCTTTCATGTTATTTCCATATATACTGTGACCCTGAAGGTTGATTTCGACCTTTCATTGGACATTTTCATTCATGAAGATTCTTGAAACTTACTGGCTAGAGTTTGTTCTTTGAAGAAAGGCACAAGACAATCGATCTTTGGAGGCAAATATTATTAGCCACTGTGATTTTTAGTGACATGCCAAAATTACCCATACTAAGTAAACCATCTGTGATCTCTATCACCATTTGTCGGCCCCACACAAAAACCCCGTCTCCCCTATTTTACGGGCAATGATATTGCCACAGCAATCATTTATTACAATAGAACATCTTTGTTAATTGACAAAAATACCCACCAACACCTCCCCTCACTAAGGGTGTTCATGGATCGAATACTCGGTCCATGAATTAACAAAAAAAGTACTTAACGCTCACTATCGGGTCAAAAAAAATTTGACCCTCTACCCGATTCATACAAAGTGGGTACCCAGTTACCGGGTACCTTTAAAAGAGGGACGGGTTGAATAGGTACCCGACCCTCATTAATAACAAAATATAAAAATTTAAATAATGATAGTTAAGCAAGTTAGTTTCACAATTAAGTCAACAACAATTAAAATTAGTTATAAAATACATCCTAATATTATATCTCAATAGCAAGAAACTAACAAGTATAAACTATAGGCCAATAGCAATAATAATTAAATTACAAAATACTTCTCAACAGACTCGAGTGTAAGGAATGAGGATGCGAGGAAGGGGAAAGGAAGACATTATTGAGGAAGAAGAGGAAGGAAAAACAAGGACTTGAAAATGAAGACGTGAGAGACTGCTAATAACCCTAGTAAGTATTTACTTCTAATGAAACTTATTAATTAAATTTACAAAATTATCTTTGAAATGGACCGGGGCGGGTATCCTGTTTTTCCGGTTCGGATCGGATCGGTTCAGCTAATTTTTTAGGTCAGCGAGTCAAGATGAACACCTCTACCCCTCACCCTCATCCTTTCCCTTCCGTTCATTCCTAGCAGCTCAACCCACTCTAAAAAAGGATTTCACTTTGTGTCCTCAATTCAGTACTACAATAAAGTTTCCTCCCACGTATGTAGTACTTAATTAATCATCAAATGTATCTAAGCTCATTTTTTCGTTGACAAAATGGTGAACTCTACAGTCCTAATACTTGCAAAGTTTTTTCTGTTGCATTTCTGTGCTACATGGTGAAACATTCAACTGGCTGTAATACTACTTTTTTGAAGGCTCAACCAAATGATGATTTGGCCTCGGGCTTTACAAGCGACCAAGAGAGAATTGGTGGGTAGAAGTTGGAGCCCTCAAAATGATTTGGGGGTCGCAGATTATTGCAAGGACGTTTAACCATCATCCCCGCAAGCATCTTATTGGACCTCACAAAATCTTGATCCTGGTTAAACTGGAATATTACAGTGGCAAAAGAGAAGTAATCTGTTGAATGGCTTGATATTTGATGATTTCTCTCATTCAAGCACAAAAGTGCACACAAGGCATTCGATCAATTTTTTTACTCCAAATTTCCATTTCCTAAGGTATACAACCTTATCTACCTGCCGTATCTGAAGCCATCAAGGTTAGGGCAAGCTCTTCATCTAAGGAAAACATTTTAGCTACAGGGTCAACACTTGTGGCATCAAGGCATTCATATTAACAATTTCTCTCATATGAGAGAGTATGAACTGAGAGGTGGAGGCAAAGGCAATAGTCCTGAGGAGAGAAAATGAAGGTGGAGAGGAGGGCTTTTGGTATTAGGGTGTGTCAAGAAAGAGAGGGGATGCAGGGTGGACGAACGGGGCGGTGTACTGAGTAGATAAGGCGACGATGAGAATGATTGGAATGGAAGCTTTGTGATGGTGTCCGAGGATTCACAAAACAAAATGGAAATTATTGAGAGGCTAGATATATTATTTAATTAAAATGTGTTATAGCAATAAGATATTTGTTGTGGCAGTATCATTGCCTCTTATTTTACTTTTGTCCACCAAAACAAATATGCCATTGTACATTCTTCACCATCACTAGTCGACAAGGTTTATGGTGATTATTGAGTAACTAGTGACATCCTAATAGTTACTTAATAACTAAAGGAAGGAAACCATCTGTATTGAGTAGCCTAGTTTACTATAAGCAAGGAGGCCATGTTTTGTCCAAATGACTTCCTCCAATTTGGTTTTTAAGTAACTATTAGGATGTTAAGTAGTTGCTCAATGACCATAATAAATTTTGCCCTTACTAGTCACCTAAAAATCCTTGGGCTTATTTATTTTTTAATGGGTCAATTAATTAAAAGAATATGTGGTGTTTAAATCAAACTCATTTGATTATGCTCATTGCAAACATATCTGTCTGTAGAAGGGGCCATTGGAAATTGATGCTGGTGGTGATTTTGGGGCAAGGAACGATCTTTGGTGGAAGTGATTTGTGCAATGTCTGATAGGGATAGTTCGATATTGGGAAGATTTGTGATATTTGAACCTAGCTCTTATATTTTTCAAGCAAGGGATGGTATTTATGCATAAAGAAATCAAAGGTATTAGAGGAAGGCAAATACTTAGGTAGACCCGGTCTTTGGCCCCACCTGTAAACCCTATGGTCAGGATTAAAACTTAAAGAATCTTGCTTATATAAACTGATGTCATAGATTGTCTAAAGTTTAATCTACACGTCACAGGGTCTACAAGTAGGGACAAAGATCGGGTCTACCTAAGTATTTGCCTCAAAGGAAGGATGAATTGACTAGACAATTGATACTTTGATTAGCTCGAGAGCTGTTTCTTCTATTAGTTTTGTTGATACACGCGAACTTTGATACTAAAAATTTGATTGGAACAAGGAAAGAAAAGGAGATGGCGGTGGAGAGAGGATGATGGTAGTGGGTTTTTGGCTACGAGGCTGACAAATTATCTGGTGGATAAATGGTTTACTTGGTATGGGCAATTTTGGCATTTAACTAAAATTAGATGTGGCAATACCAAGCAATAACATTTGCCATCTTTGTTGGCTTAGACTTGGTAGTTGCCAAGTAGGAAAGACTAGAAAAGTAGTATGCTCTCCATCCCATAACTTGTATGCTTTTGGGAGGTCTAACTTTTTAATAATAGTATGTGAATAGTATAGTTGTTTAAATCTTTCTAATTTTACCTTCTAAATTCAAAATTCAAATGATCTATCCGAATAAGATAGTTGTCGGAAAATTCTTACATGGATTCAATCCACGGTAGTTGAAATGGATCTCTTGGCCCATATTCATCCACATCACTCTGAAGAAGTTTATTTTAAATAAGTTAGAGTGATGTAGATAAATATGGATTAAGGATTCATTCTACCTACCGCAAATCTGGTGCATGTAAGAATTTTTTGATAATTGTCTATAAGATAACAAATGATAAAAGTAAAAAAATAACTAATGATTATACTTTGACTTTCTAAAGATCATAGATTTCTTGGGACGAGCAAAAATGAGAGACATATTACTTTCAATAGGACAAATGGAGTAATTAAAAAGTAGAGTTGAATAAGTTTTGTTCCACTTATAGTTAATTTTGTCAGTTCAGATCTTCAGACACCTTTCTTTTCTCTAGATGTGGGACCGCAGGACTTTTCTCATTAAGCTACTGCTTGCCAACTTGGATGTGTGACTAATTCCTTTCTTTTTATTTTTATTTTTTAAAAAACACGATATATGATTCCTTCATGGAGTCATTGAGGAAAGATGTCATGCAAGTTATAACAGTGTTTTCAAAATCAAAATGGACACATGGTTTGATTTGTTAAATCAAGAACCGATCATAAATCTTTATAGTTGAAAAATATTAAAATTTGGTAAAAATTATTGAACTGGTTCGACCTCTCAGATTTAGTTTCTAAATGCAATCCCAAATCTCTCTGAACTTCATTCACAATCGATCCTCCTCCCTTACCACCATGTAGAGAAGAAGAAAAAATTTGGTCAAAATCAATGAATTGGTTAAAATGTGAGTAAATTGCACCATAGTAGGAAATGTACAATAAAATCTGAACTTCAAAGCAACCCGTTCACTGTCGCCAAGCTTTGAAATCTCCCACTTTTAGCTCCATCAATATCACAGCAAAATACCAACTTTGGAGCCATACAAAGAAAAATTACAATTTATTTCTTATTCATTCTTTTTCCAACAAATTGAATATAAATTTGCTCGAAGAAATAGAAAATTCACGACATGATTCTTTCATAGAGTCTGGGAAGAGAAGTGATCACGGTTGTATTTGCTGGGGATAGAGAGGGGGTGAGTTCATGGGAATGAATGGACCACCTGTCTCTTATACACATCTAGATGCTTTAACAGGTTATTGGAATATGGAAGAGGAATGGGGGGGTAGGAGAAAGGACAAGAAAAGGGAAAAGGGAAAAGGGAAAAGGGAAAAGGGAGATGAAGTTGAGAAGAAAGGGGGAGGAAGGAGAAGAGATGGAGACGAGAGGTGAAAAGTAGAGTAAAAAGAGGAAAATTAGGTTTCACAGGAAAATGATGAATTAAAGGTTTTTTAAATAAATAAGCGCATCAGCTACTTGAGATTAGGTTCAACTCTAGAATATTGAATTGTGGGCAAAATGTTGTGACCGAGTGGACCATTACAATTTATTTCTTATATATTTTCTAATTTATATGTTTAAACACAAATTGTCAATCAAATCAATTGAATTGGTTGAATTGCGAATCAGAAGCACTACTTCAATTTCCTGTATAATGTTTAAAAACATTTACTTTAAAACTCAAAATTTAATAACTAAACATTTTTTTCTTAAATTTTTTCTAACAAATTTCACATACGCCCCTGTAGTTTGGGTATTTTTCACACACGTCCCTTATGATAGAAAAAAAAAAAAAAAAAAAAACCTAAAGATACGTTCCATCTGCTTTCGATTTAGCTATCCAGTGAATGGAAAGCACTGCCCCTAATGGCACCGTTAGTAGTGGATAATACCCTCCATTATAATACCATAAAGGGTGCATTTGTAAAACGGTCAAATTACAGAGTGCCTATGTAGATTTTGCCCAACTTTTTAATATAGTGACTTAATAGATTGACATGGTTTTAACACTTGAATGCAGCCTTTACAAATCATCCACATTTAGTATGGTGACATTTTTAGTAGGAAATTTCAGAATAAAAATTGTGATAATGAAAATAGGACAAGAATATATATTTCGTTATTTTCATGTTCTATTACAAACAGTCGACCAGATCAATCAACGGAGCTTAAAAATATGACTTTAAAACTCAAAATTTAATAACTAAATCATTTTTAAACTTTTATTAAAATGACTTAAGAGATCGAAATAGTTTTAATTTATTTGCCCCCTTCCTATAGAGATATAGAATGGTTAAATCAAGTGTTTTTAAACTCATATAGATACGATCGATTCAACCATTTGAACTGGAACCGGTTATGGTTTCGGTATGATTTTATGCAATTGGCGAAATAGTTAAAAATTCAATCAAAATCGTGAATTGGCATTGCAAACCAATGACAGCCAATTTTGAATTCTCTGACAATCCGTATGAGAAACTCCAACTCTATTCATAATTTTAGACCTTTTCCAGCCCTTTTTTTTTCATAAGGAGGACTGTTCCAGAATTTTGGAAAACTGGTTGACCAAAAAAATCGATATAAATGAACTTTTAAGACGGTTATTTAAAGGAGGAAAACCACACTGAAATAAACAAAACCGAATTGAGTGCATGTCTTTTTTAAATATTTTGTTTTTGTTTTTTTATTTTTCAAACAATATATGATAAGTATTATGACAAATTCTTTAAAAGTTTAATATTTCAAGTACATAATTAACATAATTTAATTAAAAAATGATCTTCATATTTTTTTACTTCAAATTTTAAAGAAATAACTTTTTTGGTTAGATAAAAAAATTCATATAAGTAGCTTTATTATTAGTGAAGACATTATTTTTAACTAACTGAGTATTTATTTCGATATATACTTTTGTGTATAAGTGTTAGAGAATGGTAAAGAGTTTACTTCCTTTCTGATTAATGTATGATCAAATAAATTTATATTGGTATTATTTAAAAGAATTCGATACCATTTTAAAATTTCAACATAAAGATTAAAAAAATTTATAAATAACTTTTTTACATTATACTCTATTCAAAATGTGATTAAATAAATACCTGTGGTAAATGAATATTCATAAACGAGTTTCTGTATCACTTTAATATATATAGATACTTGACTATATATATATATATATAGTATATGTATGTATGTATGTATGTATGTGTGTGTGTGTTTGTTTATATATTGATATAACGCCTGCACAAATTAGCATATATTTAAATATACAATCCCACTAATTAGTCTGTACTTATCTTAAGTTATTAGATGAAGACATTTACAATATAATTTTATTACTTTTTGTCCAAATATTTGAAGTATCATAATAGAATTAGTTTGAAATAGACTATTATAAACCGTAAACATGTTGTAAGGAATATATTAATCTATGAACTGATTAAACCAATTCAAACCGGCTTGAAATGAGTGACTGATTTTTTACATAAAAGTTTGGTTTTAGTTTGATGATTCAAAAACTGATATAAAAATTTTGATTTGAAAAATCCTTAAAATCGACTTAAACCAAATCATGAACATCCCTACTCAAAAGTTAATCAAGCCTAGACCAAATTAATCAGGAAATAATGAAATCAATCAACGCATAACCATTTTCAACGCGAGCTCGAACAAAAGATTTGAGCACAGCTCGATTTGTTTATATGAGATGCATGCTTATAAAAGAAAAAGAAATAAATCATAGAGCAACATGGAAAAAATTGATCATTTGCGTGCATAATTAGGAAGGGAAAGGTAAATATATTCCAATCTTCCACAATAATAAAAAATTAGTCGTTGTCATTTCTTGCCTATATGAGCTGAAGTTTCCTCATTCTCACCATAATATGTAAACAGAAACATAGTCATCCGTCACACAGGTTTCGTCATTGTCTGGGAATTCAACATTTTAAAGTTGGGTTGCTACTGATAGTTATTTAATTTTTTTTATATTTTAGATTTTGAAATTTAAAATTTAAATAGTGTAACATTTAAATAATAAAGATTATATTTTGACTTTTTGAACCTGACAAATATTTTGAGACAAATAAAAATGAAAAATATTACGCTTTCTATAGGAGGAAAGTAGTAATCTTTTTGGATTGCATTGAGAGATTTTGTGTTGTTAATGTATTTGGTAAATGCAAATAGATTATCTGCCGAGGTTGAAAACAATCGTCATATTTTTGTTTAACTTCTCCACAAAAAAAAAAAAAAAAAAAAAAAACTTCAAGTATAATTTTCTTTTACCAATTTACATTGAATATTTGGCCACATTTCCTATTTCTGAATCACAATAAATTGAAAATTTTGTCAAACACAGCATTAAGGGTACTATTGACCGTTACAAGAAGACAACTGCAGATGCTTCAAATCCGTGCTCTACTCAGGAGATCAATGCTCAAGTAACCTGCATGCACCTTTTGTTCGCTTTTAAAAAAATTTTGTACAATAAATTTGTTTTATTTGTCGATCTATATTACTTTTCCTTTTTTATTTCTATTTTTTTCTTTTCTTGCGCTGCCTTGGTTTTGATCAATCTTTTCTTTGCTTGTAGTTCTATCAACAAGAATCAAAGAAGCTGCGCCAGCAAATACAGATGATCCAGAATTCCAATAGGTGACTTCTGTTTCGATGCCAACAACTTACAAATTAATATACTGAAAAATATATGAGATCATTATGGCTTAGAAGAAAAGATAGACCATATTAAGATGATATATTGAGTTAGTGTCCGTTGCATATATGTGCCTAAAGGGAAAGGAAGATTCAGTTCGTCAGCTTAGATCTAAAATGGGAAGCGATCATCATAAAATATCTATTCTCTAAATGCTCGGATTGAGAAACATTGCTGGTATATGGTTATATGTTGTAGGATTCGATGTTGAATGCCCCTTGTCCACATCAGAATATTTCATCTTTTCCATTTCCGCTGAGGATAGCGTACCAATCTATGTACACTACACGTTTTTTGATTGAACTCACTTTCCTTCGAAGAATACAAAAATGGGCTGAAATGTTTCGTTCAGTCTAAAAGTCATGTTCTCCTAGGTAATCTTGGTCAGGGTCTCTTAATTTTGTTAGCTCATTAAACTCAAAACCAGAATAAATAAATTGATTTACCCCTTTTTTTCTAAGGAATCGAGTAATACCTAAATAACCAATTCATATAATTTTTGTGAAGTGGCAGTTATTGGAAAAATTAGATTACATTACATCCATGTTATGAAATTTTTTCTTGCAGGCATCTAATGGGAGAGGGCTTAAGCTCCCTAAATGTAAAGGAGTTAAAGCAGTTGGAGAACAGGCTTGAACGAGGCATCTCGAGAATCAGGTCAAAAAAGGTATTAGGATTGCTGCTTCCAGTATTTATCTAAACAGAAATTATTTCAAGACAAATCAGTTCAATCATCCTGTGAATTTTGTCAGGAAAATACTGTAGTAACCTTTTCAAAAAAAAATAAAAAATAAATCACAGAACCGTTTGGTTCCTTAGAAAAATTCAAATTGTTTTCTACTCAGAATTTAGTTAAAAGGTCTTGCATGCATATTTTCGGGTATGGAGATCATCAATTTATTACCCTTTCTAGATTCATCATTTGAATGTAGATTCCACAACTTACGTTTAATCTTGCATAAACGTGCATGGACATTTCTCAGAAAAGTATGCAGAATGAACAACTTGGAAGGAATAAAATTGTTGGCCTACTGTTTACGTCATGCTTGTGATCTCATAGCCATTTCATGTTTTTGTTCATCTTAAACAGCATGAAATGATACTTGCGGAGACTGATACGCTTCAAAAGAGGGTAACTTCTTCAAATTTTATAGGTCCATGTTTTATAATGGCATTAATAATTATATATTTTAACCAAAATATGTTTCAATAATAGGAAATTCATCTGGAACAGGAAAATGCTTGTCTCCGAGCAAAGGTAAGGTTCCTAGAAACTAAATTTGCTAAATCACAGTATTTTAATGAGTTTTCATTTTGTCAAAACACAACAAATTCATAAGAAATATAATGTTGATTTCTGTTTAATGTGACTGAAGATGGAAATGAGGGGAAGTATGTGTTACCTAGTTACATGACCCCGTTTCTAGCGGAGCGGTAAATAAGAATGCAATGACACCTTGAAATTACTAAGTACTAGTCCTTGATGCCAGATTACAGTATAATAACTAGTGTTAATAATGATTCAAAATATATGTCATTTGTAATTTTATAGTATATATATATATATATATAGACACACACATATAGACACACAAAATGATTCCCTAAACTCTTATCGTTCAATGATTGGAATCTGCTACAAGTCTACAACTGCAGTTAGTAAAAGTAAATCTAAGAAACTAAAATGCTCTAATTTTTTTTTTTCCTTTCAGATAGCAGAAAATGAAAGGCTTCAGCAACTAAGCATTGTGCCTCCTGGACAAGAATACAATGAAGTGCAGGCTTATTTGGCTCGGAATTTGCTTCAACTCAACATGATGGAGGGTGTGCCCGTTTTTCCAGTTGCTGACCAGAAGAAATCTATTCAACTTGAGTAAGTTAATAGAATAAATTGTCTACTCAATTTGAAGGGTATCAAGAAAACGTTTGTGCTCAACGTGTTGCATGCTGAAGAAACTCTCTGGATATTTTAAAATTCCACTGTTTATCGGGAAAAATACAAACAGCACTTTTGGCCTCTAAAATTTGGGTTGTAGTATATTTTAGTCCCTAAAGTTCTAGATAAAACACATTTAGTCCTCAAATCTTTCAATTTCTACCAATTTAGAACAAATTTAAAAATTTCATCAATTACAACACAAAAAGTCACGTGCATTATACATGACCGTTAAATCTCACGATCCAAATATGGAAAAATACATTTTTATCCCCCAAAATTTGAGTGGTGGTATATTTTCGTCTCCAAAGTTCTAAAAAAAAAAAAGGGCATTTAATTCTCAAAATTTCTAATTTCTACTAATTTATGACAAATTTAAAATTTCTATAAATTATGATGAAAAATCACGCACAATGCCCGTAACTATTAAATCTAATTTAGATTATAACACCCCTCAACTAATTTCAACCCATTTAACCTGGTGTTAGAAAAGTTATCTCCAAAGAAATGGAAATAATAACACATTAAATTTGAATATTTTTTTTTGAAGAGCTCTTCGTTACTATAGATGCATTTGAGGACTCTGAGCAGCAGGGCTTGCGGTTCATTACACCAAAGGCTTTCAGTGAACTATTGAAGCTATGGAAAGAGTACCAAATGAATTAAAACAACAATTTAATTCATAAATAAATTAAAACAACAATTTAATTTAAGTATTAGAAAAGTCTGTTTATGGTCGAGTCACATTAATTAGTGCTTTCCTTAAGAGTGATACGTCCCTTACTATACGGGGTTCATGTGGCGTTACTTCTCTAAGATTCAATGAGGTCCAAATATGTTTGATGTAGCAAAACACTATCAATGAACCAATATTGCCCGTATACTCAATTCTTTCAATATATAGTTTAGTAGAGTGTAATTTGGTATAGTGGTTGCAATAATATAGAGTGTAATTTGGTATAGTGGTTGCAATAATATAGAGTGTAATTGCTCAAAAAAAATACATGGATGTAGTTAGAGAAAGAAGTAACAAAATGCGTATTGTATTAGATGTATTTATTTATGGTGGAGAAAACTCCTATTTATAGTAGTTTTTAGATATTAAAAAATTATTATTGAAGTTGAGAGAAATTTTAACGTTAGTTTTTCTGACGTTACATTCCTTGATATTCTAATATACATTAGCGTAATTATGTAGTTATTATTTCCTGATTCTGTGAGATTGTTATATTTTGGAGCACTTTTTAAGCAATTAATTTGAAGACTTCTTTCAAGTAGTGCAAATGGATGGGCTATAAGAGTCCCACTCACAAATAATTTTTTTATTATAATTCACACTATTGAGTCTTTTTATGAAATTAGTGTTCTGGAATTAGGTTATAATCTCCTAGAAAATCAAGATAATAAGAATGGTAGCTCTGAAAATGGAAATGCTAGTTTTGAAAATAGGAGTGGTGAGTCAGATAATGGAAGTAGTAATGGGATAATGATGGCACAAAACAGTGGTAATGATGCATTCAATGGTTCTACAAAATGGTCTTTCTTGGCGGACTCTATTTATGATATGAGTGATGATGAGAATGAAGTACAATGTTTCTTGATAGTGTAGATAAGAATGTTGGTTAGACGCTAATAGTTGGAAGCAAAAGTGAAAGTATGGATAAATGACTTGAAATCAACTAGGAAATACTACAACTCAGGTTAAATTTAACAGTCACATGTATTTTCGTCTTCAATTGACTCAATCTTAAAATTTCTCCTAAATTGGTAGAAATTGAAAATTTTGATAATTAAATATGTTTTGTCTGGAATTTTGGAGATTAGATGGATCACGACTTGAACTTTGAGGGTTAAAATAGCATTTTTTTTCCATGCTTGTAACTTGAGATTTGACAGGACTTTTTCCATTTGTAATTGACGAAATTTAAATTTGTCCTAAATTGGTAGAAATTAAAAAGTTTGAGTACTAAATATGTTTTTTTCTAGAATTTTAGGGATTAAGATACCATGACCCAAACTTTAGGGCTAAAGTTGTGATTTTCCCATGTTCATATTCCATTATTTAAAACTATTTTAGCACAATACATTAATGCATAGACACTGTAGCTTAAGGATACATTTTTTGTTTTAGGTTGGATCTAGTAGGTTAATGACTAGCTAAGTACCAGTTTGAAGTACCAAGTTTATCTTGGTAATGTGCTTTAACATTTGAGAAAATCTCCTTTTAAGATTCTCTTCATGTTAGATTACTAAAATCTAATAATAATTTATTATGGGCAAAAGGCTGTACAGTCCACCTAACTTTCTGATTTACTAACTTTTCGCATTATCCTTTTTTTGGCCAAATTGGTCATTCAATTTCCAAAATTGTCGATCATTGATCATTCCGGTTATTTTGAGTGTTAGAGTGCCATTGACATAAAATTTGAGATGGATGTAAGTTTTTTAAGGGTTAAAAATGTCCAAAGATGACAAATTTATTTAGTGGGTAATAATAGTCTGTCAAAGATTTAGTGAGTCAGAGTGAAATTTTTTGTAGTTATTTTTTATTTGGTGGATCAAATTAATAGTTTCTCAAAAATTTAGGATACCAAAATGATTCTTTTATCAAAATATGTCTCCTTCTTCTTACTTCTCACCGCCACTCCTTATTCCATGCTCTCCGTCTTCTCTTCCTCTATTTCCTTTGCCACCACTCCTCCAGTCCCATGCCTCCTGCTCCTCCACTCAAACTGCTACTCCTTCCTCCTCCTTTAGTCACTTCTATATTCCCACAGCCACCTACTTTTCCTCCTTCAATCTCTCCACTACCTCCTCATTCACTTCTTCCAACTCTTCCTTCTGAACCCTTTCATCCAGTCAGTTTCTCCATATCTTCCGTATCAAATTTCTTCGTCATTGTGACGCCCCAACAAGACCTCCATTTCCAAGACCCAGTCGGATGCTTGCCTAACTTTCAGCAAGGTTAAAATACTTTTATAAAATATGAATTCAAACTTACTCTCAAATAATCAAATCATATACTAATGCAGAAATGGGATTCAAGCCACAAAATATCTAGGCTACAAGTTACTACTTATAAGGACCGAATCCATAATACAATACCATCTCTGATATTGCTATATGAACTATAACCCATGTACAAAAACTATAATTTACAAAATAATGAACGTTCTGGAATCTCATCTTGCACTGACCCTTATGCTCTTAATCCTTCTCACCTAAGGAAAATAAATATAAAAGAAAATATGTGAGCTAATGCTCAGTGAAGTTTTAACTTGTTTTTAAGTACATTTTACAGAAAGTATCCAATAATCTTTGATAATGAAGATTAAACTCAAATTACACAAATTTAAACACAAATAAAAAGAATACGGGTAATACAAGAGAGAGAGAGAGAGCTCAATGTGAGCCAACAATATTTGAATTTTCTCCAACATAATGAGTCACAACTCCAGCTTGGGATAAATGGCACCGAAATGTATAATAATCTCTAACTTTGAATCTTTGTCAATTACATTGTCAAATTCCATGTGGTCACAATAATAGGGAAAATCTCGAGACTCTCGAAATAATAATCACACACCCACAAGCTGACAATAATCTCGTCCAAATCAAGTGGGTTACAGATTTTGTATAGCTATAGTAGTTAGACAGTTTCGGCCAATTCCAATTCCGGCCCGGTGTATCAAACCTACACACAACGGGGCCCAGTTCTCTTCGCTGTGATAAAGTACACAACTGTGTTTAAAAACATGCACAAGTAATTAATGAACATAGTATCAAGTTTCAGCAATTAAATATAGCACAAGAATCTTTACGTTCAGTCCTCTCTATGAAATAAAGTACACAATCGGGTGGAACAAAATTGCACAAATGACTATACATGTGTAAATGAATCACTTTTAAGGAGTGCAAAGTAAACTGATCACTCTAGTATTTGGATATGACATCATTTAGTCATCCGTAGAATACATAAAAAAGTCACTTAACATTTAAGTATCTTCATGAAATTAGCCATCAAAATTATTGACAAGTGTTAGGAACACTTACAATTCAGATTGAAGCTTCAAAATTCACAATCATCATAAGTCCATAAACGAGTTCCAGACTATAAGTAGTTCACTAAAAACTTTCTATATCTCGTGTTATACACCTCCAAAAATACTGTTCTTGGTTTTGTTTTAAATGTAACATCATATACTAGAACTCTTATGAAGGAACCTTGCTCAGATTCATAGTTTAAAGTCCTCCAAAATTATCACAAACATGGAAAATCATCATAGCATCACTAAGAATTTTCAGATTATAGTATTTCACTAAAATCAACAAATCTTAAGATATATAACTTTGATAATTATAATTCTCGAGGATTCTAAAACTACTTATTTGTCTAAAACTTTCATGCAGAAAAATTCTCAAAATAACTCTGTAATATGCCCAAATTCGACAACAAGATGAGAAATCATATCGAGCAATACTGCAACCTCTAGATTTGGGCAATCGAAAGTAGAAAGTAAATCACCATAAGATGAGATATATAACTCTACTAACCCTGATTCTTAATCCTTGACAAACTAGATTAAGAATACTAAAACTTTAATGAAGGGATTACCCTCTAAATCAAGTCATAATCTATCTCTTATCAAAAATAGCCCCAAATGAAAATAATACCAAATTAAATATGGTCATCACCGGCAGAGCTGATTTTCCACCAACTTCAATGATTCATTGAGATCATTACGTAAATAATTGGATCATGAACCTTATACCGAATTAAATCTCTTTGAGTCTAATTTTTATAGGAACAAACATTGGTCAATTTAGAGTTTTCTACATCAAGTTATAGCTTATTAAATCAGGCTACTCTAAACTGCCAGAAATCTTGTACATACAGGATTTTCACTTTCAATTGTGTAAACCAATTTCATTGCTTCAAATTTCTTCGAGAACTTAATATTTTAACCATTTACTCATATATGAACATTTGGAAACATAGCATTTTTTAGAACAAGTAGTGGTAAAAATCCTCATTTATGTGTAGAAAACTTCATCTTCCTCAAGTTGTCCAAGTTGTCCACTTATCCTTCTTCTCTTTCTCCTTGGTATTCTTGTTTCTCCCTCTATGCCTTCTTGTTCTTCTTCCTTTTCCCCATTTGTTCTGTTTAGCTTCTTTATTTCAGCTATCTAATAGTTTATTTTAGGTAGTAGTACGTACATTTATAAAGTATTAAGGAGTTAATTTGGTGGCTACAAGACTAGTTTAGGAGGTGATACCTCTTACTAGCTTCAACTTAGTCAACAAATCCGATTTTATATTTTTTTATTTTTCTGCTTTTTTTGTACTAAGATTGCACTATAGTCCAGAAGTTCTCCTCCTATTTCTCATTTTGCTCCCCAAAAGTTTTGTTAATAACTTACCATATTTAATTACCAAAAACCCTTACTACAAACCTTAGGAACGATACCAGAACAACTGAGCTACTCACACTAACTAATAGCCGTAAAATCAACTGTTTAGAAATTGTTTCTAGCCATGATCAAGGCTCGAAAATGTAGAGAACAATTTGACAACAAGAATTAAGCAAGAACAACTAGAATCGAACAATTTTAAATCTTAGGCAAGTCTCAGAAACCCTAACTCAAATCAAGGATTGTTATCACACAATAACTTACCTACTAGGCTGTAATGTTTGATTAGGAATACTTTTGAACATTAAATTCACTTGAAACAACTTGTTTGTCAGATAAAATTGAAGATTAAAGAAAAATAAGTTTGAGAGAAATTTGGAAAAATTTAGTGATTTTGGTAGATAGAAATGAAATCAAGGAAAAAATGAGTTTCCATCTTAGCTTATAGGTTGAAATTATCGAGACTTGCATTTCGGTCTCTTAATTTCAAGTTTATTTCACTTTCTACCCCAATACAAAAATGAAAAATATGAAGGGCAAATGGTTATTGAGCATCAAGAATAGACATCAGTAAACATTTTTGGGAATGTCAAATTGATGGAAAAAGTTCGAGTGTTACACTCTCCCCACCTTAAGAAAAGTGTGTCCTTGCAATACCACTAGAATTTGGTAAACTAATCTCCAAATGTATACAACCTTTCAACTATTATATATTTGTTCCTCCAACAAAATGTTTTTTGAACTTCTAAGAGTAACAATCTAATATAAATCCAACATGAGATCCATTTAAAAGAATGTATGTACAACGCAAATAGTTTGGCTCGAGCACTAGAATCGAGATTAAGCAAATTCACCACTCGAGTTAGCCATTTCCAAGTGCAAAATCAATTACATCACAAGATCTTGCTTGAAAAATAATCCTAAATTCGACAGGTAAATACAATAATTTACAAACCTAATACACCAACTCCTCACAGTCCGCGAATCCTTTCCCAGCTTATGCTAGAAAGAGCTCTGATACCATTTTCAACGCTCCAACTAGACCCCCACTTCAAATAGCCAGTTAGTCACCCACTAGCTCTCGCCAGGGCACAATACTTTTATAAAATAATAATTCAAACTTACTCTCAAATAATCAAATAATACACTAATGCAAGAATAGAAATCAAACAATCTTGACTACAAGTTACAACTCATAAGGACCGAACGAATAATACAAAATTAACGCAGCTATAAACTATAACCCATATACAAAAACTACAACTTACACGTTAATAAATAATGAAAGTTCTGGATTCTTACACCGATCCTTATGCTCTTGATCTTTCTCACCTAAGAAAAAAAAATATAAAAGAAAATACGCAAGCTAATGCCCAGTGAAGAATTAAGTCTTTTTCAAGTACATTTTGCAAAAAGTATCCAATTATCTTTGATAATGAAGATTAAACTCAAAATACACAAATTTAAACACAAATAAAAAGGATACCAGTGGATACAAGAGAGGTAGCTCAATGTGAGCTAGAAATATTTGAATTTTGTCCAAAATAATGAGGCACAACTCCATCTTGGGATAAATAACACCAAAATATGTAATAATCTCCAATTCTGAATCTCCCGAAAAAATAATCACATACCTGCAAGCCAATGATCGTCCCATCCAAAGCAGGTAGGATGCATAGCCATGCTAACTAGACCATTTTAGTCGAATCCAATACTGGCTTAATGTATCAAACCTACACATGGCAGGGTCATTGCTACCTAGTGCGATAAAATACACAACTAGGTTATCGACCGAACATGCACAAGTAATTAAAGAACATTGTATCAATTTTCCACAATAAAATGTAGCACAAAAATCTTTAGGCTCAGTTCTCCCTAGTGAGATAAAGTACACAATCGGGTGGAACAAAATTTCACAAAATGACTATACATATGTAAATGAATCATATTTATGAAATGCAAAGTAAATTGATCACTCTAGTGTTGAGATATGACATTTCGTGCATCATTTAGTCATTCATACAATACATAAAAATTTCATTTAACATTTAAGTAGCTTGATGAAATTTGCCATAAAAGTCATTGTGAAAACAAGAGTAAGGAACACTTGCAATTCAGATTAAAGCTTCAAAATTCACAATCATCATAAGTCCATAAACAATTTCTAGATTATAAGAAGTTCACTAAAATCTTTATATCTTGTATTATATACCTCCAAAAATCATGTTCTTGGTGTCGTTGTAAACTTAACGTGACATACTAAAATTCTTATGGAGGAACCTTGCTCAGCTTCTTAATAGTTTAAAGTCCTCCAAAATTATCACCAATGCAGAATATCATCACAGCATCACTAAGAATTTCCAGATTACACTATTTCACTAAAATCAACATATCTTAAGATGTATAACTCCAATAATTTTAATTCTTGAGGATTCTGAAACTACACTTATTTTTCTAAAACTTTTATGCAGAAAACTTTCTCAAAATAATTCTGCAATCTGCCCAAATTCAACAACAAAATGAGAAATCATATAGAGTAACACTGCAACCTCCAGATTTTGGCAATCGTAAGTAAATCATCATAGTATGAGGTATATAACTCCAATAATCCAGATTCTTAATCCTTTAGAAACTAGATTCAAAATAATAAACTTTAATGAAGGGATTTCCCCCTGAATCAAATCATAACCAAATTAAAAATAGCCCCAAAATGAGAATAATATAAAACTAAATTTGGTTGTCACCGGTAGAGTTGATTTTCTACCGATTTCAAAGATTTAATGTGGTTGTTATATAATTGTTGACTATAATTGGATCATGAGCCTTATACCTAATTAAAGCTCTTCAAGTCTAGTTTGTATAGCAGCAAACACAGGTCAATTTGGAGTTTTCTACATCAAGTTATAGCCTATGGAATCAGGCTACTGTAAACTGCCAGAAATTTTGTATATACAGGATTTTCACTTTTAATTGTGTAAACCAATTTAATTGCTTCAAATTTCTTTTGAAACTTATTATTTTGACCATTCACTCATATATGAACATCTGGAAACATAGATTATTATTTTTCAAAGAAGTAGTGGCAAAAATCCTCACCTATGTATTGAAAACTTCATCTTCCTCAAGCTGTCCACTTCGCCTTTTTCTCTTTCTCCTTGGTATTCTTGTTTCTCCTTCTCTGCCTTCTTGTTCTTCTTCCTTTTCCCCTTTTGTTCTGTTTAGCTTCTTTATTTTAGCCTTGTAATAGTTTATTTTAGCTCATCGTACATATATTTATAAAGTATTAAGGTGTTAATTTGGTGGCTACCCAAGACTAGTTTAGGAAGCGACACCTCCTTCTAGCTTCAGCTTAGTCATCAAATCTGATTTTATATTTCTTTAGTTTTCTGTTTCATTTTTTATGCCAAGATTGCACTATAGTCCTAAAGTTCTCCTCCTATTTCTCATTTTGCTCCCTCAAAGTTTTGTTAATAACCTACCAGATTTAATTACCAAAAACCCTTATTGCAAACCTAAGGAACTATACAATAACAACAAAGCAACTCACACACCCAACTAATAGCCCTTAATCAGTTGTTTAGAAAGTGTTTCTAGCCATGATTAAGGATAAAAAATGTAGAGAGCAATTTGGCTTCAAGAATATGCAAGAACAACAAGAATCGATCAATTTTGAATCTTAGGCAAGTCTCAGAAACCCTAGTTCAAATCAAGAATTGTTTATGAATAACTACCTATAAGGTTGTAATATTTGATTACGAGTACTTTTGAACATTATATTCACTTGAAACAACTTGTCTGTTGGTTAAAATTGGAAGATTAAAGAAATACAAGTTTGAGAGAAATTTGGGGAAATTTAGTGATTTTGGTAAGTAGAAATGAAAGCAAGGAGAAAATGAGTTGCCATCTTAGGTTATAGGTTGAAATTATCAAGACTTGCATTTCAGTCCCTTAATTTCAAGTTTATTTCACTTTCTACCCCATTGCAAAATAAAAACTACAAAGGGCAAAATGGTTATTGAGTATCAAGAATAGACATCAGTAAACATTTCTGGGAATGTCAAATTGATTGAAAAAGTTTGGGTGTTACAGTCATTGTTTTTTTTTTTTTTTTTTTCAGATCTAACAATTTTTTTGAATCTATCAATTTTTGGATCTAGCAATATTTTTTCACAGATCTAATAATGCTGATGTCAAAGTCCAACACTTTAAGTTCTTTTTTTTGTAGAGAACTAAAAATTTAGTCAATCATTTAATCAAACAAAATATGGCAGTAGATTAGTGAAGGGAAAAATGAGAAGATAAATGATGACGATTATTATGAGACTTAAGCAAGCTATGAAGGTTTAGGGGCAAAAGCAAAAAATAAAATAAAAAGTAAAAGAGAGAGAGAGAGGGGGGGAGAGAGAGAGAGAGAGAAAATAGAAGAAATTATGATGGTGGATTTACCATTATGGTGGTCAGCCATGTAGGTTTAGGGACAAAAACAAAAAAGAAAAAGAGAAAAGTGAAGAGATGATGCTGATGATGATTATGGATTCAGAAATTTGGTTGGAGAATTGGGGAAGAAGAGAAGAACGAGATTGGAAAAAGAAAGCAAAATAAAGGGAAAGAAACTTAAGAAACTTATTATATTTTAACTCTTTTACCATCCAAAAAATTGCTTGTCACTCATGATTTGGAGATAACGGTTGACTTAACACTTCTAATTAATAGAATGGGCTCTGGTTGACTATTTTATTAGTTGGGTGACTATATTGATCACAAATAAAGTTTAGTGACCGAATTTAGTAACACTGACAAGTGTAGTAGGTTGTACAGCCGCTGGCCCTTTTACTACGGGTGATATGATATTTTTTTCCCTTTTTGGATGAATGTTGAAACCTACTACAAGTGTCATACTTGTTTTTCTGGAATTTAATTATGGACCAATAGATTTCTCTTTAGGCAATTGATTTTGGGCACTCCACAATTAATTTATGACAGTCCACTCATACTTTTGTGAATAAATGTGACCTAAATATCCATAACTAAATAATTTTTATTAATATCAAAATAACCTAAAGTCATAGTAGATAAATTTCGTGAATAAAAGATATTAAGGAAAAAAGCAAATATATAAAATCTATCAATGGAAAGACATTTATCATATAGAAATTTCTAATCAATTCTTAATAAGAAATATTACCATTTTAACTAAGGGTTCATTTTTTTTAATTCTTTAAAAATTGTAATACCATGAGAAAGAGATTATATAACAAATTAAACATTTCAAGGATGATATAGGAAAAATTACATTGTTTCGCAAATCTAGTTTGTCACCTAAAATGTTCTGAGTGGTGTTGTAAAAGGTCATTTTTGGTAAAATATGAATAGTGATGTGTCTGAAGTCATATATAGAGTGTCAAAATCATTGGCCTTTTCTTTAAGTACTGTTTTTTGCTTTTTGGTGCCAAATAGTTTTACGGTGTTTTCTTACATAGTTTTTTTTGTGTACTTATGCAGGTAAAAAATCAGGAGACAAGCGGTGCCTCTTGGCATTGATAAAACAAAAAGAATATTATATGAAGTTTTTTTCTTCAGTAATGTCATTGTGACTGCCTTTAGATAGCAGAAATAGACGATAGATTGACAATTCAAAATAGAAACCAGCATGTTTGTGAAACCGTTTTGCTAGTTTATGATATTAATGTTTTTAATATTGTTATCAGGGTAAACAACACATTATTCTGTCAACTTTGATATATGATCCTATTTGGTTAGTTCTTGCTTTAAAATGTCCCCAAACCAAATTTTATTAGTTTTGTAGTTTAGGGGAGTTAGTCATGTGCACGTGACTCATGCAGGGGCATTAAATGCGGAGATTGTTTTGGTAAGTTACTCCATTTGTCCCTTAATTTTAGATCCATATTCCATTGAGCTAGTAAATACCTAAAGTTAAAATATTGAAGTTAAAAAGTCTCCATAAATAAAAATGAAATAATTATAGTTATACAAAACAAAATCGTAATTAGGAATTTTAAGTTGATTTTGTTTTACTAGGGTCGGTGGATTACCCAACTTTTGTTCAAATTCAATTTGTAGTCCCTATGGCTTCAATTACCCAATTAGTTTACACATATAATGTTTGTTTCCAATACAATTACTAGTAGAATCTGGCTGTGAAAGGCACGACCAAGGCCTACTATTTGTTTTACTAAATAATATAGTTAAAATTTTTAATTCTTTATTAATACATCACATTCAAGTTTGTAAAAAAAAAAAAAAAAAAAGGATAGCTACAAACATATCTAATTCCTGAAAGGAAAAAGAAATTTAATGGAAAAAATGAGACAGGAGGTTGACATAAATCGGAATGACATCTTAGGGAACCATCTAGCTATAAATTTATAAATACCTAAATCTTACTACTAACTGGATGGCATCCTATAAGTATCCGGTTATCAACTAGTAGCAATTGGATGTAGGGTCAAACCCATAAGGATTGTCGATAATTACCGATTATTTGATTAAATTATTATTTGAAGTGATTGATTTAGGAAGAGTTTTAATTAAATCTAGAACTTAAAAAAACTAAGTAAGCAATATAAAGGCTATTTAATGCATTGAAGTAAACATTAACATTAAAGAAAGTTTTTTTTAAGAAAACAATTAAGGAAAGCAAGTAAAAGGAAAGTATTTTAAGGAAGCAATAACTAATCTAAACTACTAATTAAAACTAAGAAAATGTTTTTAAAGAAACCTTGTATGATAATCTAACAATTATACTGAGGAATCAATTAGAGAAATCAATTAATTACACGAGTTAAACTATACTGGACTACATTAATACTAACGATACCACTCAGAAAGCATAATTACAGAAACCCCATAAAATTAATCTACCAATTAAACAAAAAAAGTAAGTAAATAAAGAATTAAATGAAAAGCCCACAAACTAATGTACTAAGTAAACTAAGAAAGCAAGTAAAGAAAGCAATTGAATTAAAGCAACTGAACTAAAGAAGCATGAAATTAAAGATTAATTAAAGTTGTTTGAACATGAATAAAGCACTTAGAATTAAAAGTTTCAATCTTCAAATTGGAACGAAAACTACAAGAAGATAAATCCTAATCTAAGAAAATCCTCTCCAAATGGGAAGGAAAAAAGGCTCTCAAACTATCCTTAGCTATTCTAAGCTCTACCCTAAGCTAAATATTTTCTAACACTAGCTAACCTCTTCAAAAGGGGTATGAAAGTAGTATACAAAGTGCTAGGGTTGAGAGGGAATGATGCAACAAAAATCAGTACAGAACAATGACTTTTTCGACCCTTCTGCATTTGAAACCACGGTATCAAACCATAAAGGAAAGTTTGATACTCTGATCTTGATTGAAATGATCTTCATTTTGCAAAAAATAGGGCTGAGATCACGATATGAAATTTTGAGATCGTGGTCTCGACTGCAGCATTTCCTAGTATTTCACTATTTTGCTTTGAAAATCTTCGTTCGATATTCGATTGATGTGCCATTTTCTCCTGCCTAGAGCATAAGAGAACATTATTAGATATAATAAAAACTTAAAATAACTCCTAAAACTTAAACAAAATACTCACAAAAGAGACCAAAAACGGAAAACAAACAAAGACGAATGAAAATCTTAACTCCTAACGGAATTAGGTTAAAGAAACAACACAAACTCTAAATACAAGAACCTAAAAATATATGATAATTAACACCTAAATAATTACTAAAACACTTAGTAAACATATATTAACACATTGTAGCACATAAAAGAAAAAAATATGCAAAAACACGCACTTAAATAATAAGAATACTAGAAACTAGTAGGAAAACCATTAAGTTTAGGGTAGATTTAACTGTAGTTTTCTAGTGTTATCATGCACTATATTACTCGCAAACTTAACCTTTTGCTTGTCCGAAGCAAAAAAAAAAGAAGGAAAAATAACAACAAAAACCAGAAACACAAGAATAAAAACACAAAACACTTAATATAACACACTAGACACCACTGATAACGTTAGAATTAAGGATATTATTGTATTCCTTTAGTTTTAGTTTTTAACATTTTGAGGCGTTATTATTATGTTTTCGTGATGTTTTGTGTAAAACTACAATTGGAGTAATTTGTGACTTTTTGAATGATTTCTATGTTCAATTGAGTCTAAATTAGTTTCTTATGTTTATTTTTTTTTTCCATGTAGGTTAAAAAGGTATATTGATCAATTTGGAAGCCAAATCCTTGTGGAAAAGCTGAAATTCGTGGACAAGGCATAAGCCTTTTTCGCCATGGCAAAGCCCGCTAGGCTTATACTGTTCACAACGTTGAACCATTCAAATTGGGAATTCTTTATTCGCAAACCTCTAAAGAATAAAACAGATCGCTGCATGATAACTTCTCTATACATACACAGTAGAAAACTAGAGTTTTATGTACACTAAATTTGAGTATTTTGACTTTAGTTTCGAACATTTAGTGTTTATGAATACGTTTTTAAATGTCAAAGACTATGTGAATTATAAAATAAAGAAAAAATTAAGTGAGTTTTGCTATACTAGTAAAGAATTCAGCAAATTAAGTGATAGATTTTTCACTTAAATTTTGTATAGAAATTAAGTAGTATTTAAAGTATTCATAGGTAAGAGAATTTCATTATCAAACACACTTATTACAACAAAATACTTAATGAATTAAGTTTAAGCACTTATTGGGGTTATCAAACACCATCTAAGTGTTGTTTTTTTACAGTTTTTGTTGTTATATTCTAGAATGTGTTAGTTTGTGTCAATGTTTTTAATGTTATGGAAGTTTTTTTAATACTATTCACTTTTTATTTAATTAATGATGTGTGTTTATATGTATGGTTTGTCCAGAGAAAATAGCGTTATAATTGGATGAGAAACGAATCAAATCATGCCACTATTAATTGGATGAGGAGCCAAACCAAAATCCTGAAAAAAAAACCTAAGAATTTGACAGCGCGGTGTCAAATTTAAAGAAGGAAAAAATGACACCACGGTGTCAAAAGCTGAGTACACTACTGGAAATGAAACTGCGGTTTGACACAACAGTATGAGATTTTCTGAGGGCAAAAAATCTTAACCCGATTGATTTGTGGCTTAAATTTCTTCCCTAACTCTAGCACTATATAAACACTCTTTACCCTCTCTTTTCACAGTAGTTATGTGTTACTAGCTATAATTGTAGGCTAGGTTAGTTCATCATTTTCCTCTCTATTTGGGGAGGATTTTCTTAGTTTAGATATAGTTTGTTTGTAATTCTTAAAGACTTCTTGAAGGCTCTTAGTATAATATTTCTATTTTATGTGTTACACTAGTTACATTGATGTTAATGTAGTGTAATTTAGCTTAATTGCTTTATTTACTTGCTTTCTTAGTCAGTTGTACGATTAATTTATGGCTTTCTTTAAACTATGCTTTACTAGTAGTTATTTGTTGACAGGATATTTAAATGCTCTCTTAGAATGTTATCATTTTACATGCTTTTTTCAATAATTTCTTTCAAATGCTTTCTCTGTATTTCTTTTCTTTAATGATGCAGTGGTTAATTGGGTTAAGGTTTGAGGATGCTAATTTTCTATAGGTCTTGATTGATTGGCGGGTTGGATGGTTAAAATGGTATATATCGGGTAGTACTAAATGGTTTTGGTAGCTTGGTGAGAGGAAAGGGACATTTCTTGAACATTTCAGTGGATTTATCACAAGATAAGATCTTTGGGTATTAATTCCTAGATGGGTTTACTACTTGATTTGGAAGGTTAGCAGTCAGGCTAAGATGCTTGCTTTTCTAGTTGGTTCCTTGAACTCCGTATGGATAATTAGTCTAGAATCATAAGCTAGGACAAGGGATTGATTCATAGTAGGGAGAGAATCCCCAGTTAGACACATAGAGCTATTTGTGCCAATAAATTGATCGTGGTTTAAACCCTGATAATCGTCTAATCGATTTAGTTTCTTTTCTAGTATTTAAATTGATTTTTAGTCTCTTTAAATCTTTCTTTATTTAAATCTTCCTTTAATCAGACTCTTCAAATAGTAATTCAACCAAAAAATTGAAAAATACAAACCAATCGTTGTGGGTTCAGTCCCTACTCCCACTTGCTACTATTTGATCCCGTATACTTGCAGTGTGCCATCTAGTTAGAAGTAGGGTTTAGGTGTTTATAAATATACAAATAGATGTGAGTCGCATCACCACGATGAATCAAGCAGAGCAAGGCTAATTTTGGAAATTGTCATTGTGGCGGGATTCTAGTTTGTGACTTGTAATAGGCCTTCATTTTGGCAATTTTATCTCATTATGAAACCTCCTAACTTTCAGGAGTTGAGTAGGGAATAAATTGTACTAGACTTATTTAGGGGTCTCTCTTTTGGCAATTATTTGCATATAGAAGTAGGAGTATTATGACAATATTATCATGAATATCCTGCTTTCTTTATTTTCTCCGTTGCATTATTTTTAGGTTTAGTTTTGTATAAAAGAAGTTCAAGTAACTTGAGTTGTCTAGTTAAATTCTGTTACATGCTTTTATCATTATTATTTTTTCTGCAATTTATATTATCAACCGTAGTTTAATTGCTATTTCATTTTTTTGCATTATTGTTATTTTCTATGCCTTTATTTCATTAGGGTTAGGTACGAAAATGTGATTTTCCAATGAATTGACTTAATTAACTATCAATTGAATCAATTGCACTTATGGGTAATAATAATCGCATATGAGACAATTCTACAGAGTAGCTAACTCAGTTTTGGGTAGATTACTCCGCCATAGATCAGTAATAATTAATATATTAGATAATTTATGGCCATGTCCGATATAAATTTCTAATTGGTTCACGATAATTCTATATGCCTACTAATTTTTTAAATTGGGATTAGGCTCAAGAGTGATATTCTCCTAAAGAAAAATTACATTGATAGGATTCAATATAACACACAAGGAATCATGGTTGAGTTGTCATTTAGGAATTGAATCTCCATAAATATGCAATTGAGTTGATTGATTGGCATGTTGGATTAACTTAGAAAAATTACTAGTCTAGTACCTGACCCATTTTCTTAATATTTGGTAATTTGCTCTTTTTATTCTTAGTCGTGTTATCCTATATTTCTCAGTACTTTAGCATTTTTAATTAAAGTTCTACAAACCTTGTTGACTTTCTAAATAGAATTATCAGCTATTTTTGGTACTTGTGTGAGCATTTTTTCTTGTAGGAACGATCCCTATTAATACTATTACATTAATACCGTGCACTTGCGATTTAGTGGGAAGTTGCGAGTAGGATAAATTAACTTCTTCGCCATGCATCAAGTTTTTGGTGCCGTTGTCAAGAAAAAACATTATCATAGGCAATATTAAAAGGCAAGATGATTCCTAGTTCAAACCTTTTTCTTTATTTTTATTTTTATTATTTCAACATAATTATTCCTTTATGAAATGTCATTGTTTCTTTGTTTAAGTTCTCATTGTGGTTATTGTATGTCTATTGGTGCACATAATCTTGTTTCTAAGTGTTTTGTAGTTTATTAGCTCTACCGCAATGCTATAGTTGTTGATCCAGAAATAAAAGAAACCCTTCAACAATAGAGAAGAGTACTACGATAACAACAATAGGAAGAAAAATTAAGTATGGCTCAAGAGAGACACCAAGACATCTAGTGATACCACTGGAGAATCCTGAAAATTTTGGAAACAATGGTGATAATGGGAATAATGGAGAGTTTGGAGATAGTGGCCATGATAGACATGTTAGGAATAACCATTCTCTAGCAAACTACACTTTACCTACATTTGGAGGATCTAATTCTTGTATATTCCACCACCAATTCAGATTAATAACTTTGAGATCAAACCTTGTCTCATATGCATACTTTAGCTACAGGCAATGGTTGGAGGACTATCTAGTGAAGATCTGAACCGTGATCTAATGATCTTTGAGGAAGCTTATGTGATACATGCAAATAGAATGGAGTAAGTGATGATGCCTTCAAGCTCAAACTATTTTCTTTCTCATTAAGGAACAAAGCAAAGCTATGGCTACAAGGGTACAAGAAAGTGACATTCATCACATGGAAAGGACTAGCCCAAGCTTTCATGACAAAATACTTTTCACATTCAAAGATGGCAAGCTCAAAAATGACATCACTCCTTTCAATCAGCAACATGGGAAAATTTTGAGTGAAGTGTGGGAAAAATACAACGACCTCCGACATAAATTTTCTCATCATGGTTTGTCATTATGGTTGCAGATTCAAACCTTTTACAACAATCTATTTCCAAGAGATGTTAGAAGCGGTTTATTCGTTAGCTAATGGATCATTAACTGAAAATAAGATTCTAGAGAAAGTTCAGGAACTGCTTAATAATATGTAAACTAATTATCATCATTCAACAAGATCTCACTTAAAGGGGAATCAGAGAGGAGTACTTGAACTAAATACCATGGACTAGTAATAACGGGCCAACAAAAGTTCATAGTAAATTAGTTGGTTCAACTATCAAAGAGGATGGATGGAATGCAAGTGAATGTTGTGGCAAGTCCACAACCACTTGTTTGTGATTTCTATATAGGTGATCATCCTAGTGATCAATGCAGTGCACTAAATTCTTCTTCTTCTTCTACAGATTATGAGCAGATAGACTACATGGGAAATCAAGGAGAGAATCAAGTAAGGCCATTGAACAATCAGCTCGGCAATACTTATAACCCATGTTGGAGGAATCATCCAAAGCTTTCTTTGGAAAATTAGTAGAACCAAATTTGTGTTAAGCTGAGCAATTCAAATCCCAAACCTTCATATAAATAGCAACAATATTTGCAGAAATATCAACCTTAGTAATAATTTTAGTCTCATCAGCAGTTTAATGAAATCCATTCACTACAATTAGAATTCTAGCAGTTTAGAGATTTGATGAACCAGTTTGAATAGTCCATTGCTGACAGGTTAAACTGTAATATGGCCTCAAGTAAAAACAAAGAGATCCAAGTCAGATAGATTGAAAAGATTATGGTCGAGAGACCAATGGGATCATTACCTAGTGACACCATTCCCAATCTAAAGGAGCAAGCAAAGACTGTCACATTATGAAGCAGGAATATAGCTAGTATTGAAGGGGTCAGGGATAGTGAAGAGAAGTAGAACAAGCAAGTAAAAGAGATGTACTTGGTTCCAGCAAGGAAGAAACTAGACAGTCAACTTGACAGTCAACCATCAAAACTGCCAATTAGGATTCTTTACCCTAGTCGATTGAAAGATAAAGCATGACGGTAAATTGAAGAGGTTTCTGGAGATTCTCAGAAAGGTAAAATTAATATTCTACTTATGGAAGCCCTTGAAAAGATGCCTAGCTATGCCAAATTTATGAAGCAAATACTCTCAAATAAGAAAAAATTTCTAGATGATGAAGTTCTACACTTGACAAAAGGATACAGTGCCATTATTCAGAAGAAGTTACAGCTTTATCTTCAAAGATGAAGGATCCAACCTCATTTTCTATTCCATGCACTGTTGGGAGGATTGAGTTCAAGAAATAAATTTTTGATTTGGGAGCATCAATTAATTTGATACCATTGTCTATTTACCAGAGACTAAATGGGAATGAGTTTAAACTGACAAATGTTTCACTATAGGTGGCAGATATAAGCGTCAAATATCCCATGGGGATAGTGGATGTGTTTTAGTAAAGGTGGATAAATGCTATATTCTAGCAGAATTTGTTATTTTAGATATGGAGGAGGACAAGGACATGCCATTAATCATTGGAAGACCATTTCTAGTGACCGAAAGAGCACTTATTGATGTGCAAGAATCAAATTTGTAACAAAGAGTCAATGATTAAATTGCTAATTTTTCTATTTTTGATAATCTTAAACTTCCTTCTATGTATGATGATGCTATGATGATTGATTTTTTTTGATACACTTTCTTATGAATTTTGTAGAAGTCAAGCTACAAAACTTCCAGTCTTGATTGGCAGAAAGTTCTGACACAAGCATGAGATATATTGAGCAGCATGCCAAAGAAAAAAGCTTGTTTATGGATGTTAAAGGCCAATCCTGTAGAATTTGAGTCAGTCCTGCTAGAGGTATTAGGTAAAGCGTGTTCTCCGACCAACGAACCCCCCAAGGTAGAATTGAAACCACTTCCTTCTCATTTGAAGTATGCACCTTTAGGAGAAAATGATACCTTACTTGTTATTGTGGGTGCATACTTGTTTGATGAAAATTGCAAAATTGTTAGATGTTTTATAGAAGCATAAATCTTCAATTACTTGGAGTTTAAGTGATATCAAGGGGATTAACACTGCTACCTACATGCATAAAATTTTAATGGTAGATGCTTATATACAATGTAGACAACCCCATCGCCAGTTAAACCCTACTTTGAAAGGAGTTTTAAAGAAGGAAATAATGAAATTGCTAGATGCATGCATAATTTGTGCGATCAGTGATATTGATTGGGTTAGCCCCACTCAAATAGTGAGCTTTATTTCTAAAAAGGGGGAAATAATTGTGATTGTAAATGAAAATAATGAGTTAATTCCTTCTAGGGTAGTCATCAGATGGTGAGTTTATATTGACTATAGAAAATTGAATAAGGCCACTCGGAAAAGACCATTTTCCTTTCCCCTGCATTAATCAAATGTTAGAATATCTTCTTAGCCATGGTGTTCATTCCTTTTCAGATTGTTATACCAGATACTTTCAAAATGCTATGGCCTTGGAAGACCAAGAAATGACAACTTTCATTTATCCTTATGCTAGTTTTGTATATAGGAGAATGTATTTTGGCCTCTGCATGCACCAGGCACTTTTCAAGTATACATGTTTGCTATTTTCCATGATATGATTGAAAAGTGTATTGAAGTTTTTATGGATGAACTTTCTGTTTTTGGAACCACATTTGATTATAGTTTACAAAACTTAGTCTTTGGTTCTGTCATGCTATAAAGACACTAATCTTGTATTGAATTGGGAAAAATGCTATTTGATGGTACAGAAGATAGAAGGAATTTTTTGGGGGCATAAAATATCTATTAAAGGCATAGAGGTAGACAAAACTATGGTAGAACTAATTGAAAAACTACCTCCACCTAGCAATATAAAGGGAATAAGAAGTTTTCTAGGACATGCTCGCTTTTATCGGCATTTTATATAAAATTTCCCTTATTTCTATGGCCCTGTGTGAATTGTTGCAAAATGATGTGATCTTTAATTTTGATGAAAAATGTCTTCATGCATTTGAGGTTCTGAGGAAGGCATTAGTGAAAGCACCTGTGATTATATCACCCAAATGGTCTATGCTTGTCGAGTTGATGTGTTATGCAAGTGATTATGTTGTGGGTGCAACCATTTTTGTCAAAAAAAGGACAAAGTTCTTCATATTATTAACTATGCTTGCAAAATTTTGAATAAACCTCAGATTAATTATTTAACAACTGAGAAATAATTGCTAGCTATAGTCTTGGCCTTTGTATGAATTTCATTCTTATTTGATAGATTCCAAAACTTGGTTATGCACGTAGATCATGCTGAATTGAAATATCTATTATCTAAACAAATACCAAACCAAGATTAATCCGTTGGATTTTGTTGCTATAGGAATTCAACTAGGAGGTGATTGACAAGAAAGGAATTGATAATACAATGGATTACCACTTATCAAAATTGGAGCTACCACTAGGAAATAAGATGGTGAATTTATAAATTCAAGAGGAATTTCTGGAAGAAAGATTTATGATTGTTAGTGTCATCCCATTGTGGGTTGATTTGGCAAATTATTTAGTAGCAAAGATTCTTCCACTAGGGTTGGATTATAATCAGAATAAGAAATTCTTTTCTAATTTTAAATTCTATTTTCAGGATGAACCTTATTTGTATAAGATGTATGGAGACCGAATGATTTGGAGATTTATACTTGAGGAAGAGATGGAGAATATAATGAGAATGCGTCATTCTTCTCCTGTAGGGGAAACCATGGAAACCAAAGTATAGTTGCAAAGATCCTGTAGCATTAGGCTATACTAGTTGCATTATTTTAGGATGCCAGATTATTTGTGGAGCCGTGTTAGGCTTGTTAATGTGCATGGGATATATCTCAGAAGGATGAAATGCCTCTCAACAATATCTTTGAAGTTGAGCTATTTGATATTTGGGGCATTGACTTCATTGGTGTGTTTCCAAGTTCATTCTCCAACAAATACATCTTAGTTACTGTGGATTATGTCTCAAATTGGGTGGAAGCAGTGACATTACCTACCATTGATGCCCAAGTGGTTGCCAAGTTCATCAAGCACAATATTTTCTCAAGATTTGGAGTTCCAGGAGCCATTAATAGTGATGGAGTGTTTCATACTTTAAAAATTCTCAATTTGAAACTCTACTATTAAAATATGGGGAAACACATAAAGTTTCATTACCTTGTCATCCCCAAATATCTTGACAAACCGAAGTATCAAATCGAGAATTGAAACTATTCTTGGAAAAGACAATCAATGCTTCCTGGAAGGATTGGTCTCAAACACTGCAAGCTTGATGATGCATTATGCGCATACAGGAAGGCAATCAAAAATGCTATTAGCATGTTCCTTACACGTTGGTGTTTGGAAAGGCATGTTACTACTAGTGGAACTGGAGAACAAAGCATTTTGGACAATCAAGGCCCGTAATGTTGACTACAAAGCAACTGGTGAAAAAAGGTTATTGGCACTCTCTGAGTTGGAGGAATTTCAAGGAGAAGGAACCAAAAAGTGGAATGATAAGAACATTTTGTGCAAGCAATTTCATGGAGGTGACAAAGTGCTACTTTATAAGTTTCAATTTTGGCTTTTTCCTACGAAACTGATGTTCTGGTGGAGTAGACCATTTGAGGTAATACAGGCATTTCCTTACGGATTCCATATTCAAGGTAAATGGTGGTCAAGGTTAAAGGCATGGATTCCATATTCATGGTTAATAGTAGTCGACTCAAATTTTACCATGGTTGAGAAGTGGAGGAAGGACATGAAATTCTCTTCCTAACATGATCAATGTAATGAAAATCATGCTAATGATTTAAAAAAAGCGATAATTGGAAGACAACCCAAGAAATTTTATTTATTTTCCTTTTTTCTATAATTAGTTGTTTTAATCATTATTATTTCTAATTACATGTTTAATTCTTTGGTTGTTTTAATTTATATAAAGGAGTAAAGGTGCGTGGGGGAATGTTCAAAAAAAAATTAAATCTAACATAAGGGTTATTCACCACATTGAACTAACCAGAGCCTTTTGATTCACCAAAAATAACCCAAACCTCTCTCCAAAACAACATTGCCCAAAACCAAAATCTTCCATATCAATCATCATCCTAGCAATTTCAACTTTATAGGGAGTAATTCTAATCCACTCCAAATTCAAAATTTTGTTCTCCTTTCATAAGTAAGATTTCTCCTACATGTTTTGGGTTGAATATTCAATTTGTGCGTACATTCATTGCGACTTTTTCATGCGAATTTTTTTTTGTTTATTGTGGTATTTCATCTTTGTTATTTTTGAGTTTGTGTGCAAAATTTGCTTAGGAATTTTTATTGCCTTTGCTTGCTGCTAATTAAAATTGCCATGGATAAGAAGCGAAAAACATCTTCCATAGCTAAACCTAGTGGGTCAGATACACTCCCAAAGGCATCTCCCATTAAATTCAATCATAATAGATTTATTAGTTTAGAAGTCAAAAAAAATGCATGACGAAAGATTGTTCAGGATTAATAAACCACGTTTGGAGGAGGGTTTTTATTTCTTTATCAATCCAGATAATAATCTAGACTTTTATAGGGGGGGCAGCAGAGGTGCACAGATACTTGCTTGATGCATTGGGTACTAAAAGATATAATGCTTTTAAACGTTTACCAATTAATGAGGGTAACAAAATGCTTGTTGTAGAATTAATTGATAATTGTTTCAAAATTTCTTGAATGAAGAAGCCTATGGATTTTTTACAAGAAACCATTAATACATGCTACCAACTTCCCATTACTGAAATTTGTGAGTTTGCTGAATTTTTGCACACAAAGTTAATAGATTATGAGATGGTTTTAAGAGAATTGTGTGATGAGAAAATACTAGCAGGAATGGCTAAATAAGGGTTTACCCGATGATCAGTCGAGGCAATTTAGTAGAAGTTTTCTCTCCATTCCTTCTCTTGCTTGGTATTATTTTGTTACTTATCGCATCATGCATATAACAAATTTGAGCAAATTTATGAGGGATCATGCATTGCTGGTTTATGCCCTAATAAAAGGGTTGTCTATTGATGTTGGTTTTGAGATTCAACAAGAGATCCTTTGTAATGGCAATAAGGATCATATTGGCTTGATTTTTCCTAATTTAATTTTTTATTTGCATTTCGATACAGATGTTCCACTCAAAACTGGTTATAACATTTTTCCTGATAAGCCAATTATCGGTTTATTGCTTCAAACCACCATAAAAAATCACAAGAAGGCAATTTTTGATTGGATAGTACCGCACCACAGGTAACTCCAAGAGGAGCATGGTAATGAGCAAAACCTCTGCTTGAGGTTCCACCTCCTCCTACAAACCCTGAATATGTCTTCCCTGGGCATCACACTGAAACTAGAGTTCAAAAATCCTAGTTCTTCATATATTAGAGCTTGTGTGTGAATCATCGAAAGTTGGACATTCTGGCCCATTAAGTGAATAGTTTGCAACCATTCAACATGAGAAACTTGCTGGTAGCACTACTTCTTGAACAATGGCATTTTGGACTGCCAAACAAAGAGGTTGACACAGATTACGAGATTGGGTGTTAACTTCAAAAAGAGAGTTATTTACAACCATTTTAGCTTGAGTTTTAGTCAATTTTTGAGGTATCTTCTGCATTAATTAGGGGTATTTTGGTAATTTTAGGCTTTTTGTGTCTAAATACTATTTTATGTGTTTTAATGTTTATTTACACTTATTTATGTGATTCATGGTGTTTTTATAAGTTTGGGATCAATCGGAGGCTAAACGGATAAAAAATTGATAAAAAATAGAGCAAAAATAACGAGCTATCTATCAGGACCACAGGTGCACCTGGGAGACTTGAGCTGTGCCTAGGGATTGTCCCCTAGGCACGACTGTGCCTGGGAGGACCTGAGCTATTCCTAGGCTATGGACTCAAAATGTGAAAATGCGAGTTTTTGGCTTTTACGGCTTTGTAGGTGCATTTTTTACCTCCAAACTTGTAAAACCCTAGCATGTGTTATATAAGTGTTCCTAGTGTATTATTAAGGAAGGAAAAACATCAGAAACATAAATGTAGAGTATTGTAACCTCAGTTTAGGATTAAAGTAGTCGCTAGGAGAAAATCATGAAGAACACCAAAGAACATCATTCCTATTGAAGGATTCGCAGGAAGAAGGCTGAGAATCGAGACTAAGCCCTAGTTTCCCATCTTATTTCCTTTCCTTGTTGAATAGTACTCTTTAAATGGTTGTAATTCATACATGTGATGAATTCTACATCATGATTAAGCAACTAACCCTAGATCGAGGCATTGTTTGGATTTTACTCTGAAGATTTATTAAATGTGCCGGATGTGATTTATTTGTTCCTTTTTATTTCACATACATGTGTTTGCTTACTTGAATTAATCTTAATGCCTTTAGATGATTGGCCACCATGTAGAATGATCTATAGCCTTATTTTGAATCGAAAGAGGATACTTAGTGTTAAGACGGTTCAAATAGCTTTTGTTTGGAATAATCGCCCATTGATTGAGCCATTTCGTGGGTACGGACAGAAATATATGTGCTTATCTTAGGTAATCAATTATGGTTGCATTTATGCACTAATCAGGGCTTTCATACATATAGACATATTGTGGACTGGCCAAGGTTAGTAGAATTGCCTGAGTCTTAACCAAACTTGGAAGCATCATCGAACCCGTAGATTAGTAAATAGAATGTAAAGTTGAAGGAATGATAAGTTAATTAATGGGATTGGTAAATGAAGAATAAATCATAGGTTTTAAATACATTGATTTCTTGTTTGTTATTTATTTAGTTATTTCTTATTTTCATTATTATTTCATAATCTGTNCAACATGTTTAGATAGGGTCATGTATGTGCCGTTCTGTAATTGTTGACATAGTCACACATACTCCTCATGGGAGCGAAATCTATTTTCTTTCTATTACTTGTTCAATCTATATACTTGTGGAAGCAAATTCGTGCAATACACCACCTGTACCATGTGTCTTTAATTAGATCGCGAACAAGCTTTTTGACGCCTTTACTGGGGACTTTGTTTTAAGTTTTCTATACTTTGACAATATCATATTAAGCATACTACCCTAGTTTAAACATGTTTGCTTTCTTTTCTTTTATTTTATTTTCTTTTTATTGTTCATTTTGCAAGTTTTTCATCAAATGTATATCCAGAATATTGAAAGGAATACTACTTCCTTTAGACCTAGAAATTGAACGTACTATTAGTCGCTTGAGAAAAGAAGCAAGGAGTGGCTTTCAACCAATTTAGACATGGCCGATGGTGACAACACTGTAAATCGAGTGGTTCAAGTATTGTTGAATCTAGTTGGACGGAGGTGTAGTTAAGGGACTTTTCGATACCTACAGTTGATGGACTTCAGTCAAGCATCTAGAAACCACCCTTTTAGGCGAACAATTTTGAACTAAAGCTACAAATTATTCAGATGGTACAATCTTTAGCTATGCTTGGTGGGACACCGAGTGATGACTCGAACATTCACATCTTCAACTTTTTTGGAGATATGTGACATGTTCAGACACAATGGAGTTTAAGACGATGCAATTAGGCTAAGGGATAAAACTAAGTCCTAGTTAATTTCTCAACCACAAGGTTCAATAACAACCTAGAAAGATCTGGCATAGAAGTTCCTGACAAAGTTTTTTCTGCCATCAAAAAAAGCAAAATTGAGGAATAACATCACATATTTTAACAACATGACAATGAATCGTTGTTTAAAGTATGAGAAAGATTCAACAACCTAATGAGGTTGTGTCATCATCATGGTATTCCAAATTGGCTATAGATTCAGAGTTTCGATAATAAATTACAAGGGTCAATCAAAACCAGCACTCTTGGTGCAATAGTCGGGGGAACTATCATGAGTAAGTCTAATGATGATGCCTTTAAATTCTAGAAGATATGTCATCAAAAAATTATAAGTGGTGAAATGAGAGAGGTTTATAAATTTGACGTTTTCATAGAATTCATAGCACAGCTAGCTATATTGAGTAAAAAATTAATAATATGGGTATTCAAGGTAAATAAAGTTCTTGCGAGGTATGCAAAGAGGGAAATTCAACTAAGCACTACCCTGATAACCTGGAGGCAGTTAACTATTTTGGTAACTACAACTAAAATCAAGGAAATCCATACTCCAACACTTTGGTACGAATTTGGATGGGCTAAGGATATCCCAAGTTGAGGAGACAAAAATGGGAGCAAGCTTGGACTAACACTTGCCAAGATTGAAGCACATTGATTGTGTTTGGATCAAGTTGAGTTGGACTATTCTCAATTCACTAATACATGAATTCCAATTCTTCAAACAGAAGCACAAGTGGCCAGATCCCTTTAAGTGTCACAAGAAGGTCGGATTTTACATCAAGTTTATTTTAGTTTGGTCTTTATTTTGTAAGCCCAATTAATTTTATTTGGAGTTGTAAATTGGGCTGGTTTAAGTGTTGGTTTAGTTACTAGTTTTGGGAATAATTAGTAGTCTTTAATAAGGTTTGTAAGGCCCATTAAATGGACTACCTTGGCCAAATTCTAGTGCTTTAGTATTAGGAGTTTTCTTTTACTTTTTTTAAGCAAACACCCAACCTGGTTGAAATTTTATTGATCAAACTTTAGGGTTTACAATCCCGAATGTAGGGCAGCCCCTAGTATCCAAGAGCATCAATCCTTTTATGAAAGAAGAAATTGTGTCTTGGTTATACTCTGCATCAGAATAGACTCGAATGCCCTCATTTGCTAAACAGTCAGTTATTTGATTTGCAGCCCTAAATACACGGCTAAAAGAAAAATTTCTACCTAATACAAACTCCATAACGAACTGTAGTTGCTAGCCAATTGTCCATGGTAGTGTTTGCTTTGCCATTCAAAATGTTCACCAAAGTTAATGAATCAATCTCCATTGCAACAGATTGTAGTTGCATTTGCCCGCACATATTACGTCCATTGACTAGAGCCACGACCTCCACTTGTAGGTTAGTTTGCTGATTGTAAAGGTTGCAAAAGCCTTAACAAGCTGTCTATTATGATCTCTAAGAATTCCATCTCCAGTTTCCAAGCTCGAATTATCTTTTGAAGCCCCATCAACATTCAATTTGAAGGTGCCAAAAGGAGGGGTTACCCATTTAAAAGCAATTGCCTTTCTTGATTTAGTTGGGATCAATTGATGACAAATTACTCTATAGAGTAGAAACACATCAACCGCCACCTACCTTGTGAATAGATAAATGGAGGAAATATTTTTCAAATAAGAACAAGTATCCATAATGATTTGTTGAGCACTGCTTACCACTCCTTCAAAGATTGGTTTGTTTCTTGCTTTCTACACAAACCAACAAATGAGACATGGAAGAATAGCTTTGTGTAGAGCTCCAATAGTTGCAGAAAGGGAAAAAGTCCACCACTAGGAGTTTAATTTGTGAGTATGGAAGTTGATAGAGGAAATGTCAACTCTAGCCATTCTTTGAAAAATTACCAAACTTGCTTAGTATTTCACATTCTACAAATAAATGATCATAAGATTCCTCATTTTCACAAAAACAACATTTGGAAGATAGCGAGAAACCAATCTTGGAGAATGCGTCATCAAGTGGAAGATGCTTATTAAACAATCTCACATGAAGACTGAATTTTTTAGCTAAAGTTTGTCATCCCATATCATTTGGATTGAGAAAACCTTTGCCCTTGGTTGTTAGGGTCCATATAATCTTATCCGGTTCATCCGTCAAGAAAATCATTTTGTTTTTTAATGTTTTGCCAATGCGTGTTAGTTCTCATTGGAATATCTTCCATCTAAAGAGGAAAGTTCCCAACCATTAGAATTCCACACTTGTGACACCATGAGATGTTTATCAGACTTGCTCCACCTTGCTCAATATAGGCCCTTGTTCCATCCGAAGATCAAACTAGAAGGAACAATGTTCATTTCTTATCAAAAATGAGATATGCTTTTCAGCATCATAACGGGCCTTCAACATCCTTTCCCATGCAAAAGAATCCCCTAATGTCTTATTGACCACACAAGGATGATGATGGCCTTTAAGGTATCTCCCTTGAAGAAAGGTACTCCAAAGTGAACCTCCTTTTCAAAATTTTCTCCACAATTTAATGGTAAAACCATGCATTACCTCTACAAGGAATGAGATTCCTAGACAATTCAATGTTGTTGGCTGACTAATTGTTGCCAAGAAACCCAGTGATGCATATGAAGTTTGCAAATTGCCTCTCTAACTCCTTGAGGAATGATTTTGGTAGGGAAATAACTGCCAAATAGAAAATGGGAATTCTACTAAGGACATGTTTAATAAGAATTAGCCTACCTTCTAGGGATAGGAACCAAGTTTTCCATCCATGAATTCTTGAAGCTAGCTATCTTCTCAATCATTGGCTAGAAAAGCACATTCTACATCTTTGCGTTCTAAATTGGACATCCCAAGTAGAGCAAAGGGAAAGATTTCTTCACGAAACCTATTTTACTTTCAATCTTCCTAATTCCAGCTACTAATGCCTTATTCGATAAATAAAAAGAGCTTTTATACTTACTAAAATGCTATCTCGATGAGGTTTCAAATTGAGATAGGATGGCCATAAGATTTTTGATCGATTTGAGTTCTCCCTTTGTGAAAATGATAATATCATCAGGAAATGCTAAGTGGGAGATACTAGACAATATCTAGATAGGGCAAAGTCTAAAATTTTCCCCAATTGAAATTGGTTCTTTAATCCTCGAGAGAAAGTTTCCAGCATAATTATAAAGAGAAGTGGTGATAATGTGTCATCTTGTCAGACTTCTCTTGAATATTTGAAGAATCCCTTTGGTGTATCATTTATGAGAATAGAAAACTAGCAATTTTCCAAGGTATTCCTTATTTTAAAGAAATCCATTCTTCTGCAAAATCCAAGTTTCCTCAATATTCTGTACAGAAAGGGCCAAGAAAGCCTATGCACATAAGCCACTTGTTCAAGAGAAATAATCCTTGGCAAAAATAGTAGAAAGTTTATTAGTCAAAAGTTTTGTGCGAACTTTATCGAAGAAGGTACACAAACTAATGGGTCTATACTCATTAATAGAGGATGGATGGACTGATTTTGGGATGGACACAATAAGGGTACTTGTGAAAATTCTTGGTAGCTTTTGTCCTTTTAAGAAGTCCATCACTGCATGGAAGACATCTTATTGGATGATTCCCCAACAAGTGGTAAAAAACACCCCATTGTAGCCATCAATTCCAACGACACCATCTGGATTAAGAGAGAACACATCATCCTTCAATTCTTGTGTTGTGAGCTCGGCAAGTAAAAACTAGTTATCCTCAGTTGTGATCATGTCTATGAGATTATCCAACAAAGAATGATCAATAATTGTGGAATCATAGGAAATGACTGTCACAAGACAAAAGCTCCTGGAAAAATTTAATCCCTTCAGCCTCAATTATTTACACGTCCTTAGTCTAGGATACATTTACCTTGATCCTCGATATTGTCAATCTCTTTCTCTTAGCCATAAGGGAAGAGTGAAAAAATTAGAGTTTTGGTCTTCCTCTTTTAGCTATTTCACTCCAGTTTTTTGCCTCCAAAATGTTTCTTCCTCCGCAAGGCATTTGGTATGGTTAGCTTGTGCTTGAGCCAAAGCTATTTCATTGTATTGATTTTGTTGTTGCAAAAAGGCTGCTTCCTTATGCCTTACATTCAATTCAGCTTCCTTGACTTGGTTGAAAACATTTCCAAAAACTATGTGTTTCCAATTCCTAAGCTTGGCCATCAATCTTTTTTAGCTTGGAGCTAAAATAAAGAGAGGAAAACTAGATCAATGCAAGTTCCAATTATGTTCGACCACCAGCAAAAAATTTGGATGTTTATTCCACATGTTTAAGAACTTAAATTGCTTCGGCCTTAAGAAGAATGTATAACATTAGACATTTTGAGAAGAAGTAGAGAACGATCTGAGCATGTCTTGAGGAGGTGTTCAATGTATATTTGCTGGAAAGCCCCAAGAAAGTCGTTGTCGCACACATATCTGTCCAGCCATTTCCATACAACATTTCCAAACCAATCACAAGCCATGTGTATTTGCATCCTTGAAATGCCAAATCCATCAAGCCACAATCATGAAGGCACTCATTAAAGTCTCTTATTACATCAAGGTCCAAAGAGCAAGAACCTTTATATTCATCCGAGCTAGAAGTCTCCACCCACCAACCACGGAGAATTAGGCTGAGCAGTACGAAGTTCCTCCCACAAACTCCTCCTTTATATTTTTGTGCACTTAGCATATACGAAAGAGGATACCACATCCTTGTGAAAAAGGCTAGATGAAATAGATAAATGGAAAAATTGATCAGAAGTTAAAACATCTACTAATATCATATCTTTGTTCCAGAATAACCAAATTTTACCATTAAGGGTTCGATTTGCACAATGAAATCCTACTTTTTGGGCAAAAAAAATGAATCTGTTCTTTGCCAACCATTTGTTCCATTAAAGCAAGGATTTTTATTTTGTGTTCTTTGACAAGTAAATTTAGTCTACGAATGGAGGGTTTGTCGGCAATTCCCCTTATGTTCCAAGCAAGGATGCTATCTATGTTAAACAAGTGAAGTAGGAAGCTAGAAGGACGGTTAAGAAGAAAACCTTATTCTCATTGCTCTTGGCATATTGTAAATTCTCTTACGTCTGCTCTTCCTTTTATGGGTGGATTTACCTACTAATTGTGGTATGGAAATGGATAGCTTCTGTACATTTGGAGGTTAGTCTTGTGCATGGGCTTGTGCATGGTAAAGAATCATTGCCTGAAAAATAGCATGGCAATTCCTCCAAAATTCTTGCATGAGAGACAGAAAGGTTGTCCTTGGAAGCATATACACTTTGAATTTGAGGAGAAGAAGGCTGGTTTGTTGCCTCTCTTGATGACCATTCAACTGTTCTCCAACCGACTGCGAGCGGATCTTTATTCCTTCCAAATTTGATTTCTCAATCCCATTTTCCAAGGGGTTTGAAATTTGAATTTCTGGATTTGGTGGAGAAGCTGTTATCTTGGCCACCACCTTTAGGGATGGTGTTTCTTCTCATTCAACCACCACCACTATTTCAGCAACAGGCTTTGCCACAACTTGGGTATGTCCTTGAGCTTTTGAATGTAATGTATTCGGGGGAATCATATCAGGAATCAAAGAAACTTCTGATGATTTCTCCTTTACAACTCCTGAGGGACTAGCTTCATCTTTATTGATTGGCTTCCATTGTGATTTTCCTTTAGATTTTGAGATTTGACTGAGGCTGAGTGACCTCTTGCTTCTTTGGAACTCCAACCAAGCATTTGGCTATATTGTGACCAACCTTGTGAGATTTTGTACAATATGATGGAATCTCTTCATAGATGATTCTCTGCCATTTTCCAATATCTCTAACTTCTAGCCATGGTATACTCTAGAAAGGAGAGTTGCCAAAAGGTCTACATGTCACGCCCCAAAAACGGGACCGTAACACGCCGCGCTAATGGTACACCGGACCAAAGCGCAAGGCACAAACGAACAGAGCAACAAACTTAACCGCAATGTAATAGAACCATCAAGCCATTTCTTAACTATAAAACCAAATATTTCATTTTACACAAGAATACGAATTACAAAATTTCTTCTTAGTATAAAAGATGCTACAACAAAAATAAAGTTCATCAATCCAAAACCTATCTAATACACTACCCCTCTCCAAACAAAAGAGAAGCTTGGAAGATTATCCGCAGAGTCCTACCAGTAATATGGAGTCTGGAGAAAATCTACAAGCTGCTAACGTGGTGGGGAATCCAAAAACGAGCACCTAATCTGAAAAATTATAAGTCACGTGGGGTGAGCATAACTAGCTCAGTGGATATCATAAAAACTCTTCAAATGGGGCCAAGCATTTCGATAAAAAGAAAACATAAAGATACTAGATGTGTATAAGAGACAGACCTACCAGAGAGCTTGTGGCACAACTTTGAGTCTTAGTACTGCTTATCATCCTCAGACAGATGGCCAATCCAAGTACGTTTCAAAAATAGCATGAGTATCTTTTAGGCTCAAAAGTATGACCTACAGACTAGCCGATCTAGTAATCTACCACACCTACTAGTCCGACCGGGAGGTCAAGTTATCCCATCACAAGACCCGTATCGTAGAGTTCATAACATTCACAGAAGTCACCACGGCGTCCCATGGATGACTATAGAACCGGTGCACCCCAAATCAAACATTTCCAAACACATCCAAAATTATATACCACGGTCATCTATGAGCCAAAACAGTCATAAAATGCTTTCATATCAAAAGATGTTATAGTTTGCAAACATATCATTAGATTAACATAAGATAGCTTGGTCCCGATTTCATATATAATAATCTCGTTAAGGCTATCTTTTCTAAGTGCTATAAGAGAATAGTTCTGTCTCTTAGGTGCACATCTTTTTGAAAATCGTTAAACAAAATACAAGTAGAAGAGAATCTATGTTACCCACCTATTAAAGCAAAAATTGCACAAAGATCACAGAACGCGATCGCCTGCGGTAGGTGGAGTGGTACCTAAAACAGATATAAGAGACTCTTAGAAAAGATGTAGAAGTTAAAGAATGACTAGGGAAGCGAAAACGACGCGAAACGATAGAAAACGACACCAACAACTCTTTGGTCAAAAATGACCTATTCACAAAAACCACCCAACTTCGACAAGCTAAAACCTCAGTCAAAACACTTAGTTAACCCCTCAAATTCGTATTACAGCTAGATTAGGAGATAATAAGCTCAGTTTTCCAGAAAAACTGAAAACTTCGCCTCTCCCTAGGCTATAAGTAGGTTATCCTCCCTGCCAACAAAATCCAATTCCAAGGTATTCAAGGGACCTTGGTTACAACCCAACTCAAAACAAAATATTCAACCAACCAACAAAATCCAATTCCAAGGTATTCAAGGGACCTTGGTTACAACCTAACTCAAAACAACATATTCAACCAACCAACAAAATCCATAAATAGAAAGATTCACCGGAGCAATAGCCGGGACTATATCAATAGCATTCCACAACAAAGGAAAACACCTAAAACCATCAAAATATCATCAAAGATCCTTCAAACATAACCAATTAACCCAAATTATCCTAGTTGCGCCAAACTTCCGCTTACTTACAAAATGAAGGGAAATCCATTCCACTTGGTTTCAAGTCTCAATTCCTATCCAAACTAACCTTAAAACACTCTTAAAACATCATTAAAAGCATAAACATAAGCATTCATAGCATAACATTCTAGGCTCATATGGAAGACAAAACCCTAACTCATAATCTTAAAATTGTGTAATCTAACCATGGAAAGTTGTTAAAAATCAACCCCAATCACTTCCCAACCTCCAAAACACTAAAAACAACCCATAACATACATAAATCACAACTTATAAGGCTGCAAAGAGGGTTTTCTCAGCCATAAATAATCCTACAAAACTTGAAATTAAAGCTTAAATCATAAAGCCCATAAGCCATAAATGCTAAAATACATAAAATTTTACCTTCCAAGTGATTCCTACTTGAAATCCAAGAACATTTTTTGGGAGAAAATGGAGGGGAGGAGTTCGGCTGCTGCTGGAAGAAAAATGAGGAAGAAGAAAACAAGAAGAAGACTTAAAAAGAAATTCCAAAGTTGACCAAATAGTACCCCATTGACCAAATAGTCTCCAAATTGACTAATTGGATGAAAAATCCGCGTTCAATGATTCCTCCAATTTATTATTGAGCCAATTAGCTATCAAATTATTTTTTGACACCACAATGAATCCTATATCTGTCACTTAATACACATCTAGATGTTTACCCACGAAATCGCGTAAATCGAAAAATTTGCCGAATTGAAAACGAATAAGTTGAAGTACTTTATGACTAAAAATAATATGAAAAACATTTTAAACCAGTTAAAATCAAAGATCAAAGCTATTAAAATACTGGGTTTCACATTCTACCCCCCTTAAACAAAGTTTCGTCCTCGAAACTTACGGAATCACGAAGCAAACAAAGCTGGATACTTCGATCTCATGAGGCTCTCAAGCTCCCAGGTAGCTTCTCGCTCAGAATGATTAGAGGGCGTGACGAGCACGCAGCGTATGTATCATTTCCGGAAGGGTCTTAGAGCTGAGCTTCGGAGATCCTCTCCGAACCTCCTAGATTTTCTCCAGACTCCATATTCTGTCTCTTATACACATCTAGATGTGTAGAGGGATCGACTTATACCTCCTCAACTGAGAGACATGGAAGGTATTATGAATTCTAGACAACTCCGGAGGCAAAGCCAATTGGTATGCCAAATCACCAACCTTGATCTGTTCAACACCTCATAGGGGCCTATATAGCGTGGACTCAACTTTCCACCTTTCCCAAACCTAGCTACCCCTTTAGTCGGCGATACTTTCACAAACACTTTATCCCCAATCGCAAACTCCATTGGCTTTCTCTTGCGATCCGCCCAGCTCTTCTGACGATCTTGAGCCGCTTTCATATTCTGGCGAACAATAGCAATTTTATCAATCATTGTCTGAATCAAATCTGGGCCCTCCAAGGATCTTTCACCAACTTCATCCCAATGTAAAGGTGATCTACACTTACGACCGTACAAAGCCTCAAATGGTGCCATACCGATGCTGCTGTGATAGCTGTTATTATACGAGAATTCCATAAGCATCACATGCTCATCCCATTTCTTACCGATGAAGGTGACCGCTACTTTGGAATCACTACGGACTGTCTCTTATACACATCAGAAATAATGCTCTTAGGCACACCGTGCAAACGGACAATCTCCTGATCATATAACTTCACTAATGATTCCAAAGTAGCGGTCACCTTCATCGGTAAGAAATGGGCGGACTTCGTTAGGCGGTCAACAATCACCCATATACTGTCATTACCTCGCCTAGTCCGTGGTAACCCATGTACAAAATCCATAGTAATATGCTCCCATTTCCACTCTGGTATCTCCAATGATCGTAGTAAACCGCTGGGCCTTTGGTGTTCAGCCTTAACCTGCTGACACACCAAACATCTCGCCACAAACTCAGCTATCTCTCTTTTCATTCCAAGCCACCAAAATCTCATTTTCAAGTCCCTATACATCTTCGTACCCCCAGGATGAATAGATAAGCGCGAAGAATGAGCTTCTTTCATTAGTTCTCTTTTCAATTCGGAGTCGTTCGGCACACATAAACGTCTGTCTCGCCACAAGCTACCATCTGGCTCTAACCTGAAACTCTGAGGTCTCACCATTCTGTACTTTCAACATTACTTTCCGTAGCTCAGATCATCTAACCGGGACACCTTAAGGCGATCCACCGGTGTAGATTGAACAACCAATGCTGCCAAAGTCTGCTCAATAGACTCAACAACCTCCAAATTTAAAGCCTCAAACCGACAAATCAAAAGAGCCATACTAGGGCCACATATGTGCCCTTGGTTGAATGTGTTGAATTGATTGGGTTGTAATCAAGGTCCCTTGTCTGTCTCTAAGACACAGCCCTTTGACGCGGCTTACCCAGAAGAGAACCAAGTTTGTATGGTCAGATCAGTGTGAGGCAGAGCTTAAGCATAGGTTGGTAGTGGTGAACACTTCACACCTCTCCATACGAGTAATGCCTCCAAATCTTGAGAGCAAACACTATCGCAGCTAACTCCGGATCATGAGTAGGATAATTCGCCAGACGGCTTATGCATCGAGGCAATAAGCCTGTCTCTTATACACATCTAGACTAGATGTGTATAAGAGACAGTGGCTCTGATGGTTCTATTACTATTGCGGTTAAAAATCCTCCAGAACTCGAAGGTAAAGTCAACACCGGAGTGTCACCAACCTATGCTTAAGCTCTTGAAAGCTTGCCTCACACTGATCTGACCATACAAACTTGGTTCTCTTCTGGGTAAGCCGCGTCAAAGGGGAAGCAATTCGTGAGAAATCCTCCACAAATTTCCTATAATAACCAGCTAAGCCCAGAAAACTCCGCACCTCAGTCACTGTGGTAGGTCTAGGCCAATCAACAATGGCCTCAATCTTCTTGGAATCTACAGAAACCCCTTCCTCTGACACCACATGACCCAAAAATGCAACACTCCGAAGCCAAAACTCGCATTTGCTAAGCTTACCATACAACTGCTCTTTCCTCAACAAGCTCAAAACTGCTCGTAAATGCTCAGCATGAGCCTCCTCGCTCGGAGAATAAACCAAGATATCATCGATGAAGACCACTACACATACATCAAGATAAGTCCTTGAACACCCTATTCATCAACTCCATAAAGGCTGCAGGGGCGTTAGTTAAACCAAAAGGCATAACCAAAAACTCGTAGTGGCCATAGCGAGTCCGAAAAGCGGTCTTAGGTACATCCTCTTCCTTCACCCTCAATTGATAATATCCGGACCGCAAATCAATCTTAGAGAAGTACCTCGCACCCTTAAGCTGATCAAACAAGTCATCAATCCGTGGCAAAGGGTATTTATTCTTCACAGTTACCCTATTAAGCTCACGGTAGTCAATGCAAAGTCTCAAACTACCATCTTTCTTCCGAACAAATAAGACCGGTGCTCCCCAAGGTGAAACACTTGGACGAATGAATTTCTTGTCCAAGAGTTCTTGAAGCTGCTCCTTCAACTCCTTTAGCTCCGCAGGTGCCATACGGTAGGGGCCTTTGAAATTGGTGCCACCCCTGGCTCTAAGCAAATCTCAAAATTGACCTCCCGGTCAGACTAGTAGGTGTGGTAGATTACTAGCTGGGATGAGTCTCTTATACACTATCTAGATCCTCGTATAATAGACATACTATTGTGAGTCTGTCACTTATACACATCTAGCTGTCACAACCCCTAGCTATCTTGGCTTAACCGGTTCTATGCTGATATAATCAGAATCCTACTCTTGGGCTTCTTTTCATTCCCACGAAAAATCACCGTATCTAAACCAGGCATCTGAAACATCACATACCTCTCTTTACAATTAATCGTCGCACCATTAGCCGCCAACCAATCCATACCCAAAATCAAATCAAAGTCGGTTATCGGTAACTGAATAAGGTCAGCCTCAAACTTCCTATCACATAACTCTAACCGACAACCTTCCAAAACAAACCTAGACTCCATAACTTTCCCGTCCTTTTCCCCACTCTATAAGGATCCTCTAACCATCTAGGTTTATCGGACAGACATCTAAGAAAACACTAGCTACAAATGAATGTTATACTACTAACAAAAATGAAATTGATAGCCGACTACCGATGTCGACCACGACTCCTACTCCCAGCTGGAGGTGCTAAAGTCCCTGTCCGGGCCAACTGTCCACGCGACTGAGACTGAGGCTGAAACTGAAATGGTCGGCTAGTCCGGCCTGTCTGTGCTGGCGCAGAGGTCTGACCCCTCTGAAAGGTATCCCGATCTCTCCTCACGCCTCATTTGAGATATGAGTCTTGGCAACCAAGAAAGGAATAGCCAAAGATGTCCGTGACTCCACCGGAATCTGAAATAACTCAAAATCCCTCTCTATCTCGCCCATCCATGACTCCGCCTTAAGCGGATCCGGAGCCCCATCAAACGTAGGTAGCCCGGCCTTCTTGAGCGTCTGAAACAGGGATGGAACGGAGGTGTCGGTACGCGGTGGTGGAGGTGGTGGAGCAACGGGAGGTCGCTCAGCGCCCAACTGTCGAATAACCTGTGCCACAACCGCCGCAATGGCGCCATAATCAACCACTGGCGGTCCAGTCGGAGGAGGAGGTGCTGACGGCCCTGCCTCGTCCCTAGGGTAGACTGCAGGCCTAGTAACACTCTCTGAAGCTGACTCGGCTACAGGGATCTCCTGCAGCGGATCCCCACCAGCCGAACGCTCCCCAGGCTGGGGGTCCTGCTGTGCCGAGCCTCTACCGCGACCTCTAGAACCAGAACGCGTCCTAGGCGGCATACTAGCTGATAAGAATCAAAGACGAAATCATGAGCAAAGAATAACTCTTCAAGATTCAACAAAAGAGGTACAACAAAGATTACATAAGCAAGGACCTCTCAAAACCCCCGAAACAAGTCAATCAATAACTCCAGGTCAAAGAATTCCACAGATCCTGTAATGTCGCGAGCAAAACAGAATCTTATATAATTCTATTTCTTTGACAGCCCGAGCACATCGATTTAAACCTCGAAAGACTCATCGAAAACCTATTACTGGACTTAGGATTCAAACCTATGCTCTGATACCACTAAATGTCACGCCCCAAAAACGGGACCGTAACACGCCGCGCTAATGGTACACCGGACCAAAGCGCAAGGCACAAACGAACAGAGCAACAAACTTAACCGCAATGTAATAGAACCATCAAGCCATTTCTTAACTATAAAACCAAATATTTCATTTTACACAAGAATACGAATTACAAAATTTCTTCTTAGTATAAAAGATGCTACAACAAAAATAAAGTTCATCAATCCAAAACCTATCTAATACACTACCCCTCTCCAAACACAAAGAGAAGCTTGGAAGATTACCGGAGTCCTACATAATGTTAGTCTGGAGACAGATTACAAGGTATTAACGTGGTGGGGAATCTAGGTTAATTTGGACCCCACGTGACTTATAATTTGAAGGACGTGGTACTGATCATTATAGCTCAGTGGATATGCATAAAAACTCTTCAAATGGGGCCAAGCATTTCGATAAAAAGAAAACATGGCTTTTAAAAATGTTTTATGAAAGGCTATAGTCATAAAGAAATTTCTAAAATGTTCTCATGCCATTTAAATGTCAATAAACCATAATCATAAGTAGTTTCTAAAATGTCTCATGCCAATTAAACGTCAGCATGTGCTTTCTTATATTCCGGATAGATCCAATCATTTCAAAACATAGTAAGTATAGTTTCTTGTTCGCTATAATAAAGCATAGTTTCAAATCCAAGTACAGTTTCAAAAATAGCATGAGTATCTTTTAGGCTCAAAAGTATGAGAGACATTTATTTTTAACGCGATCGCCTGCGGTAGGTGGAGTGGTACCTAAAACAGATATAAGAGACTCTTAGAAAAGATGTAGAAGTTAAAGAATGACTAGGGAAGCGAAAACGACGCGAAACGATAGAAAACGACACCAACAACTCTTTGGTCAAAAATGACCTATTCACAAAAACCACCCAACTTCGACAAGCTAAAACCTCAGTCAAAACACTTAGTTAACCCCTCAAATTCGTATTACAGACCTAGAACACAAAATCCAATTCCAAGGTATTCAAGGGACCTTGGTTACAACCCAACTCAAAACAAAATATTCAACCAACCAACAAAATCCAATTCCAAGGTATTCAAGGGACCTTGGTTACAACCTAACTCAAAACAACATATTCAACCAACCAACAAAATCCATAAATAGAAAGATTCACCGGAGCAATAGCGGACTTTATCAATAGCATTCCACAACAAAGGAAAACACCTAAAACCATCAAAATATCATCAAAGATCCTTCAAACATAACCAATTAACCCAAATTATCCTAGTTGCGCCAAACTTCCGCTTACTTACAAAATGAAGGGAAATCCATTCCACTTGGTTTCAAGTCTCAATTCCTATCCAAACTAACCTTAAAACACTCTTAAAACATCATTAAAAGCATAAACATAAGCATTCATAGCATAACATTCTAGGCTCATATGGAAGACAAAACCCTAACTCATAATCTTAAAATTTGTAATCTAACCATGGAAAGTTGTTAAAAATCAACCCCAATCACTTCCCAACCTCCAAAACACTAAAAACAACCCATAACATACATAAATCACAACTTATAAGGCTGCAAAGAGGGTTTTCTCAGCCATAAATAATCCTACAAAACTTGAAATTAAAGCTTAAATCATAAAGCCCATAAGCCATAAATGCTAAAATACATAAAATTTTACCTTCCAAGTGATTCCTACTTGAAATCCAAGAACATTTTTTGGGAGAAAATGGAGGGGAGGAGTTCGGCTGCTGCTGGAAGAAAAATGAGGAAGAAGAAAACAAGAAGAAGACTTAAAAAGAAATTCCAAAGTTGACCAAATAGTACCCCATTGACCAAAGAGACAGTCCAAATTGACTATTTGACCCAAAAACTAATTTTTTTCTTAATTTGCTACTAAATAACATTATAAATCAGCCATCAAACAACACTCACACACCACAATGCACTAATTACACTTAATCCAAATTTTGACCCGTTTACCCGCATCGAAAATCGCGTAAATCGAAAAATTTGCCGAATTGAAAAACGAATAAGTTGAAGTACTGTCATTATGACTGCGAGTTAATTTGAAAAAACATTTTAAACCAGTTAAAATCAAAGATCAAAGCTATTAAAATACTGGGTTTCACACTACATCAACACAAACCTTAGCTGTATTTGGATGAGTAAAATTTTTGTGGCCATGTCTAGCTTGAGGGGGGTGCCAACGATTTGTGAAAGACTAAAAGCCAAGTGCTTATTGAAAAATAATAGTTGCTAATCCTTCTAAAGTAATCAAAATAGGCACAATGGAAGGCTCAATGTCTGGAGCAAAAAGGGGATGCCATTTAAGAACACACATAAAGAAACCATTGATAAACCAAGTATTCTTCAACCAACAATGAAGATAGTCCTTCTCCAAAGAAAACCGTATAAGAACATGCTTATGGTCCAGGTAGAAATCCAAATGTAAAATTACCCTAAAAATCAATTGTGTGGAACTCTTCCACACTGTGTCCGTGTTAGGTTTCCCTATTGGAAAATTGCCACAAGTGTAAAGCAAAATGGTGAAACTAAGTTTCTGACCTCTTCTTAAGAGAAAAAGATGGCCGGTTCCTCATTGTATAATTGCAATTTCTTCAAGTGTTGCTCAACTTGTTGAAACTGATTTTGTGGACTTTGTTTGCCAACAAGAACATAAGCAAAAGATCATGTGTGCCCTTTAACCAAAGGCTGAAGGGCTTCCTTCTTGGCCATGGATGAGTTTCAGCAATCAAAATTTTAGAGAGAGAGAAAATGTTGAAAGAAAGATGAGAGAAAATGTTTAAAGAGAAAGAGAGTTTCTATTACTTGTTTAGCAGAAACAAACTCTAAAAGCATCTGGATGTGGGGCTGCTTTTGGCCGAATCCTATGCCCTAGTTTTTAGGATTTTATTAAGCCTAAAATAGGCATCAGATAGACAAAATTCTGTTTAGCACCTTTGATTAATAAAATTTTCGAGTTTTTTCATATTGTGAGGATAGTTCTCGTTTATGCTTTGTATTAAGGCTTTGTTGGGATCATCACCGAAGCAACAGTGATTATGTGAAACCCAGTATTTTACTAGCTTTGTTCTTTGATTTTTAACTGGTTTAAAATATTTTTCATATTATTTTTAGTCTTAAAGTACTTCAACTTATTCGTTTTTCAATTCGGCAAATTTTTCGGTTTACGCGATTTCGGTTCCGGCGGGTAAACGGGTCAAAAGTTGGACCAGTGTAATTAGTGCATTGTGGTGTGTGAGTGTTGTATGATGGCTGAATTATTCAAAAAAAAAAATGTTAATTTAGTAGCAAAAATTAGTTTTTGGGTTAAATAGTCAACTTGGAGACTATTTGGTCAAATGGGGAACTATTTGGGTCAACCTTGGAATCTTTTTAGTCTTCTTCTTGCTTTGTTTCTTCCTCATTTCTCCTAGCTGCTGGCCGAACTCCTATTCCCATTGCATAGATGTGTATAAGAGATTTTCTTGGATATCAAGTATAAATCACTTGGAAGGTAAGATTTTATGTATTTTAGCACTTTATGGCTTATGGGCTTTATGATCCAAGCTTTAATTTCAAGTTTTGTAGGATTTCTTATGGCTGAAAGAAAACCCTCTTTGCAGCCTTATATGTTATGATTTATGTATGTTATGGGTTGTTTTTAGTGTTTTGGAGGTTGGGAAGTGATTGGGGTTGATTTTTAACAACTTTCCACGGTTAGATTACATATTTTAAGATTATGAGTTGGGGTTTTGTCTTTTATATGTGGCCCTAGAGTGTTATGCTATGAATGCTTATGTCTATGCATATAATGATGTTTTAAGAGTGTTTTAAGGTTAGTTTGGATAGGAAGCATGTTTGAATCATGCGTGTGACTAATCGGTAAAAAATTTCAGTTTGGTAGTAAAGAGGGAATTCCACCCATAGGTTGTTGCTCTAATGTTGTAATAGAGTTAATTGTAGTGGTTAGATGGGGTATGGATTGTTGTGAGATGCTATTGATATAGTCCCGGCTATTGCTCCGGTGAATCTTTCCGTTTATGCATTGGTTGGTTAGAATATGTTGTTTTGAGTTGGGTTGTAACCAAGGTCCCTTGAATACCTTGGAATTGGATTTTGTTGGCAGGGAGGATAACCTACTTATAGCCTAGAGAGAGGCGAAGTTTTTTTCGGTTTTTCTGGAAAACTGAGCTTATTATCTCCTAATCTAGCTGTAATACGAATTTGAGGGGTTAACTAAGTGTTTTGACTGGGGTTTTAGCTTGTCGAAGTTGGTCGAAATTTGTGAATAGGTCATTTTTGACCAAAGAGCTGTTGGTGTCGTTTTCTATCGTTTCGCGTCGTTTTCGCTTCCCTAGTCATTCTTTAACTTCTACATCTCTTCTAAGAGTCCTCTTATACCTGTTTTAGGTACCACGCCACCTACCGCCGGCGATCGCGTTCAGTGATCATTTGTGCAGTTTTGCTTTGATAGCACAGGTGGGTAACATAGACCCTCTTCCACTTGTATTTTATTTAACGACTTTCGAAATATGTTTGGATGGATTTTGGAATGTGTATGATGTTTGGACCTGCACTTTTACCAAGTTTTGGAACTATTACATATGAAATCGGGACCAAGCTATTTTATATTAATCAAATGATATGTTTGCAAACTCTTTTGATATGAAAGCATTTTATGACTGTTTTGGCTCATAGGTGATCTAGGTATATAATTTTGGATGTGTTTGGAAATGTTTGATTTGGGGAGAACCAGTTCTATAGTCATCCATGGGACGCCATGGTGACTGCTATGATTGTTATGAACTATTTGACTGCGGGGTCTTGTGATGGGATAACTTGACCTCCAGGTCAGACTAGTAGGTGTGGTAGATTACTAGATCTGGCTAGTACTGTAGGTTAAACCTTTGAGCCTAAAAGATACTCATGCTATTTTATTATATTCCGGATTGAAACTGTACTTGGATTTGTTCGCTATGCTTTAGCATTACTATGTTTTGAAATGATACATGTTTTTGGCTATGTTGTGTACAAGCCTGACGTTTAAATGGCATGAGACATTTTAGAAACTGCTTCATGACTATGGTTTTCACAAATGTTATTATCTTTATGTTTTCTTTTTATCGCAATGCTTGGCCCCATTTGAAGAGCTTTTATGATATCCACTGAGCTAATTATGCTCACCCCACGTGATTTATAATTTTTCAGATTAGGTGCTGTATAAGAGACACCGCGTTAGCTTGCTTTTATATTTTCTCCATTCCACATTACTGGTAGGACTCTGCGGATAATCTTCCACAGCTTCTGTCTCTTATGGAGAGGGGTAGTGTATTAGATAGGTTTTGTATTGATGAACCTTGTTTTTGTTGTAGCATCTTTTGTACTAAGAAGGAATTTTGTAATTCGTATTTTTGTGTAAAATGAAATATTCGGTTTTATAGTTAAGAAATGGTTTGATGGTTCTATTACATTGCGGTTAAGTTTGTTGTGGCCTCTGTTTGTTTGTGCCTTGCGCTTTGGGCCTGTGTACCATTAGCGCGGCGTGTTACGGTCCCGTTTTGGGGCGTGACAGATTATTTTAACCGACATAAGATATTGGTTCCTGCTTGATCATCATATGTAGTTGGTCATTTCTTGCTTATTCTTGTTTGTTCTATTAGTGTCTTCTTTGCGTGTTCTTTGCTGTCCAATTTGTGTGACAAACTTTGGATTTTGATTTTTGGTGTTTTGGTGCCTTACTTGATCTTTGGGTTTCATGGCAACAAGTTTTGACTGCACATGAGGTTTGCATCAGCTTGGTATCAGAACTGGTCCAATTTTGGTCAGTTCTGTCAGTCTTCCTTTTAATTTATCTAGATTTTCTTTTTAAGAAAATCATATCTTATTTATTCAAATTTTTTTCTTGTCTCATTCTTGTTCTCAAATTTGCAGCTTGTTCTTGTGATTTGTTCTTCTTGTACCATATCCTGTTCTTGATTATTTGTCAATTTTTTTCTTCTTCGACGTATGCTTCTATGTTCTTATAAAAAAAATTTCAACTATGAACTGTGATTTTGTTGTTGCTGCCATATAAAAAAGTTGAGCTTGGCCGAATTGATAAAAAAAATTTGGCCGAATTGAGAAAAAGTGAGCGAAACAAGACTCGTGAGGAAGAGAAAAAAAGGAGGAAAAGTGTGAAAAAAGAAATCAGGAAGAATGTTGAAAAAAAAAGAGAGGAATCGGTATTGTTTATCAGCACTGTTCATCAGTACTGTTCATCGGCACATTGAGAAAATTTTTTAAGGTTTGTTTATTTTGAGTTGTTTATATTTTCAAGTGCTTTGTTTGTCATAATCTTAGAAGGTTGTTGGTTTTATCATAATCCTAATAGGATTTGATTCCATACCTTAATCCTAATTGCATTTGTTTTTGTACCCTGATCCTATATGGAATCGGTGTGTTATCTTAATCCTAGTTGGATTTGGTAAACTTACCTAATCATAGTTGGATTTGGAAAAATTATCCTAATCCTAGCACACATTGGATTTGGAAAATTTATCCTAATCCTAGTTGGATTTTGAAGTCTACCTTATCCGAGTTGAATTAGGAAATCTTGTATTTTCCTTCAATAGCACTCTTTTTTTTTTGTTGGTTCTTTTAATTTTCTTTGTTAATCTTAAGTGTTTAATTGTTCGTTGTTGTGTGCTTAGTTTCTCTTATTTGGTAAATTTGTTAGCCAATTTCTCATTTGCTTTCTATACTTATTTTTGCTTGTAGTAGTCTCAGATATTTTTGTTGTCTCTTATTCTTGAAGCTTATATACGAAAACTTGGTGTCCTTTCATTTGACATTGACCCATGAATAATTTGCTCTTTCTTTGTCTTCTGAACGATTAAGTTGTTAAGATATAATTTGAACTCACTTTGGTCCTCGTAGTTTTTGAAAGACTTTGAGAGTGAACTAAATAGAGGAAAAAGGTTGTGTGAATGAGATCGTTTGAGTAACAAAAGCCATAAATTTGTGTTAAACATGAGTGGTTTGAGTTCCTCTCATTGACACAATTCAAGAGTATTTACTCCCAAAAGTGAGCTGAGTGGTGAGGAAACTTCTTCTGAGTTCACTAACCTTAATCACTTTCTTTTATTTGTGAGTGTTTAACTGTGTCGCAGGAAGAAAGTAGTGGGGCTAAAGAAGCCATAACAATGGAGGAAATTCAACAGCAATTTGAGCGAGTATTTGCTATATTTGACAATTTTAGGGATAGAATGGATCAAAGCGAGGCGTGAATCAATGAATAACCAAGAGGGTTGCCTCAAGAAGTTATACATCCAGCTCGTAGAGCTAATATTCCTCTGCCTCGTCAAGAAGGTGATTATGATTCTAATCATGATAATAATGACAATGATGTGTTTGATGACAGGAATATGCAATGTGGCCGACGGGAGAATTGGACACGAGACAATGACATTGGTACAATCAAACTATCTTTACCTCCGTTCTAAGGCAAAGCCGATCCTGATGCTTATATTGAATGGGAGCAAAAGGTAGACTTTATTTAAATTGATTTAACAAATATTCTACTGCAAAGAAGGTAAAGCTAGCTACTGTTTCTTTCATTGATTCTGCATTAACCTGGTGGGATGAATTGTTAATTAGTAAGCATAGAAATAGAGAATGTGCTATAAATAATTGGGCTGACATGAAATATACTTTACACAAAGGATTTGTTCCATCTCACTATTACAAGGAATTGTATCAAAAATTGCAAAGCTTGAGGCAAGGTACTAACTCCGTAGAAGAGTACCATATGGAAAATGGAGGTTTGCATGGTTACTGCTGATATTGATGAAGACAGTGAGGATACCATGGCTTGATTTTTGAGTGGATTCAACAAGGAGATTGCTAATGTAGTTGAACTACACCATTATGTAGACCTTGAGATGATAGTTCATATGGCTACTAAGGTAGGAAGGTAACTCAAATGAGGTAAACAAAAGGTAACATCTTGTTCAAGTTCTAATTGGAATTAGTGCATCAAAGAAAGTTGGGAAGTCTAACTTCAAACCTAGACAAGCTGAAAGACTGTTTGGACGAAATCAGTCCACCAATGGCAAAGTGATAACCTCATAAATTTGTGTATTTCATGTGTCGTTTACCTTTGTTTTCATGTAATTTGAGCAATAATTGAGTTAATTATGAGCTTAATTGTTTTATTTTTAGTTTCTGTAGGTATTGAATAAAAAATGAGCCAAGAAGATCAAAAGGTTGGAGAAAAATCCAAAGGATGCGAAGCGTCACCTGCAGGGAGCGAATTTGGACATTGTTCGGCATTTTAATCCTAACTTTCTTGTCCGAGCCCCAATTGTGGTGGTTCAAGATGATTTGGAAATCTAGAGAGATACAACTTTCATGTTTTTGAGTTTTTTCCAAATTCCATAAGCCACAAGGTTGAAATTGAGGTGGAAACTGAAACCGGTGCACTGGAATTTGTGCACATGTGTGCAAGCTAAGAAAAAAGAAATTTAGTTACTGGAATTTGCGCACATGAGCAAGAAATTTCTATGCACTTGTGCGCATGACGTGCAGCTGGTAACATCAATTACTTGTCTTGGAAGTTTTCTCCACCCAGTTGGACATTTTTTCGGGTTTTAGAATATTTTTATCACCTTAGGGGTTTAAAACCCTGATTTATCCCTATAAATACCCCATTATGAGGGGAGTTGAACATAGGTAGTGGCCATTAGTTAGATTAGACATTAGATTCGGAAAATCATAGCTAAGGTTTTATTCTTCTTGTTCAAGACTTCAAGCACAACAACTTTTTGTTCCGACAACCTATTGAGTTTTCTTTCTTGATCTATGTTCAATTTAATTTTAGTTCTTATTTCAATTATGTAGTTTTAATTTAATTTTTCCGTGCTTTCTTTTCTAGGTCATTGATTTAAATTTGCTTTCGGTGAATTTTATTTCTTTCTCTAGTTTTAATTAAAATTGTTGATTATTCCTATTTTCTTAGTGAATAGAATCACTTCAGTAGGTAGGAACAAAACCCTTCAATTAATTTGTCTAACTAATGAAAGATTCGTGAACCCTAGTACTTGTCCAATAGTCCACGTGGGAATGATCCTTACTCACCCGATCTACAAACATGCCTCGTATCCTTGCAAACATGTGTAAGTATTGATTCAGAATATTAAGCCTTAATTTATTATTTATTTTTGAATTGAATTACCCAATAAATATTTCCTTGAACAAGTTTTTGGTGCCATTGCCGGGGAACTATTTTTGCCACAATATTAAGTTTAGCGAGCCTTACTAGATTAGACTTTTTATTTTTCTTTTAATTATTTATGGTTGCTTCTAGTTCTTTTGAGTTTTTCTTTTGGATTTTTTCTTTAATATTCAAACTTTGGTCTTTTTCTTGTAGTTTATGGTAAATACTCATTTTTTGAACCAACCATTACTTTCCAGTGATTTGGAAATTGAATGAACTATATCCAGAAACCGTAGAAAACTATAGGAATCATGCCAAGGAGAGAATTTCATGGAAAATACAAATCGTAATATTGGGGATCAGTCAAGAAGAAGTAACGGGTAATCATGGAAATGGAGGTAATGCTAATCACCGACTCCTTAGAGATTATGCCATACAAAATTTTGTGGGAGCAAGTTCTAGCATTTCCCCAATACCTATACAGGCCAACAACTTTAAAATCAAGCTAGCTCTAATTCAAATTCACCAAACCCACGCTATGTTTGGATGTGGGCCAAACGAGGATCCCTTGCTCATCTAGTGAATTTTAAAGAAGTTATTGACACATTTAAATACAATAGGGTACATTCTGATTGTTTTCGAATGAGTGCTTTTCCATTTTCTCTATGGGATAGGGTGAAGGCTTGGTTGCAATCCTTCCAGGAAGTTACTTTCACGACATGGAATTAGTTGGCTCAAGGACCGCATAGCTCCGCAATGATGTTACATCATTCCAACAAATCACTGGGGAAAGCCTAAGTAAAGCATGGAAGCGTTTCAAGGAGCTACTTGGAAAGTGTCCACATCATGCCATTCCCTTATGGCTACATTAGGTATAATGGATTATTTCTGGTGACAAGATCGATCTTCGATGAAAGCGCAGGAGGTGCTTTTTCTCTTAAACCTCTAGAAGAGGCACAAGAGCTACTAGAGAGAATGGCATCAATGCTTTATTATCATTGTACAATCACTCCTTTGGCTGGGCAATAACCGCCACAACAAGGAGGTATAATTAATCTCAGTGATGCCTTCTTAGCTCAACAGGGCATGATGTTAAATATGATGACCAATCTAACAAAGGCCTTAGTGAATTTGGAAAGGAATCTAGTGTACTCCATAGATTTAACATCTCAAGAGATCTTAAGTTGTCATTTTTATGGAGGAAACACCCACCCCACAAAGTGAGCAAGTTCAGTTTTTTTCAAATCAAAATTCACTGCCAAGGAATCAGCCAAATCCCTATGGTAACACCTACAACCCATTGTGGAGAAATCATCCAAATTTCTCATAGACTAATCAAAACAATGTTCAAAAACCATCCTTCCAAAACAAGCAGTAACCACAGTCAAATTCTTCTAACCAATCTTCATCCCCTCATCCATATCAACCACCTCATCATAGGAATTTCATAACTTTCCACCTCAGCCGAATAACTCATACCAACCTCTACCACCAAGACCCCTACCTCAAAATCCCAATTATCCTCCATATATAAATCATGATCAATATAGTGAGGACAATTTCCGGAGGGACTTCGAAGCTTTACGGAAGAAGTATGAGAATATGTGAGCTTCTACAAGAAACATGAAAATGCAACTGGGACAATTAGCTTAGCAAAATAATGAAAGATGTATGAGAGCCTTGCCAAGAGACACGAATCTGAATCCAAAGGAGGAATGCAATGCTATTTCATTGTGGAGTGGAAAGGAAGTGGTTGTACAAAACAACAAGAAGAAGGTTGAGAAAGAAGTTAAGGAGTAGAAATCCAAGAAAAGTAAAGATAAACTTGAAGCTGAAGGTGAGAAAGAGAAAATGACAAAAGGGAATGCAATAAAGGAGTGCTTTCAAAAGGGAGAAAAAATAGAAGAACCCGTGAAATTAGATCCTGTAGTGAAAGTGCCACTTCCTCAGTGATTCGATGATCCAAGGAAGGAGAAAAAAGAAAAAGAATTCAACAAGTTCCTCGATATGCTCAGAAAGCTTAATGTAAATATCCCTTTGGTCAATGTTCTCAACAAGATGACCAATTAAGCTCCGTTCATGAATGATCTCTTGTCTAGGAAATGGCGGTGGGATAATGATGAGAAAGTTTGCCTCGATGCCAAGTGTAGTGCCATTGTTCAACGGAGATTACCTCCTAAACTCAAGAATCCCAGTAGTTTCGCTATACCGGTGAACATAGGAGAACACACATTGCATAGATCACTTTGCCATTTGGGGGTAGGCATCAATATCATGTCGAAGGCCATGTATGATAAGCTAGAAATCATCAATGCAAAACCAACAAATATTACACTCCAATTGGTAGATTTGTCCAAGATAAAGCCTTATGGCTTGTTGGATGATGTGCTTTTGTTCAAGTGGAAAAGTTGGTGTTTCCTATTGATTTATTGGTGTTGGACATCAGTCTGGATAATGAAATTCCTTTCATTCTAAGGAGGTCATTTTTACCAACTGCACATGCATTAATTGACGTTAATAAAGGAAGTTGATTTTACGAGTTGATAATAATCTGTGGAAATTGATGTTTTTAATTATGATGACAATGTTGTAATATTTTAAGAAAAATGTGCCAATTATCCCCTTTGTTCATTCATTGATAGGTTTAAAAAGGAGTTACCCAAGGTGAGTTAGGGTAATGTACTCAAAAAAGCTATTCAAACAAATGAAGACTTCAACTTTGACTTGGTGAACAAACCAGCGGATGAGGAAAAAGAGATAAGAGTGACTTATGGAATGGTTTCACAAGAGCGGAAAGGTAAGGGTTTGAGGAAAGTGACCATGACCAAGAAGAAGAAAAAACGGTTCAAAGAGCAACATGAGGTGACAATTTGTGCACTATATTTGACAAATGCGTGCAAGTAGAGCAAAAGGCAAGTTCAAGTTAGAGATGGGAATTAAGCTTCAAGAGTTGTGAAAATGGAATTAAACTTTTCCAGTGGAAGCCAAAAAGAAAAGGATGGCTGACCATCCTTAAGTGATACAACTGATCTCAAGTGTCGAAGTCGAGCCTAAGTATATAAACAAGGGCACTTCTTGGGAAGTAACCCAAGCTTTTATTGCTTTGTTATTGTTCTTTACATTTAGTTACTTAAATATGTTAGATTGTGTTTATTTTCCTTTTCTAAATTTCTTAATGGGTTTAATGTTTTGTTTTTGTTTTACTGTTATTGACATGTTTTAACTTGCTTCATGGATATTTACACTGCGATACACTACACCTACCTTTCGACATTGCCAGAGATGCTTTCCTGTTTCCCTCTTTATGCTTTAATTTTCTTTAACACTAGGGATAATGTTTCTTTCTAAGTATGGGGTGGGAAGTAATCTGGATTTATATTTTCTTGGTGAAGTTTGCTCAATGCTAATTTTGCTTTAATATTTAAGGCTTCCTTTTAATTCGAGAGCTTTTTAAAATTTTTGTTTGAATTAGTTGAAATTTTTTGAAATATTTAGAAAAATTTTGCAATCGGTTAGCTTGTCTCTTTGATTTTCTACGTGATAATTTTTTAGCTAAACCATCATGAGTGAGTAATCAATGTTAATATTTTCCTTGCATGATTTCTGGGAATTTTTGAGCACTAATAGGCATAAATATTTCATTTTTTGACACGTAGAGATAATTATGTAAACTCATTTATATTGCATCCCAAGAGACTTGCTTTATTACATTTTTGAAACGAAATTATAGACAGCTTAATGTGATTGCGGGTAGTGCCAATCACTGGTACTGTGTTGGTGTGTTTGCGAGTAGTGCCTATCACTGGTACTCGTATTGGGAGTGGATATGGAAAAAATTGATCGATACATGTCTGGGAAAAAGGTTTGCATGCTGGTTGAAATTGAACAAGGAAGACTTTTTGCTTGTTGTATAAAATACATAATTTTCATGTTGTGTTTGTTAATTAAGTGTGGGGTTACTTCTGTTAAGGATTGGTAAGTATTGTGTTGGAGAAGAAGATTTATTTTGATGTGTGGCTAGCATTAATTTAAAACTCTTTCTTTGTCTTGTGATATCCTTCTCCCTTCCTTGATTAGACAATACCTTAGTCGTTGTTACAAGCTAAAAAGTCATACCTAATTTAAATTGAGTTAGTTGTCTATATTAGAAGAGATGTGTAAGAAGAGTAAGCTATGGGGTGTTTAGAAAAATTCTAAGAGTTTGCATAATTTAATCCAAGTGTCCCTAAACCTGAGTTTCTATTAAATAGCTATATTCACACACACATATTGGATTTCATGTGTAGGGTTTTATTGGCATTTCAATTTCGGAGTTGTTGGACTATTTGTGATGGTGGATTGGTTCTTGATTATCTATGTGAACAATTGTTGAGATGTGTGAGTTCATTTTGTATGAGCTAATCTGTTTTAATTCTAATTTTGCTTCACGAGGATGATCAAAAGCTAAGTGTGGGTATTTGATAAGCTCATAAATGTTTTGTATTTTGTGCGTTATTTGCCTCTGTTTTCATGTAATTTGAGCAATAATTGAGTTAATTATGAGTTTAATTGTTTTATTTTTAGTTTGTGTAGGTATTGAATGAAGAAGGAGACAAAAAGATCAAAAAGTAGGAGAAAAATCAAAAGGATGCAAAGTGTCCACCGGGAGGGAGCAAATTTGGACACTGTTTGACACTTTAATCATAAGTTTCTTGTATGAGCTCCAACTGAGGTGATTCAAGATGCTTTGGAAAGCTAAGAGAGAGAGAGAGCTACGACTTTCATGTTTTGAGCTTTTTCCGAATTCCATAAGCATCAAGGTTAAAATGGAGGTGGAAGTTGAAACTGGTGTACTAGAATTTGTGCACATGCACGATTGAAACCTTGCACATGTGTGCAAGTTGAGAAAAAAGAAATTTAGCTAGTGGAGTTTGCACACATGCGCAAAAAATTTGGTTCTGCGCATGTGCTGATGATGAGCATCTAGTGATGTAAATTACTTGTTTTGGATGTTTTCTCCTCCCGGTTGGACTCATTTTCGTGTTTTTGCATATTTTTATCATCTTAGGGTTTAAAACCCTGATGTATTTCAATAAATACTCCATTATGAGTGGAGTTGAACATAGGTAGTAGCCAATAGTTAGATTAGATATTAGATTAGGAATATCATAGCTAAGGTTTTTTTCTTCTTGTTCAAGACTTCAAGCACAACAACTATTTGTTCCGGCTGCCTATTGAGTTTTCTTTCTTGATCTATATTCATTTTAATGTCAGTTGTTATTTCAATTCCATATTTTTAGTTTAATTTTCCTATGTCTACTTTTATAGTTCATTGATTTAAATTTGCTTTTGTTGAATTGCTTTATCTTGTTTTAATTAATTTTTGCGATTGTTCTTATTTTCTTGGTGAATAGAATTAAATTAGTAGATAGGAACAAACTATTCAATTAATTTTCTACACTAACTAGTGAAAGATTCTTGAACCCTAATACTTGTCCAATAGTTCTCGTGAGAATAATCCTTACTCACTCGATCTACGGACATAGCTCACATCTTTGTGAGCGTGTGTAAGTATTGATTAGGGTTATTAAAGCTTAATTTATTACTTGTTTTTGAATTAAATTACCCAATCAGTATTTACTCGAACACAAAGGTAATTTTAATTCTAGTAATAATCAAGGGACTAGAGATCTTAAATGTTTTCATTGTCATGGTGTAGGTCACATTTCTTCCCAATGTCCAAACAAGAAGGCTTTAAATATCATCCGTGGAGAATTGGTGAGTGATGAAAGTGACGAAGAAGATGAGACCATGCCACCATTTGAGGGCCTTGGTGAAAATGAGATAGAAGAAGAAGCTATCCATGGCCAAAATTTGGAGGTTCTAGGAGCTATTCATGCACAAGGTGAATATGAGCAAAATGAGTTACAAAGGAAGAATATCTTTTATACTTGTTGTTTTGTATGATCAAAATAAAGTTTTTGGATTGATTATTGACAGTAGAAATTGTGTGAACGTAGCTAGTCAATTAATGGTCAAAAAGTTGAATTTTCCAGTCATTAAGCATCCTAGACCATATAGATTGCAATGGTTAAATGAAAGTCCGAACTAAAGGCTAAGAAACAAGTCCTATTTCATTAACCTTAGGCAAATAGAAAGATGACGTCTGCTGTGTGATGTACCTCTACAAGCTAGCCATATCTTGTTATGTAGACCTTGGCAATATGATCATAAAACTACTCATGATGGATTTGAGAATAAGTATAGGTTTGAAAATAATGTTCATAAGATTATGCTCAAACCTTTACCATCACATCAAGTCTATCAAGAGTAGAAACTCCACAAATCACTTGAGGAACATGGTAAGTTGAAGGCTGCAAGAAAGCAAAAGGGAAGTTAGCCAAAAATCGGTCCAAAGTGTTAGAGTAATTCTGACTAAAGGGAACGATAAAAATAGTAGTTGAGTTTGTAAATACTAAGCTGAGAGAGGTTATGAGTGCATGCAAAAATAGTTTGCCAACTACTTTATTGATGTTTAAAGATGTTTATTTTGTTAACTCCGACCTTGATCCTTTTCTTCTTAGTGCCTTTATGTCTATTTTGTAGAAATTTGAAGACATTTTCCAAAAAGACACTGCATGGATCGCCACAAATCTGCGGGATACAGCACCAAGTTGATTACCATGATGTCTTTGATTTGAGGATGAATACTTCCAAAGAGGGAGGGAATTGTACAAATTTGGATAGGCTAAGGATGTCCCAAGTTGAGAAGATGAATGCTGGAGCAAGCTTGGACTCGCGCTTGCCAAGATTGAGGAACATTCATGGTGTTTTCATCAAGTTGGGTTGGACTATCCTCAATTCATTAATACGCTTGGACACATGCTTGCCAAGATTGAAGCACATTCGTGGTGTTTTGATTAAGTTGGGTTGGACCATCCTCAATTCAGTTATATATGAAGTTCAATTCTTAATTGTACAAAGTGAAGCACAAGTGGCCAGATCTCTTTAAGTGCAACAAGGCCGGATTTCACTTCAACTTCATTTTAGTTTGGTCTTTATTTTGTAAGCCTAATTAATTTTATTAGGTGTTGTGAATTGGGCAGGTTTAAGTGTTGGTTAAATTACTAGTTTTGGACATAATTAATAGTCTTTAATAAGGTTTGTAAGGCCTATAAAATGGCCTACCTTGGCTGACTTCTGGTAGAGTTTTCTTTTACTTATTTAGCAAGAAACAAACTCTAAAAGTATTCGGATGTGGGACTGCTTGTGGCCGAATCCTATTCCCTAGTTTTAAGTAGTTTTAGCTAGTTTTTAGGACTTTATTAAGACAATAAATAGGCATCATATGAACAAAATTTTCAGCACATTTTATTAATAAATTTTTTTAATTTTCTTATATTGGGAAGATAGTTCTCTTTTAGTCTTTGGATTAAGACTTTGTTAGGATCATCGCTTGGACAATGGTGATTGTTTTAACCATAAACTTAAGATTTGGTTTCTTCTTGATTGTCATAAGTAGCAGGTCAATTATTGTTTATTCTCATTTGTTCTATGAGGTGTCTTCATTGTTTGTTTTTTGCTATCCAGTTTGTCTGAACAACTTTGGATTTCGATCCAATAGGGTTTTGGTGCTTTACTTGACCGTTGGGTTTCGTGGCTTAAAGTCTCGATTGCACATAGAATTTGTATCACTTTTAATTTAGGTTGGTGAAACTACCCAAATTTTGCATGGAGCAACAATTTACAGGGTGGACCATCATCATCCATGAGACCACAAGTACCACCAGGGTATTAGAATTAAAATAGAATGCCACAACAAGGGCTGGAAAGAAGGAAAGTATGGAGGATTTACACAAAAAGTACATGGAAAAGAATGATGCAACACTTTATAGTATGGAGCAATTGGCCAACTCTTTCAGCATGGCAAAGAATGATGTCACACAATTTGCATTTGGAATCTCGAGAGTCATATAGGGTAATTGTCTAACAACTCATATCAACAATAGGCCTTAAGGTACTCTCTAGAGTGACATCGAGATAAACCCTAAAAAGGAAGGTAAGGAGCAATGCAAGGTGGTGACACTCAAAAGTGGTTAACAATTGGGATTCAAAGACCAAATGATAAGGTAAAAGATGCCAATCCAATTGGTGGGGAAAAGGATGCAATTTTAGAATTCGTTGCAAAGGAATGTAATCCTGATAATGTAGTGGTACTTCTAAAAGTGCCATTTCATCAAAGGTTGAAAAATCAAAAGCTAGATGACCAATGCAAGAAGTTCTTAGAGGTTTTCAAGAAGCGACGTGATATGAGTCTAGACAGGGTAACGATGTACTAAGTTGAGGAGATGAAAACTAGAGCAAGCTTGGACTCAAGCTTGCCAAGATTGGAGCACATTAGTGGTGTTATGATTAAGTTGGATTGGAAAATCCTCAATTCATTAATACATAAAGTCCAATTCTTCAAAGTAAAGCACAAGTCCCTAGATAAATGTCCAAGTCCAAGAAGTTACAAGCCCAAGAATTAAAGAGGACCAATAAGGGTTTCAAAACCCTAGTTTCAGCCAAGGCCTTATTTGGCCAATCCAATCCTAATTGTTCTAGGATTTAGTTTAATATTTATTTTACAGAGTTTGTTACTTGGCTGATTTTTGTAATTATTTTCGAAATTAGACAAGTGTTAATTTAGTCCTATATGATTTTAGTCTTGTATTCCATTCCTAAACTAGTTAGGATTTGTGAAGTTATTGTCCTATTGCTGATAGGACTTATGTGTAGGGTTTGGGGCTGATTTTCACATTACTTATACCCCGTACAGTCGAAAATACTGATTCAACATTTTTCAATACACTTTTGTGAGAAAATGCTCCAAATTGTCTTCAAAAGACTTAGGTATTCGTGAGATTGATTCTTGTGATTAGCAACCAAAATACTATTGGTTCTATTCTCATTATAGACAACGGATCGATATCTCGTACAGTAAAAAATAGACACTATAAGGAAAATTATTGATTTCTTAATCATAGGTTTTAAATCTGTCAAGTCAGAATTATTTAGGTGATCTTGGTTTCCGCGTTCAATCTTGGGTCTTGTCAATGATGTTTTCCAAACCTTATTTTGATGATGACATAAACACTCAACTCTGTAAACAAGTTTTTCCAGGTCTGTTATCTGTTTTGCTAGAGACAGGGCTTTCGGACGCACTGAACCGTCTGAACTGGGTCAAAACTTCTGGACGCATTGCACCGTCTGAACGAACAGGCAGAAAGAAATATGATCCTAATGCTTCTCTTTTACGGACGAACATGACCGTCCGAAGCCTCTATCGGATGAAGGAATGGACGCATGCACAGACGTCCGAACGAAGCTCTTCAACAACTGCATGAAGATCGGACGCTGTGTCGGACGCATCCAATATGTCTCGGACGTCCGAAACCCCAACGGCTACTTTTTGTGCATTTATTATTTAGCCGTTAGGAAGTAGTTTCAACCACCATTTATTGCTCTTATAAATGTCAAACTGCTTTGACATTAAGTAAAAATCATCTAATACATTGAATACAAGCCTTAGAGAAAAGCAATTTGAGTACGAATTGGCTATAGTGCTTTGTTGTATTAGTGTGCAGTTGTGAGTGCAATTCTACTTTGAGTGGAGTGATAATCTTGTACGAAAGTGTGGTTGTAAGTAAGATTCTTGGCTCAACTAAAAGAGTTTTAGTGAAGTTTCCAACTTTGTAAAGATTATTGGCTCACCATGTGTGTGAAGCATTCTAGTGATTTAATACTTCAACCTTGCTAGCTTGGAAGTATTGGTTGTTTAATTTTCTCTCTTTACTTCAGTGTTCCATTGATTTTATTATATCAGTTTATATTTGGAAAATCTCAATATTTCTAAAAGTATATTTTTTAAGAAACCTAATTCACCCCCCCTCTTAGGTTGTTTGGGACCAACAGTCAGTTTAACTGCAGGGTTCACGTCAGAGTGGTATCAGAGTTTTGGTTCCTAAACACATTTGTGTTCTTGCTTATTCATGCCTTCATTATTTGTTATTTGCTATTCTTGTTCGGATGAATTCAAAAAAGAAAATTTCATCTTGTTCGTATTTCTGTTCGTTCTTGTTCTTGTTTGTTATTGTACATGGAAATTTGTAGCCTTATTCTTCATTTTTTTTTAACTGAATGTTGCTGTAATTGTGCACATATTCAAATGTTAATTCGTTGTACTTATTGATAAAAAAAAAATGGTAATGTTCATCTGTACTGTGCCCACAACATATTCTTTTTTTCACTGAAAAAAATAACCGAGGAAAAAAAAACAAAAAATGGAAAAAAGGCTGAATTCTACAACCCTAGGAATTGAGGTTTGCACAATTTTTTATTGTGTTACATTGATTGCTATTCCTTACTCATACATACTTGCAAAACTTGAATCCTTTTCTTAGTTAGATTATATTGCTCATTTGAATCCTTGTCCAACTTGGAATACGTGCTAAAATCCAATCTCATCTAGGAATTGTCATAAATCCATTTCCTATTAGCATAGAGATATATTCCGGTTTTTTGTTGCACTTCTTGCTCTCGGGTATAAAAAATATTCTTTATTCAGTTTCCCATATTTTTGTTCTCGGGTTGTAAAAAGTTATGCAATTCCTAAAATACCTCTAGTCCTCTTGGGTTAATTTCTTCTAGCCCAAAATACTAGTTTTGTTTGACCATTTTATTGTTTGGCTTTCTAAAGTGCTTTGTGTCCATTTTTTGATAAATTGATCCGCCATTACTTTGTTATCTCCTTGCTTCCTTTTTTCTATAATTACTAATTGTGTTCAAACGTATTAGTAATTATTTATGTCATTCTTATTGCGTACTTGTCAAGTTTGTGAAAGACTTCGAAGAAGAATCTCTGAGAGTGGAAAAAGGCAAGAGTAGTGAGTTCATTACAGGGTAAAAGCCTTGAATTTGAGTGAAACACGAGTGAAATTGTGTGGCATCGTCAAATTTGAGCGTAAACAGTCACGGAGTATCGTGAGGTCCTTCTTTATTTTACTAACCCTAATTCAATTTTGATATTCCTTGTGTCATTGAGTTCTTTTTGCAGGTCTAAAATGTCTTAAGAAACGGAACATTCAAGGGTTAATGCCTTGGTATCCCATGTTGCCAAATTGGTAATGTCTCTTGAAAGTAATAATGGCCTCTTGAGACATTAACTAAGGGACAAAATAAGCCAACTGAACCCCTTGGCTGACCTAAACCTCGTGCACATATATTCCCACAAGCTCGTTAAAATATGTATCTTAAGTATGATTCCAATAACTATAAATCTGATGACGAATTGTATAATGTAGTTACAAGGTCAAGGAATTTGTGACGTGTGCGAGGTGTGGTAGAGTTCACGATGATACTGGTAACACTAAATTAAGTATCCCTACATTTCAAGATTATCTCAATCTTAATGTCTATCTCAAATGGGAAAAGAAGGTAGAGGTTATTTTTGACTATCATAAGTACTCTGAAAGAAAGAAAGCACAGTTAGCTATAGCAGCATTTAGTGATTATACTTTAGAAAAGTGGTAGGATCAATTTAAAACCAAAAGAATTAGGTGCAGAGAACCACAAATTAATGATTGTAAATTCTTAAAAGTTGTACTAAATAAAATATTTATACCTTCTACATATCATCATGATTTGCATCAAACATTGCAACCTTTAAGGCAAGGTAATAAATTTGTAGAAGAACATCATAGGGAGATTCTAATGATAGCTAATGTAGTTGAGGATCGTGAAGCTAGTATGGTTCGATTCTTGTATATACTTAATTGAGGAATTGCCCACATTGTAGAGTTGGATCATTATATACAATTGTAAGACATGGTAGAAAAGGCCATAAAAGTAGACAGGCAACTTAAAAATAGAGGTAAATCTAGGGTTGAGTCTAGTTTTAATTGGCATAGAAATTGGTTTAATAATCCTTCACATCCAAATATAACTGAAAATAGAACCACTAACCCTAAAACTAATGAATATGAACACAGACTTGTTAAACATCCCATTGCTTCTTTAGATAAACACACGGGTACATCTTCTACATTTCAAAAGGCACTCATGCTATTGAGTGTCATCATTGTTTGGGTAAAGGTGACTTTACGAATGAATGTCCCAACAACCGTGCATTTTTCATGCAAAGAAATGAAGTAATGAGTGAAGAAAGCAAAGATGAAGATGACTCCATGCCAGCATTTGAGGGCCCTAGTGGTGATGATAACGAGCAATAGGACGACCAAAATAAGGTATAATGTGAGAATATTTTCTTTACCAAATGTATTGTTCAAGGACGTGCATGTGGTTTGATTGTAGATGTTGGTAGTTGTGTTAATGTTGTTATTAAGTTAATGGTCGACAATTGAGTTGGCTTGGTCAAATACATCCACGTCCATGTAAATTACAATGGCTAAATGAATGTGGTGAAGTCAACGTAATGAAACAACCTTAAATTTCATTAGCTATTAGAAAGTATAGTGATGAAATTTTGTGATGTTGTGCCAATGCAAGTGAGTCACTTATTATAAGGTAGATGCCATGGCAATTTGACAAACACACTAACAATGATGGCCATACTAACAAGTATACATTCTTTAAAGATGGCCAAAATATTGTACTAAAACCACTGCTTCCCCATCAAGCGAGTAAGGAACAATACTACCTTAAGAACTTATTCGTTGAATACCATAAGAAAAAAGGCTGAATTGAAAAGGGTAAGTAACTGTAAAACCCTAATGAAACCCTAAAATCCTAAAACCCTAAAGATGATTGGTCAAATCAGAAAATTCTAAGGGTAAGGAATTGGAAAAGAAATATAATTTCTTTGGCTTCAAAGAGGTTCAAATAGCCGTCAGTTTAAATTTGACAATATTTTTACTTTATTTAAAGAGAATTATTTTTTGGAGGTGACATTGATCGAGCCTTATCGAGATATTTTAAAAATATTTTGTAGGATTTGAGGACGAATACTTTCGGGAAAGAAGAGAATGATATGAGTCTAGATAGGTTAAGGGTATACCAAGTTGAGCAAGTGAAACAAGATCTTGCAAGGTTGGACTCAAGCCCTCCAAGATTGGAGCATATTAGTTGTGTTATGATCATGTTAGATTGGACTATCCTCAATTCATTAATATATATAGTCCAATTCTTCAAAGTGAAGCACAAGTGGTCGGATAAAGTCCAAGACGAAGAAGTTTCAAGCCAATAATTGAAGAGGACCAATAAGGGTTTCAAAATCCTAGTTTTGGCCAAGGCCTTATTTGGCCCATCCTATCCTAATTCTTTTGGGATTTAGTTTAGTATTGGTTTTACGAAATTTGATAGTTGGCTGATTTTCTTAATCATTTTCAAAATTAAACTAGGGTTATTTTAGTCCTATCCGATTTTAGTCCTGTATTCCAATCCTAAACTAGTTAGGATTGAACAAGTTATGTCCTAGTGTTGGTAGGACTTATACGTAGGGTTTGGGGCTGATTTTCACATTACTTATACCACCTATAGTTGAAAATATTGATCCAACATTATTCAATACACTTTCATGACAAAATATTTTCCAAATTGTCTTTCAAAGATTTAAGTATTCATGAGATTGATTTTTGTGATTACAAAACAAGAATACTATTGGTTCTAGTGTCATTATAGTCAATAGATCAATATGTCATACAGCTGAGAATAGACACCTTAAATTCTTGATTTCTTAATCAAAGGATTTAAGTTCGTCAAGTAGAGTTTTTCAGGCGATCTTGGTTTCTGCATTCAATCTCGGGTCCCATTAGTTTAACTGCGGGGTTCACGTCACTTCACATCAGCATTCCTTTTGCTAAGGCATTGGAACAAATGTCGAGTTATGTGAAATTCATGAAAGACATCATGTCTAGGAAAGGGAAATTGGAGGAATTCAAAATTGTTGCTCTAACAGAGGAGCACAGTGCAATGTCACAACAGAAGCTACTACCTAAGCAAAAGGTTCCCGAAAGCTTTACTCTAACGCGCATAATTGGAACACATTTCTTGGGTAAGGCTTTATGTGATCTTGGTGCAAGTATTAACATCTTAATGTCTCTTGAAGCCAACTTCGGTGACCCTCCAGCTTGCGAATCGCTTATTAGGACATCTTAGAGGAATAATCAAGGACGTATTGGTAAAAGTTGACAAATTTATATTTCCTGCTGATGTTATTGTTCTTGATTTTGAAGAGGATGAAAATATTCCTATAATTGTAGTTGACCTTCCTTAGCTATAGTTAGAACATTTATTGACATGCAAAAAAGTGAACTCTCCATGAAAGTAAACAATGAGGAGGTAAAATTTAATGTTTTTAATGCTATGAAAATGTTTGACCAACATGAGAAATTTTTTGTAGTTATACCATACCAAGGGACGCGAAAGATGTGGTATCTCAACAAGGAAATAAAGATAGTTCCAATGGAGACAAAGATTTCAAGGTGTCTCATGAGAAGTTCAAAGATGAAGAAATAGAAGATCTTGTAAAAAAATCTAATGAATCATCCTTAGGAAACTATCGTAAAGAATTGAAGATTAAAGGAGTTTTATATACCTATTATGTAAAATTGGTGGTATTTTAATCGATTAAGCTCTTTTTGATTTAGGAGCTTGTCTAAATTTAATACTTTTATCTATTTGTAGGGAATCCGGTTGCAATCACTCACAAGATAGACAAACCCATTCAACTTGCAGATAGAAGTTGAGTGACACACTGGGAGTAGTGGATAATGTGTTTTTTTGAATAGAGCAGCTTATCTTCTAAGTGGACTTCGTGCTAATTGACATGAAGGAAAATGACTGCGATGATAACACACTAATGTTAAGAAGACCATTCTTGGCCACTGGCCGATCATTGATTGATGTTGAATAAGGAACTATCTTACGAATCACAAGCAGGATATATTGTGCAAGTAAAAAGACATCCCCAGGAGCATTTTATTTGCCACAGTCGTAGTGTGAGGAATCAACTTAATGGTATCCCCAATAGAGGTTCAAGAAGTTCAATCACGCGCACTAATAGCTATGTCTAGCGGTAGAAGTTATACAAGTGCTTCGTGGGAGGTATGCAGTCCATGTTTTTCTAGCTTTGTACCTTTTAATTTTTAGTTACTTTGCGTGCTTATAACATTATAATTTTGGACTAACTCTTTTTTTTTGTGTTTAGGTATTATTAAGAAAGTATGTAGGTTATTTGGGGCTTAAATATCTCAAAAGGATGAAAGCTATTGGGGATGATCGAAAAATCGAGTACGGCTAAGCAGACCGGGTATGGGTACGACTGGCAAGGATGAGCCGCGCCTACCACTAATGGCTAGGCATTGGTGTTCCTTCACAGTCTATGCTATGCCCAGCTTGCTACATTTTAAGAAGAAGGGCTACGAATTGCAGCCTATTTAGCCATCATTTTTGGATTTTTCTGTTGGTCCCAAAGCAACCTAAGAGGGGGGGGGGGGGTGAATTAGGTTTCTTAAAAATTACTTTAAGAGATATTGATATTTTCAAGATGAAATCAGTTATAACAAAATCAGTTATAATAATATCAATAGAACAGTAAATTAAAGAGAGAATAAATTGAAGATTCAATAAGAACTACTTCCAAGCTAGCAAGCTTGAAGTATACACATTAGAATGCTTAAGAGACTTGGTGAGCCAACAATCTTTACAAAGCTGGGAAGTTCTTGCTCACACTAAAATTCTTTTAGTTGAGCCAAGAATCTCACTTACAACCACACTTCTGTACAAGTAGCCAAGCTCATTGCATGCCTGTCTCTTATACACATCACAATGTCACACTAATACAACAAGGCTCTAAAGTCAATTTGCACTTCAAATTACTTTCTTCTAGGCTTGTATATCATGTATTAGATGATTTTTTTCAGGTCCTTAATGCACCTATTTATAATAGCAATAAATAGTGGTTTCAACCACTTCCTAACGGCTAAGTAATAAATGCACAAAATATAGACGTTGGGGTTTTGGACGTCCGAGAGGATGGAATGCGTCCGAGGAAGGCGTCCGGTCTTCTTTCGGTGTTGCCGAGAGACTACGTTCGGACGTCGAGTGGCGTCCGATCCTTCGTCCGACAGAGGACAGATCGAAGAGCGTTCCAAGCACAATCATCAAACTTCGGACGGTCTGCGTCCGAAAGGTATGTTCCCGCAATGCTTGTTTTTCATAGTCAAGTGTTTATGTCATCATCAAAATAAGGTTTGGGAAACATCATTCTCCCCCTTTTTGATGATGACAAACCTCAATTGGATAAGACTAATCCTTTTGCAATATAGGATATCAATTTGTCAGCACATTATATCGAAGCATAATAATACAACAAATTATATCAGAACATCACAGCTCATAGCATAGTCTCCCTCTTATATGCGCGTTAGAGTAAAGCTTTCGGGAACCTTTTGCTTAGGTAGTAGCTTCTGTTGTGACATAGATCATAGCATAGTCTCCCCCTTAGAGTATGCAGGCAACAAATTATATCAAGATTGCAACACAATTCTCAGCTGTATACATACTCCCCCTTTTGACATCAATCAATATAAAGACTCCCCTGAGAATATGCAGGCAGTTTTTAGGTTATTGAAAGAGGGTTAATACATACACCTAAAGAGTTGAAGTGAATACATAGTCAAGCCACATAATTTGCTAAAAAAGCTGAAAAGTTCTTAATAAGCAGAGAAAACGAAAGACACTAATGAAGAGTCATTTTTCTTTTTAGAGCGTTTTTCTGTCTTTTGACGTTTGGATGGAACATCGTCGATTGTAGCTTAAAAGTCATGCTCATCCCTAAAACGACGTTGCATGATATATTCAAAAGTGTCGTCAATTATCTTCATCCTCTTTGTCATCGTCATCGGCATCTTCTACACATCTAGATCGTCATGTGTCTGGTCATCTTCAGGTTCATCGCTGTCCGAAGATGACTCCAGGGGATGTTGGGACTGAAGCTCAGCAAACTGGACTTGAGCCGACGCAGACATGCCGAGACTGAGGGCTTCTTGGATGATTGTCTGGCGGGTCTCAAGGCGTCTGAGCTTGCGATTTGTGTACAGAGATCGGCGTTGAAAAGAACTGACCTGAGTGCTCAGAGATTGGAGAAGTCCACAGATATGGGAAAGGGATGGTTCAGAAGATGGGGCAGAAGTAGATGGTGCAGATGTGAATGGAGGTGGTTGAGGAGTGGGAGAGGGAGGGATAGCGAAATCAGATGTGGAAGCATGGGATTGGGATTTGGCAATATCAAAGGCTGCTTTAGTTAGCCATTGATCATTAAAAAACCTGAGACCTTTTCTTTCAATGTATGATTTATTAAAATATGGAGGAAACTGTTTATTGCCTGTAAAGGAACGTTGAGGTCGTTAAAAATTTTTGTGAGAAATTTCCCAAACGGAATATTTCTTCGAGTATCAGTTAGAAAAAGGTCCCATCTCACTAAAAAAGATACCCAAAGTCTAGAGAAGGACCCTTAAAGACACAGAAAAATAAGTACAGTTGCATTTTGCCGGGCTCAGTGCGATGCCCGTCAGTTGGCAACAAAAGATTTGTTACAAGGGTATACAAATGTCGGAGATTTCACATTCAAAAATGGTGTTGATTACATTAGATGAAATCTCAATATCAGTGTTATTAACACGAGAAATAAGGGTGCGAATAGTAGGACCTTTCCGCAGATTGGCCGTGAATTGAAGCACCATATCGTGATAAACAGGTAAATCGAGATGGACTAAATGGCCCCAATTTTGTTTTTCAAAACAGGATTTTATGATAGGAAGATTATACTCATCGAAAAGACTATTCGAAGCAGGACGTTGAACTATAATGGACTTACTAAGAAGAGAAGTGTACCGCTCCGATGCCTTGGCATCTATGAATTTTGACAGAGTCGGAGTGGTGGAAACTTGAGGAGTTGCGGATGATTCTCGCTCGAACAGGAGCTTTTCCTTTGGTTTTTCTACCGCGAATCGCTGAGGAGGAACCGCCACGTGATTTCACCATTGTTTATGGAAGAAAAGAAAATAATAAAAAAAATAAAAAATTGAAGATTTTTGAGATTTTGGGGAATTTGGATGGTGAAAGGGAGAAATAAGATGTGATTTAGGGGCTAAGGATTATGGGTAGGATGTTTCTTTGATCAATTTTGGAAGGGAGAGTGTGAATTTTGATTTGGTAGTGAAGGGGAAAATAATTCGCCAGAGGGTTTTCGGTGGGGGAGGTAAGTCCGAAAGGGGGAAGTTGGATGGTTTTAATGGAACAGAAGTACCTGTTCGGACGGCCGAACGTTTGGCCTGCGTCCGACAGAGCGTCCGAACGCTGAAGAACGGACGGCCGAAAATGAGCTAGTGCGTCCGAAGGTTCTTTCGGACGAGCTAGTGCGTCCGGAAAAATTCCAGAGAGTTTAAGAAAAAATGGAATATTGTTCGGATGAATATGAGCGTCCGATTAGAAGGAACATATGCTTTCGGACGATAAACAGCGTCGAAAGGAAATTTGTTCGGACGAATAAGTGCGTCCGAACACGGAATTTATGCACAGTTTATCTGTAAAATCCCCAAGCATTTTCTGAGTGATTCAAAACGATCTAGAGCTAAGGGTTTTGTAAAAATATCAGCCAATTGGTCTAAAGTAGGCACATAATCAACACGAATTTCCTTTTTACAAACGAGATCTCTAATGAAATGATGCTTAACATCAATGTGTTTAGTTCTAGAGTGCAAAACAGGATTTTTTGTGAGATTAATTGCACTAGTGTTGTCACATAGTATTGGAACACAATCAAAAATGACACCAAAATCCTTTAAGGTATGTTTCATCCAAAGAAGTTGAGCACAACAATTTCCGGCAGCAATATATTCGGCTTCAGCCGTAGAAAGAGAAATGGAATTTTGTTTTTTGCTAAACCAAGACACAAGACAATTTCCCAGAAAATAACACATAATACTGGTACTTTTTCTATCAATTTTACATCCAGCAAAATCAGCGTCTGAATAGCTAATTAGATCAAATGTAGAGGACTTTGGATACCATAGACCAAAATCCGTTGTGCCTTTTAGATATCTAAAAATTCTTTTAACTGCAATCAAATGTGATTCTTTAGGACAAGATTGAAATCTAGCACATAGACAAACAGCAAACATGATATCTGGTCTACTAGCAGTTAAGTAAAGTAAACTCCCGATCATACCTCTATAGTGTTTTTCATCAACACTATTACCTTCTTCGTCTTTATCAAGTTTGGTTGAAGTACACATTGGTGTACCAACTTGTTTGCAATCTTCCATGCCAAAGCGTTTGAGCAGCTCTTTTGTGTACTTGATTTGTGTAATAAATGTTCCTTCCTTGGTTTGATGAATTTGTAGTCCGAGGAAAAATTGCAACTTGCCCATCATGCTCATCTCAAACTCTTCTTGCATTAGTTGTGAGAAATCCTTGCACAAACTTTCATTAGTTGCTCCGCCAAAAATAATATCATCAACATAAATTTGAACAATTAACAATCCTTTTAAATCTGTTTTTGTAAAGAGTGTAGTGTCAACAATACCTCTTTTGAAACCATTTTCTAACAAGAATCCACTTAATCTTTCATACCAAGCTCTTGGAGCTTGTTTCAAACCATATAAAGCTTTGGAAAGTTTGAAAACATAATTTGGAAGATTCTTATTTTCAAATCCCGGAGGTTGTTCGACATAAACTTCTTGGTCAATAAAACCATTTAAAAAAGCACTTTTGACATCCATTTGAAATAATTGCAAATTATTGAAACATGCAAATGCAAGAAACATGCGAATGGATTCTAATCTAGCCACGGGTGCAAAGGTTTCGTCAAAGTCAATGCCTTCTTCTTGAGCATAACCTTTTGCAACAAATCTGGCTTTGTTTCTTATGATCTCACCTTTGTCATTTAATTTGTTTCTAAACACCCATTTTGTACCAATAACGGGATGAGAAGAAGGTCTTCATCTCAACTAAGGTCCATACATTATTTTTCTCAAATTGACTAAGTTCATCTTTCATAGCAATAACCCATGATTCATCACTCAAGGCAACATCTATATGTTTGGGTTCAATGTGAGAAAGTAATGCACAATTATTATTCAAAGGTTTATGAGAGCGAGTAGTTACCCCCTTGGATAGATCACCTATAATTAAATCTTGAGGATGATTAGAGACGAATCTCCAAGCTTTTGGAAGATCGTTTTGAGCATCCTCATTCTTTTCATTATCAACTTGATGGTTGTTGATATCAACGCTTGATGTAACCTCTTGATAATCTTTATGAATATCTAGCTTTTCGAGCTCCTTTACACATCTAGATGATTCTAGAAAAATTTCTTCATCAGATTTGTTTGAGATAAGATTCCAAGATTCATCTGTTATGCACAACTTCTTCAATTAAAAGCGTTCTTCTATTGTAAACTCGATATAATTTGTTGTCACTAGAATATCCTAGAAAAATTCCTTCTTCCGCACATCTAGATGTGTATAAGAGACAGGGTTAACACGGCTTGTTATGTCATGAATCGAGTTTTATTAACCGCTTCGCCCAAACCTATTGTGGTAGGTCACATTCACTAATCATAGTTCTAGCCGTTTCTTGAAGAGTCCTATTTTTCCTTTCAACGACACCATTTTGTTGAGGAACTCTAACAACCGAAAACTCATGAAAGATACCCTATTGATCACTTATTCATATTTGATTTCAAGCTTCGGCACCATTGTCACTCCTTAAACGAATGATTTTGGTATCCAATAAATTTTGAATTTTGGAAAACAATTTTACAAACTTTTCAAATGCTTCATTTTTGTGAACAAGAAATAATACCCAAGTAAACCTAGAGTAGTCATCTACAATAACAAATGCATCATGTATTTGCAACCACCTAGACTAGCATATTGAGTAGGTCCAAATAAGTCTAAATGCAACAATTCTAAAGGTTTATGAGTAGACACAAAATTCTTTGGTTTAAAAGAAACTTTGACTTGTTTACCAAATTGACAAGCATCACAAATTTTATTTTTCAGAAATTTCAGTTTTGGCAAGCCTCTTACCAAATCTTTCTTGGCTAATTTTTCAATCAAATCCATATTAAAATGACAAAGTCTTCTATGCCAAAGCCAAGGATCATCTATAGAAGCGGTAAGACATTTTACATTGCTATTGCTAATTTTATCAAGATAAATCACATAAACGTCATTGTGCCTAGTGCCTTTTAACAAAACAACATGATTTTTGTCAAGTATAAGACATTCATGCTTGGTAAAGAAAACATATAAATCTTTGTCACAGAGTTGACTAACACTTAATAGATTATAGTTTAAATTATCAACAAGAAGTACATTCTTAATCAAGGTTTCACCATTTTTACCCTGTCTCTTACATCACCAATGCCGATTGATTTTGCTTTGTTGTTGTCACCAAAAGTGACTTTTCCACTGTTTTTGGATGTAAGGTTTGTGAAGAGAGAGGCATCACCCGTCATATGCCTTGAACATCCACTATCTATGAACCACTTAGCATTGTTGGCGATGTTAAGTACCTACACAATAAATCAATTGATAACTTTTGGTACCCATGTCTTTTTGGGTCCATGAGTGTTAGTGAGATTGCTTACTATCCATGCAACTTTCATTCCAAGTTTTTCATTTTTCTTGACATAACACATATTCTTAGTATGTCCATGTTGTTGGCAATATCTACAAACAATGCTTTTGTTTCCATATAAAGAAGATTTTGGTTTTACAATACATAAGTCATCTCTTCTATATATGACAAAATTTTTGTTGATTGCTACATTTCTATTTCTTTTCATATCAACAACATTTTCTTTCTTTCTAGCTAAGAGAGTATTTAAATCATCCATTCTTTTCTTCAAGGATTTACTACATTAGCTATGTCTCTTATACACATGATAGGCTTGTTCTTCCTTGACCTTTGATCTCTCATGCATTCTTTTCTTCAAATCACAATTTTCTTGTGATAGCCTATTGTTTTCATTCACAAGTTTAGAGTTAGCATTCAATAAAGCATTTGACTTTTTTACTAACTCCTTATTTCTAGCATATGATTCTTTTAAGCTATCATGCAATTTCAAAATGAAAGCTTCAAGATCATCTTCATCATTTTCATCATTGGAGTCATAGTTAGAATTTACCTCATTGTCTCCAATAGCCATAAAGGCCATTTGTGCCGACTCCATTTCTTCTTCAACTTCTCCTTCGGAGTTGCAATCGTCCCATGTGATTTGGAAGTTGTTGAATCTTGGTTTTCTTCCTTCCTTCTTTTTCTTGGAGGGACATTCATTTGCAAAATGCCCGAGTTGACCGCACTCAAAGCATTTATCGTTTTGCTTCTTAATTTCAAGTCTTGACTTTCCCTTGAAATTATTTGTGTTTGCAGCTCCTCCTCTTCTCATTTCTTCGTTTGTTAATGTAATGTTTGAGGAATCCTTTGGTGATGAGTGCAAGATCTCCTTCATCAAGATCTTCATCTTCTAGATTGATGGAGCTGTTTTCATCTTCCTCTTGAGAGGTCTTTAGAGCAATGCCCCTTCTTGGCCTTGCTTCTTCATCATAACAACCTTTGCCTTTAGCTTAAGTCTATAAGATGTAAGAGAATTGATTAGTGATTCAATAGGCATTAAATTTAAATTCTTAGCTTCCTCTATGGCAATTGAAAAAGGCATCCCATTCTGGATAGACACATCTAGAGTGTTTATTCTAAAGGAGTGAAAAGACTGCCGAATTCAAGATTTCAAGATCTTCAATGTTTTTGAACCAACGGTATCATTTTGATTATGTTCTCATGTGGAAAATTCTTGAATGAGGTGTACTTGAAAGGACAAGTAGGATTTCAAGAAAAGCTCACGAACTAATCGCTTCTCATGAATTTCCTTCAGCTTATCCCATATTTCTCTTAGCAGAATTGCAACCCTTTACGCGAGTTGATTCATTTGCATCCAAGGCATTGTATAGCACATTCATGGCTTTTGCGTTTAGCGTCAAATTCGCCTTGTCTTGTGGAGTGAGCTCATTCCTTGTCTTTTCTCTTCTTCTATTTGTTTGATCATCAATGATAGATGCTTCAAAAGGACCTTCATTGACAACATACCACAATTCAATGTCAATAGATTGCAGAAATATTTTCATTCTATCTCTCCAACTAATAAAATTTGCCCCATTAAACATGGGAGGCCTAGTAATAGATTGGCCTTCAAATTGAACCCAAACATATAGATCTGTCTCTTATACACTTCTAGATGTGTATCTTCCGGGGGACAAATCTCCACCCTTTTATTTTCAGGTATTCAAAACGTAAGTACTACGAGGGGTGAATTAGGTTTCTTAAAAATTACTTTAAGAGATATTGATATTTCCAAGCAGAAATCAGTTATAACAAAATCAGTTATAATAATATCAATAAATCTTATTGAGAATAAATTGAACAATAAGAACTACTTCCAAGCTAGCAAGCTTGAAGTATCAAATTTGAATGCTTCACACACTTGGTGAGCCAACAATCTTTACAAAGCTGGGAAGTTCTTGCTCACACTAAAATTCTTTTAGTTGAGCCAAGAATCTCACTTACAACCACACTTTGCTGAGCATCACTCTTAGATGTTGAATTTCACTCACAGACCTTGTATAATACAACAAGGCTCTAAAGTCAATTTGCACTTCAAATTACTTTCTTCTAGGCTTGTATATCATGTATTAGATGATTTTTTTCAGGTCCTTAATGCACCTATTTATAATAGCAATAAATAGTGGTTTCAACCACTTCCTAACGGCTAAGTAATAAATGCACAAAATATAGCCGTTGGGGTTTCGGACGTCCGAGAGGGATGGAATGCGTCCGAGGAAGCGTCCGGTCTTCTTTCGGTGTTCTTGAGAGACTACGTTCGGACGTCTATTCGGACGATGCACTGCGTCCGAGAAGTTTTGTCCGAGTTCGGACGGTCCTGTGCGTCCGAAAGGTATGTTCCTGCAACAGCTTGTTTTTCATAGTCAAGTGTTTATGTCATCATCAAAATAAGGTTTGGGAAACATCATTTTCTACATTCAAAACAGCCCCAAAACTCATCTGAACACGTCTAAGTCTTTTCTAACATAAAACCCGTTTAATTTGCACTTGAAATCTTGCACAAATTTTGCAAAGAACTCACATTTGTTTGAGTTTTTCATCTTACTAAAGAAGAAGTGAGCTTTGAAAAGAATATCAAGGAGGCTAAGCTTTTGGAGGATTCTTCTTACAACTTAAAGAGGTTCCAAGAAGGGTTTATAAGCTTCAAAATTGGTGATTTCTATCCGTTCTATACTTTTATTAAAAGCTAAGTTAAATTGTTTACTTTATTTGTGCTTTAATTGGTGAAATTTGTTAGCGAAAAGCTGTAGTATTCTGGTGTTTATGTGTTTGAAATTGAATAGGATGAATTTGATTCTTCTCAGTTTGACTTAATTGGTATTCCTTTTATTGTTCATTACCTACTTTAAGATTATGTGAGCTTATTTGTTTGAATTTTGAAATCATGTATTCTAAAGAGGTGAGGATTGCTAAGGCTAGTAGTTCTTCAAAAAACAAAATTTCTCTTAATTGTTAACTCACCCAAAGCGAGTTATTTCCCTAAATTTCAGCATGGGATTTAATAGGTTTCTGATGTTTTCCAAACCTTATTTTGATGACATAAACACTTAACTCTGTAAAACAAGCTTTTGCAGGAACAGATCTTTCGGACGCACAGAACCGTCCGAACTAGGTCAAAAGCTCCTCGGACGCATTGCATCGTCCGAACAAACTGGCAGAAAGAATGGGATCCTACTGCCTTTTCTTCGGACGCTCAGGACTGCACATTCAATCCTCCTCGGAACGAAGGAGTGCGTCCGATGACTATTGAACCCTGTCTCTTATACACATCTAGATGTAGTATGAAAGCTCTATTTATTGCTCTTATAAATAGGTGTTTAAGAACTTGAAAAAATCATCTAATACATTGAATTTTAAGCCTAAATCAAGAGTAATTTGAGTGCAAATTGACTATAGTGGTTTGTTGTATTAGTGTGAAGTTGTGAGTGCAATTCAACTTTGAGTGGAGTGATAATCTTGTATGAAAGTGTGGTTGTAAGTAAGAATCTTGGCTCAACTAAAAGAGTTTTAGTGTGAGCAAGAACTTCCCAACTTTGTAAAGATTATTGGCTCACCAAGTGTGTGAAGCATTCAAGAAAATTGATACTTCAAGCTTGCTAGCTTGGAAGTATTGTTTGTTCAATTTTTCTCTCTTTACTTTCTGTTCTTATAAATTTCTATATCTGCATTTGAATTTAAAAAGCTTACTATTTTCTGAGATTCATATCTTATACTCACACTTTCTGTCTCTGATACACATCTAGATTGTATAAGAGACAGCAATTGGTATGAGCTCATTCCTTGTGTTTTCTTCTTCTTCTATTTGTGTGATCATCAATGATAGAAGCTTCAAATGGACCATCATTGACAACATACCATAACTCAATGTCTCCCATGTTTATTGGTTGCAAATGGAATTAGTTTCTAGAGCAAGAATGAAAACATTTCTGCAATCTATTGACATTGAGTTATGGTATGTTGTCAATGATGGTCCATTTGAAGCTTCTATCATTGATGATCACACAAATAGAAGAAGAGAAAACACAAGGAATGAGCTCACTCCACAAGACAAGGCAAACTTGACGTTGAATGCAAAAGCCATGAATGTGTTATATAATGCCTTGGATGCAAATGAATCAACTCGCGTGAATTCTTTTAACTACGCTAAAGAAATATGGGATAAGTTGAAGGAAATTCATGAAGGGAGCGATGATGTTCGTGAGCAAAAGAAATCTCTACTTGTTGCCAAGTATGAGTCCTTCAAGATGGAACCACATGAGAACATAGACAAAATGTACTGCAGGTTCAATGACATTATAAAAGATCTTGAAGCCTTGAGTAAGGAGTACTCTTTGGGTGTCTCTTAGAAAAATCCTGAATGCTCTATCCACAAGAATGGGATGCCAAAACAATTGCCATAGAGGAAGCTAAGAATTTAAATTTAATGCCTATTGAATCACTAATCAATTCTCTTACATCTTATGAACTCAAGCTAAAGGCCAAGGTTGTGGATGATGAAGAAGCAAGGCCAAGAAGGAGCATTGCTCTAAAGACCTCTCAAGAGGAAGATGAAAACAGCTCCATCAATCTAGAAGATGAAGAACTTGATGAAGGAGATCTTGCACTCATCACCAAAGGATTTGTTAAACAGTTTACATCAACAAACGAAGAATGAGAAGAGGCGGAGCTGCAAACACAAATAATTTCAAAGGGAAGTCAAGACTTGAAATAAAGAAGCAAAATTATAAATGCTTTGAATGCGGTCAACTCGGGCATTTTGCAAATGAGTGTCCTTCCAAGAAAAAGAAGGAAGGAAGAAAACCAAGATTCAACAACTTTCAAATCACATGGGACGATTACAACTCCGATTCTGAAGTTGAAGAAGAAATGGAATCAGCACAAATGGCCTTTATGGCTATTGGAGATGATGAGGTAAATTCTAACTCTTGACTCTAATGATGAAAATGATGAAGATGATCTTGAAGCTTTCATTTTAAAATTGCATGATAGCTTAAAAGAATCATATGCTAGAAATAAGGAGTTAGTAAAAAAGTCAAATGCCTTATTGAATGCTAACTCTAAACTTGTGAATGAAAACAATAGGCTATCACAAGAAAATCGTGAATTGAAGAAAAGAATGCATGTGAGATCAAAGGTTTCAAGGAAGAACAAGCCTCCTTGAAGAAAAGAATGGATGATTTGAATGCTCTCTTAGCTAGAAAGAAAGAAAATGTTGTTGATATGAAAAGAAATAGAAATGTAGCAATCAACAAAAATTTTGTCATGTTTAGAAGGGATGACTTATGTATTGTAAAACCAAAATCTTCTTTATATGGTAATAAAAGCATTGTTTGTAGATATTGCCAACAACATGGACATACTAAGAATATGTGTTATGTCAAGAAAAATGAAAAACTTGGAATGAAAGTTGCATGGATAGTAAGCAATTTCAGTAACTTATATGGACCCAAAAAGATCAGAGACAGATTTAAATCACCAATAAGAGAAGTTGTGTAGGTACTTAACATCGCCAACAATGCTAAGTGGTTCATAGATAGTGAATGTTCAAGGCACATGACGGGTGATGCCTCTCTCTTCACAAACCTTACATCCAAAAATAGTGGAAAAGTCACTTTTGGAGACAACAACAAAGCAAAATCAATCGGCATTGGTGATAATTTATGTGAAGATGAAGATACAGGTATTTTAAAGGAGCTCAAAAAGCTCGTTATTCATAAAGATCATCAAGAGGTTACATCAAGCATTGATATCAACAACCATCAAATTGATGATGAAAAGAATGAGGATGCTCAAAACGATCTTCCGAAAGCTTGGAGATTCGTCTCTAATCATCCTCAAGATTTAATCATAGGTGATCTTTCCGATGGGGTAACTACTCGTTCTCATAAACTTTTGAATAATAATTGTGCATTACTTTCTCACATTGAACCCAAACATATAGATATTGCCTTGAGTGATGAATCTTGGGTTAATGCTATGCAAGATGAACTTAGTCAATTTGGGAAAAATAATGCATGGACCTTAGTTGAAAGACCTTCTTCTCATCCCGTTATTGGTACTAAATGGGTGTTTAGAAACAAATTAAATGACAAACGTGAGATCATAAGAAACAAAGCTAGACTTGTTGCAAAAGGTTACGCTCAAGATGGAGAAGGTATTGACTTTGATGAAACCTTTGCACCCGTGGCTAGATTAGAATCCATCCGCATGTTTCTTGCATTTGCATGTTTCAATAATTTAAAATTATTTCAAATGGATGTCAAAAGTGCTTTTTTAAATGGTTTTATCGACCAAGAAATTTTCGTCGAACAACCTCCGGGTTTTGAAAATAAGAATCTTCCAAATTATGTTTTCAAACTTTCCAAAGCTTTATATGGTTTGAAACAAGCTCCAAGAGCTTGGTATGAAAGATTAAGTGGCTTCTTGATAGAAAATGGTTTCAAATACTGTCTCTTATACACATCTAGATGTAGATTTAAAATTTGTTAATTGTTCATTGAGGCCTGTAATAAATTGGCCTTCCAGTTGCAATCTTGCAATAATGAAAGTTTGTGCAAGGATTTTTCACAACTAATGCAAGAAGAGTTTGAGATGAGTATGATGGGCAAGTTGCAATTTTTCCTCGGACTACAAATTCATCAAACTAAGGAAGAGAACATTTATTACACAAATCAAGTACACAAAGGAGCTGCTCAAACGATTTGGTATTAAAGATTTTTCACAAGTGATTACACCTATAGTGTTTTGGATGTTGGGACTATTACCTCAGCAGACTTTAATAGTGTTTTTGAAGTACACACCTGTCTCTTATACACATCTAGATGTCACTCCAGTAAAGTTGACTTCCGATCATACCTCTATAGCACTCTCTTATACACACCACTATAGTCAATTTGCACTCAAATTACTCTTTTCTTGATGGCGTTAAAAGAATTTTTAGATATCTAAAAGGAACAACGGATTTTGGTCTGTGGTATCCAAAGTCCTCTACATTTGATCCGATTAGCTATTCGATGCCGACTTTGCTTTGGGTGTAAAATTGATAGAAAAAGTACCGTGGAATGTGTTATTTTCGGGACACAAGTCAAGTTCTTCATAACATATAAAAACTCCCCCTCCATTTCTCATTTTGGCTGAGAGCCGAATACATTGCTGCCGGAAATTATTGTATGCTCAACTTCTTTGGATGAAACATACTCTGAAAGATTTTGGTGTAATTTTTGATTGTGTTCCTATATTGTGTGACAACACTAGTGCAATTAATCTCACAAAAAATCCTGTTTTGCACTCTAGAACCAAACACATTGATGTTAAGCATCATTTCATTAGAGACCTCGTTTGTAAAAAGGAAATTCGTGTTGATTATGTGCCTACTTTAGATCAATTGGCTGATTTTTTTACAAAACCCTTAGCTCTAGATCGCTTTGAATCGCTCAAAAAAAGTTTGGGGATTTTACGATAAATTTGGCATAGGTTCACGTTGACGCCAAGAATCTTACTTACAACCACACTTTCATACAAGATTATCCAAAGCATCTGATTCCTCTGACGCTCATATTCGTCCGAACAATATTCCTTTTTTCTCTTAAACTCTCTGGAAATCTTCCGGACGCACAGCTTCGTCCGAGAGAACTTCGGACGCACTGGCTCATACTTTCGGCCGTCCGTTCTTCAGCTTTAGAAGTTTCGGACGCTTTGTCGGACGCACCTCAAACGTTCGGCCGTCCGAACGGTACCCCTGTTTGATTAAAATCGTCCAAATTCCCCCTTTCGGACTTACCCTTACCCCCGAAAACCCTTAGGCAATTTTTCTTCTCTCCACTACCCCCTCCAAATTCCCACTCTCACTTCCAAAATTGATTGGAAAATCATCCTACCCATAACCCTTATCACCTAAATCACATCTCATTTCTGAAAATTCACCATCTCATTTCCTGTAAATCTCACAAATCTTCAAATTTTTTCAATTTTCTCTTCTTCCATTACAATGGTGAAATCTCGTGGCGGTTCCTCTACAGCAATTCGGGGTAGAAAAACTAGAAGGGAAGGCTCCTGTACGAGAAGAATCATCGGCAAATCCTCAAGTTTCCACCACTCCAACTTTATCCAAATTTATCGATGCCAAGGCATCCGAACGGTATACTTATCAGATTCAAGAATCCATCATCGTTCAGCGTCCTGCTTCTAATAGTCTTTTTGACGTAAGATGAATATAATCTTCCAATTATCAAATCCTATTTTGAAAAACAAAATTGGGGTCATTTAGTGCACCTCGATTTACCTGTTTATCATGACATGGTGCTTCAATTCACGACCTATCTTCGGAAAGGTCCTACTATTCGCACCCTCATTTCTCGTGTTAACAACACTGATCTTGAGATTTCATCGAACATAATCAACACCATTTTTGAATGTGAAATCTCAAACCCCTCTGATTTTCCTACATCTTTTCATTAGATAAATGGCCGCTGAGGATACTCAGTTTGATATAGATGAAGTTCGAGCCATTTTTAACATCCATTTTAAACAGGCTTCCTAAGCCAAAACTACTTTGCTCGCCCCTAAACTTAATATTCTGTATAACCTTGTCACAAATCTTTTATTGCCAACTGACGGGCATCGTACTGAGCCCGGAAAAATGCAACTATACTTATTATAAGAGACAGGTCCACAGATATGTGAAAGTCAACCTGTCTCTTATACACATCTAGATGTGATTTCCTCAACGTTTCCTTTACCGGAAACAAACAATATCCTCCGTATTTTAATAAATCCTACATTGAACGAAAAGGTCTCCGTTTTTTTAATGATCAATGGCTCACTAAGGCAGCCTTTGATATTGCCCAGTCACAATCCCATGCCTCCACATCTGATTTTGCTATCCCTCATTCTCCTACTCCTCAACCACCTCCACTCACATCTGCACCATCTACTTCTGAGCCATCTTCTGAACCATCTCTTTCACATATCTGTGGACTTCTCCAATCTCTGAGCACTCAAGTCAGTTCATTTCAACGTCGCACAAATCACAAGTTAAAACGACTTGAAACTCGTCAAATAATTCTCAAAGAGGCACTCAGTCTTGGCATGTCTGCTTCGGCTCAAGTCCAATTTGCTGATCTTCAGTCCCAACATCCACTTGAGTCATCTTCTGACAGAACCTTCAGTGATGAACCTGAAGATGAACATACACGTGAAGACAATGCAGAAGCTGCTCAAGGAGCTGCCGATGACGATGACGATGATGATGAAGAGATTGTCACCTAATATAGGAGTTTATCATGCAACGTCGTACCGGGGAGGAGGATGACAGTGAAGCCACCGCTGAAGATGTTCCATCCAAACGACAAAAAATTGAAAAGCGCTCCAAAAAGTGCAATGGCTCTCATTAGTTCTTTTACCATTGAATTTCTTTTGTTTTTCAGCAACTCTGTGGCTTGGTTATGTATTTGACTCTTGCACCATTGGAACCTTTTAGTTGAATGTATTAAACTTGTTTCATTTCTATCAAACTACCTGCATGATCTAAGGGGGAGTCTTTTTTGATTGATGTCAAAAGGGGGAGTAGTTATATTGTTATGCTTTGATATATGTTATGCTTTGATATGGTTGTTATGTTGATAATTGATATCCAATTATGAGATATTGCAAATTGATTAGTCATATCCAATCTTGAGGTTTGTCATCATCAAAAAGGGGGAGATTGATGTTTTCCAAACCTTATTTTGATGATGACATAAACACTTAACTCTGTAAAAAGCTTTTGCAGAACAGATCTTTCGGACGCACGAACCGTCCGAACTAGGTCAAAAGCTCCTGACGCATTGCATCGTCCGAACAAACTGCGAAAGAATGGGATCCTACGCCTTTTCTTCGGCCTTCAGACCGTCCGAAACCTCTATCGGACGAAGGACCGGACGCATGCACGGACGTCCGAACGAAGCATCTCAACAAACTGAAAAAAGATCGGACGCTTCCTCGGACGCATTCAATCCCTCTCGGACGTCCGATACCCCAACGGCTATTTTTTGTGCATTTATTACTTAGCCGTTAGGAAGTAGTTGAAAGCTCTATTTATTGCTCTTATAAATAGGTGCTTTAAGAACCTGAAAAAATCATCTAATACATTGAATACAAGCCTAAGAAAAGAGTAATTTGAGTGCAAATTGACTATAGTGGTTCTGTTGTATTAGTGTGAAGTTGTGAGTGCAATTCAACTTTGAGTGGAGTGATAATCTTGTATGAAAGTGTGGTTGTAAGTAAGAATCTTGGCTCAACTAAAAGAGTTTTAGTGTGAGCAAGAACTTCCCAACTTTGTAAAGATTATTGGCTCACCAAGTGTGTGAAGCATTCAAGAAAATTGATACTTCAAGGTTGCTAGCTTGGAAATATTGTTTGTTCAATTTTTCTCTCTTTACTTTACTGTTCTAGTAAATTTATTATATCTGCATTTGAATTTAAAAAGCTTATTATTTTCTGAAAGCATAATTTTTAGAAACGTAATTCACCCCCCCTCTTAGGTTGCTTTGGGACAACAGTTTCCAAGATCTTATACACATCAATAATTATGGGTATTCTGGTAATTTTAGAATTTTAGTGTTAAAATATTAATAAATGTGTTTTTATATGTTTAGATACACTTATTTATGTGTTTTATGGTGTTTTTATAGGTTTGGGATTAATCGGAGGTCCAAACGAGACCGAAATAGAGCAAAACTGTAGAGCCAGGCACTAAGACCTAGGTATGGGTACACCTGGAAGGTCTGAGCCATGCCCAAGCACGGCTTTACCTAGAATACCCGAGTTGTGCCCACGTTTCGATAGCAACTTGCAATCTCATGATTTTGATTATTTCTAGGGTACTGAGAGCCCATTTCGGGTGCATAATAATGTGTTCCGAAGCTTATTTAGAGTCCCATGTTGACTAACTAAAAGAGAGTATTTTCATGTACTTTTTGCTTGGCTTTTGTTCACAATTTGAGGGTTTTAGTTTATAAATTAGGGGTATTTTCGTAATTTTACATCCTGAGTACATAATTTAGGTTTTTATTGTTTTTATGTAAAAAAATTATATTTTTGTCCCTATAATGTGCTTTTGTAGGTTTTATACGCAATAGAGGTCAAACTAGTCAAAAACGAGACAAAACGTGGAAGACCAGGAACCTTTAGCGGTAAGCTGGGTGCTAACAGTGCCTAGTGGTTTGGCAGAGGCACTCAACTACTGACTTCTAGCTGTTGGACGCATCTAGGAGGTTGGCAGGGGCATTGAATCCTCCAGGGTTCACATGAATGAATCTCCATCTCTACCTAGGACACCCACATTTAATGAGAGGTGATGAAGAAGACGATGACGAGGGCAATGATAAAGTGGAAAAAGAAGATTCAACGAGTAATGATGATGATGAGGATAAGGAGTAGATGCAACTAACGGATATCAAGGAAGGGTTTATTTTTTATTGTACTTTTGTATTTTTATTAATTTTCTCTTTGTGTGGAAAACATTGGGAACAATAGTTCGTTTTAAGTTATGGGGTGCGTTTGTGTTTTAGTGGTGTGTTGTGAATATGTGGTATGTGTTAAGAAAGATTGTTTTATGTGTTCATCTTTGATGGCGTATTTGTTTTAGAATTATGTTTTCTTCACAAAAGCTACTTTTTCTAAAATTACGAAAAGTTTTTTTTCATTTTGTAGGAATTTTTTACATCAGTCTTGAGCATCTTACTGAATAAATGACTCACTAACTACCGGATGCCAGCCTTCAGGATTTCTATGCCCTCTTTGCTTGAGGTATTATAAAGGGCTAAACCAAAAAGATTTCTTTTTAATGTCTTCATTGAGTTCATTAATTTCTGCGATATGTGTCAAGGGTTTAAAAATGTTTCAAACTGGAAATAAACTTGTTAGAATTTCTAGATTGAAAATGTATATGATTTTTCTATTGCTCTTTGAATCGTTTGAATTATGAAGTTTTATCACTATACACTTAAATATATTCTCGTGAGTAAGGGTGTGAATAAGAGGTGATTTTTAATGAGTGTTAATCATGATTCCCTTGCAATATTTTTTTTGCTTGTGACATTTATTAGAATTGTGTGTGATTTATATGCTTGTGAAGTATGAGTGGATTTTAGCCCAAGGAAATGATTTAGGCACGTTCTTTAGACTGTTTGAGTCAAAAAGCCTACCAAATGTCATTTTATCCTTAGTGTCGTCCCTTTTGGGCCTTATAAGTCTCAATTTTTTTGTTTAACCATGTTACTTAGCCAATTTACATCTTTTCATTTTATCCTTTTTCCTACCCATCACCTAAGTAGCTAGTGTTGATGGTGCACAACATCTATACTATGGCACGAATTTGTGGATGGTTGGGAAGGACATGAGTTGGGTTTGTTAGGGAAAAAGTCACATTTATGACTTTAACATTTGAAATAATCCCCTGTGTTTTGTAATGTAAAGAAAAATAAGAAAAAAGGTTGAAAAAAAGTAGTGAAAAAGAAAGGGAAAAAAAAGAAAAGAAGGACAATTCTTCCTATGTTTGTGATGAAACTTAGGAAATAAACAGGGACAATTCCTTCTAAATTGACATAAAGAAGGTGCATCTTCTCCTTCAATAGTGTAGTTGATTAAATACTATGCTTTGTAAGGGATGTTCAAGAGGATTTTGGGTCGAAGTTATTCATTAATGTGTCTAGGGTGACTTTAGATACTTTTATCCAAACCACAGTATTCTACGTTTATCCCTTAAGATACAAGCTTTAATGGCCTAATTGATCCTAGGTTTGAATTCATTTCATTTGTATTAGTGAGTGTTTTGTTCGCTTAAGGATTTCTTGCAACATGTATGTACCTTGCTAAACTTATGTTCAATGTGTTTTCATTGATAAGTAAGCGAACGATGTCTACTTTCATGAGTGGAGTAACACTTACAATAGGATGATTTGGGGTTGATTAGCAATGTTCTTTTATAATCATATTTAATCCATATCTCTTCTCATTTAGTTTTACCTTTGTTATGATAGTGACATATTGAAGTTTGCTAATGTGATTGAATATGTTTATGTGTTTTTGTTTTGTTTTACTCGGGACAAATAAAGTTCAAGTTGGAGGGTATGTTGACTCTTTAGAAAAGAGTATTTCATGTAATTTTATCTTGGATTTTGGGTTTTAGTTTGTAAAGTAGGGTACTTTCGTATTTTGATACACTGAGCCCATAAATGTATATAATTATGCCCTTAAAATTTATTTTTGTAGGTTTTATTTGCAATGGAGGTCAATCAAGGCGAAAACAGGACAAAATGGAGAAAACCAGGCATTCATAGAGATGAGTTGCACACTGGCAGTGCCTAGAGGGCTAGCGGGGGTGCCCAGCCACTAACCTATAGGCGTCAGACACGCCCAAGACATTAGCATCCGAGTCTCTGCACAAGTAGTTTATGATGGGTTTTTATGTTTTGACCTGGGTTTGGATATTTTTGACCCATTTTCATGTAAATCCTGTTTAACACTATATAAGGGTCTAACATATTGAGGGATAATTAGACACAAAAAAGCATGAGAGTCGACAGAAATCATCAGATGGCCCCAATCAAGGGAAATCAACACAAGAACAATCTTGGTTAAGAGAGCAAGAGAGAAAAGAAGATTCAGCATAACAATCCCGATTTCTCATTCTCTTCCTTACTTCTTTTATTTAATATGCTATTTACGGTTGTAATCAACTCTTATTTTGTGATATCAATTGGTTAGATGATGCACTAAATCCTAAATCTAAGGTTTCATTCATAACTTCGTATGAATCTCAATTGATTTGATTTGTTTCATTGATGATTATGATCTTATGCTAGATAGTATTGAATGCATTTTAAACTTGATTAGCTTATAAATTGAACTGTAACCCTCATTCAGAAATCGAAAGAGGAGCTTTAAGGCAGGGAATTGGTCTAATTTTCCTTTGTTCAGAAGTTCGCTAGGGAAGGATAGATGGTTCATGAATATTGATTCAAAGTTACCTATTTATCTTAGGTAGTCCAGTAGAGTGGTCATCTATGCAATAAGGTTGGCTTGAATTCGCAAAGAAATACAGTAAGTTCGCTCGATTTAGTAGATTTGAGAGAGGTCAAAAGATAAATCACAATTACATAAGATTCCAGACTAGTAAATGACATACGTGAATAAATAATTGATTACAACGGATAAATTGATCAATTAAGGGGATCGATAAGGATCAGGTGAACCCTAGATAGTACTCAACTATCGACTTTTTTCACTCTTTACTGGAATTATTACTTTTTTATTATTCTGTGTTTTACTATATTCATTCTCCTTATTTCTTAGTTTCGACAAGACCAAAAGTGAGTTGTTTAGGAGCATAATAGAGTTTTAGCATAGTCTCTGTGGGATTACCAATGCTCTACTCATCATTATATTACTTGTTCGATGCGATGCATGCGTAATTCATGAGTTGTGTCTAGTAATAGCTTGTCACACCACGAATAAATTTTTGGCGCCATTGTCAGAGACTTAGTTCTAACACTGTATAGTTTATTAATATCTAATAAAGCACTTTAATTCAAGTCTAAACATACTTTCTGTATTTATTTGTTTTTGTTTTGTTCTTTTATTCTTTGTAGTTTTTCTTTTTCATGCTTCGGTTGGCAGCTACTTCTTGTTTATGCCAAGAAGGTCAATCAGGGAAATTCAATCCTTTGAGCTTGAAATTAAGCAAACCTGACATCGACTATGAAATGAAGCTTTACTAGTGAGAGTTCTAACTGATAATTGAAATGGCAAATGATCAAGTTCTAGTTAACCCCGGTGATACCACACCAATCGAATGAGAAGGAGAGTCGATCTTTTTTATGAACTATGCTGTGCCAAATCTGGATAGACTTCAGTCAAGCATTATCAAGCCACCAATTTAGGTGAATAACTTTGAGCTAAAGCCACGAATTATGCAAATGGTTCAAACTTCAACTATGTTATGTGGAGCACCAAATGAGGACACGAATGTGCAGATATTCATTTTTTTTAAATATATAACACATTCTGTCATAATGGGTAACTGATGATGTAGCCAGACTTCGGCATTTTGTGCAACAGGACAATGAACCGTTCTTTAAGGCATGGGAATGGTTCAAGTATTTAATAAGGTGATGTCTACATTATGGTTTGTCAGGATGGTTGCAGATTCAAACATTTTATAACGTGTTACATGGGCCTACTTGGCAATTGTTGATGTAGTTGCTAGTACGGCGACAATGAGGCTAAAAGTTATAAGGAAGCCGTGTAAATGCTTTAAGATATGTCATCAAATAACTATCAATGGAAAACAACAGGAATGCAGAATATGGACTCATTCACTACTTTAGGCATTTACTGGAAAGATAGAAGAGGTGAATATTCAGCCAAAACAGGTCCACAGTACAGTAGCAACTTGTGGAATATCTTATGAAGGACATCCCATTGAGTAGTGTCCAATTAATCAAGAGGATGCCAATTACATAGGCAATTTCAACCGATTGCAGAACATATCCATACTCCAATATATACAACTTGGTTGGAGAAACCACCCCAAGTTCTCCTGGAAGAACAACCAACAAGGTGGTGCTAGCAACTCAACAAGACTACTAGTGTCTCTTGGATTTCAAGGAGTAGAATAGGGAAACACATCCAACCCTCAGAAAAATAGGATAGTATGGAGGATCTTTTACAGTAGTACATGGCCAAAATAGATGTAGTGCTTTAAAATCAAAATGCTATTCTACAAATGCATATTTCCACGCTACGTCAACAAGAAATTTGGAGAGCCAAATAGGGCAACTCGCCATTTCCATAAATAATAGGCCCTAGGGTTCTAGCCAAGTGATACTGAGGTTAACCCAAAGAATGATGGTAGGGAGCAATGCAAAGTGATTACTCTTCATAGTTGAAAAGAATTGGTAGCCAAGAACCAACCAGTGAAAGCAAAAGATTATGATTGACAACAACAATTGAAGAAGAAAAATGGGCAGAGAATGGGCAACCTAAAGAGCATCAAGTCAAGCCGCCTTTCTCCCTAGTACCTTATCCCCGGTAGGATAAACAATATAGGTCAAATGGTTAGCTCCATAAATTTTTAGAAATTTCCAAAAAATTGCAAATTAACATTCCCTTTGTAGAGGCATTAGAAAAAATGCCTAGTTGTGTCAATTTTATGAAGGAACTATTATCTAGAAAAAGAAGGATCACAAAGTTTTAAATGATAGATTTGATGGAGGAGTGCAGTGCAGTTGTCCAACAAAGGAGTTACTGCAAAAGTTTAAGAATCCCAGGAGCTTCACCATCCCATGCACGATTGACACGCAGTTTATAGGTAAGGTCTTGTGTAACTTAAGAGTAGGTATTTACTTAATGCCCTTATCTATTTTTAGGAAACTTGGGATAGTAGAAGTAGAGCTGGCAGATGTGGCCCTCTAACTGGCTGATTAGACTCTAGCTCATCCATGAGGTATTATTCAGGACATCTTGGTAAAGGTTGATAAGTTCATTTTTCATGCTGACTTTATAATTCTTGATTTTGAGGAGGATGAAAATATTCTTGTAATTCTTGGTAGACCGTCCTTAGTTATAGGAAGGACTATCATTGATGTACAAAAAAAAGTGAACTCACCAAGAGAGTGAACAATATGGATGTAAAATTTAATTCTTTTAATGCTATGAAAATTGTTTGAGAAATATGTAGAATGTTTTGTATTTAATACCATATACCAAGGGACAACAAAGATGTGGTATCTCAACAAGGGAACTCACAAAACATTCTCTATTGATAGTGCTTATGGAGGCATAGATTCAATAGTGTCTCTTGAGAAGTTGGAAGACAAAGAAATTGAAAATCTTGTAAAAAATGTGGTGAAATGATCCTTTAGATAATACCTCCTAAAAGAGAAGATCCAAGGAGTTTTACTATACCTTGTAAAATTTGTGATGTTTCAATTGATAATGCTCTTTGTGATTTAGGAGCTTGTATATATTTAATGCCTTTATCTGATTGGAAGGAATCCAGTTTGACAATCACTCATAAGATAGACAAACCCATTCAACTACCAGATATGACGTACATACTAAGAACGGTGGAGAATGTACATGTTCGAATAGAGAAATTTATCTTCCCAGTAGATATGGAAGAAAATGACATTGACAATAGTTTACTAGTATTATAAAAACCATTCTTGGCCACTGCTAGTGCATTGATTGATGTGGAACAAGGAACGGTAACTCTTAGGCATCACAAACGAAAAACATCCTTTCATATTGTGCAAGTAAAAGCAATTGATATCCGCACGAGCATTTCATTTGTCTCAATGGTAGTTTGAGGAATCAATTTCATGGCATCCTCAATAGAGATTCAAGAGGATCAATTATGTGAAAGGAATAATAACGTCTAGCTAAAGACGTTAAACATCCACATAGTGGGAGGCAACCCACGTTTCTAACTCTAACTTTTGATTTTTGTATTTAACTTTAATTTTGATAATATTTTGATTTTAGAATAACATAATTTAATTTGATGTTTTTAATTCTTAAATGATGCTTGGAGGGAGTTTACGAAAATGGTGAATAGGCCTGCGGTCCAACGTTGCCAGTGCCCAGACTCGTGAGAGCCATGCCTAGCCACTGATGGCTGCATGCTAGATGTATCCACCGACCTGGGGGGTACGCCCAGACTTCAGTTGGTGCATAAGGAGGGCTCCACCGTTCATTCTTTACCCTTCCAAATTATGTCAATCACCCCATTCCAATTACACCTAATTTTTGAACCTAAACATCAGAAAGTGACTAATGATTGCTGCAACTTTCAGATTTGATGAAGAAGTGAAGAATGGTGAAAAGCAAGAACTCCAACAAGAGGATTTTCTCGAAAAAGTTGCTAGGAGAAAAAAATGAAGTATAAAGTCTTTTAAAAGCTTCAAATTGGTTAAATACTTCTACTTTAGTGGTTTTTAACTGAATTTATTCCATACATGTGACATTAAATTGGTCGGTTCATGTGTTCTTGGTTGTTTATGCACTTGAATGTTTTTGATTGAAATTGGTTTGTTTGCCATCTTAAGAAGATTTCTAGGTGCAATTTTTTATACTCAGTGTGTAGTACTTCAATTTGGTTCGATTCAAGTTCAGTTTATTGTCGATATTGAAAATTTTACTATGCCTCTTGAGGATAAAAATTTGGCTAAGGAGTCTAGCAAAAAAAGAGAAAATTTGATAAGAAAACTTTCACCTCTCCAAATGCTTTACAAAGGTATGTATAGGAGGGAAACAACAGAATCTAATATTAGAAACAGGGTTTAATAATTTAGACTGGATTGAGCATGTAATGACCTAAGGGCCGAGGTATTGAAAAACATTCATAATCGGCTTTGGGATAGGTTGTACACTCACCTAAAATTTGCTATAAAGGAAATACTTAGAGAGCTCTTGCTAATTCTTAGAACAAGATAATGGAATTGCTTTTCTGTGAGGGGTAAAAGTTCCATGCATACGTGAATCCGTAAACTCTTTCTTTGGCTTAGTAAGAGTAGATAATGATGGTTTTTTCATTATCAAAATCACTTTGAACCATATTTGGACATGATGCCTAAAACTATTTGTTATCAAAATCGGTATGAATCAGATTCGGCTATGATGCCTAAAACTATATGCAATGGTGTTGATGTCGCTTGGAAGAGAGTACAAAATGCTTCAAGAACCAAAATTTCGTTTCCAAGTACTCATTGGAGTCCTATCCCTAAAGTTTGGTTCTGTTTCACAAGCACTAACTTAATTCCAGTTGATCGTTGCCATACACATCACTGTTGATAAAGTGTTGTTATTTTGTCTTCTTGAGGGCTATTTAATTGATATTCGTCGTGTTATTCATACTGAAATTTTGTGTATTGCCAGAACCAAGAGTAAGGGATTATAGTTTTCTTGTTTAATCTCCCAACTATGTCTCCATGCAAGTGTAAAATAGACTGAAGCTGTGGACATGAAAGTCTTAATAGTAAAACCCATTGATGGATGAGTCATAGCGAGAATGCTTCCAAATGAAGAAAGGAAATCCCAAAAATCAGTGAGGTGAGCTGTATTCAATCCACGAGTTCAATTCACCACATGTAAGATATGTTGTTAAGGTTCGAGAGGCAAATGGAGCATTAATAACAATATATGAAGATCGTGGGAAGGTTGATTACCTGCATTGGCAAGGTCTCTATGGTTGACACAAATAAAGCTCCACCTCTACTTGGGACACCTACATGTGATGAGGATGACAAAGAAGACAGTGACAATAGTAGTGATAAAGAGGAACAAGAAGGATTCTATGAATAATAATGAGGATGAGGATGAGAAGTAATTATAACTCACGGATATCAGGGGAGTGTTTAATTCTTATTGTATTTCTTTGTTTTTATAAATTTTCTTTTTGTGTGCTAAACATTGCGGACAATGTTTCATTTTAAAATGGAGGGTATGTTTGTGTTTTGGTGGTACGAGTGTGAATATGTGTTCTGTGTTAGGAATGATTGTTTCTCTTATGTTCTCTTTGGTGCCATATTTGTTTTAAAATTAGGTTTTCATTTCAAAAATTATTTTTTCTTAAAAATCCAAAAAGATTATTTTCATTTTTTAGGAAGTTTTATCAGTCTTGTGAATCTGACTGTAAAAATTATTCCCATGATACTGGATGGCAGTCTTCAGAATTTCTATGCCCTCTTTACATAAAGTATTGTAGAGGGCTACACAAAAAATATTTTCATTTTTTGTTCTATATGAGTTCATTAATTTTTGTGATACATGACGAGGACTTAAAAATGTTTCAAAGTAAAACATGAACTAACATTCTTAAAGTTTATCAATTGAAAATACACATAAGTTTTCTATTGCTCTTTGAATACATTGAATTATGAAGTGTTATCATTATAGACTTAAATATATTCTCTTGAGTGAGTGTATGAAAGTGAGGTGACTTTTAATGTGTTAAATAGCATTGCCTTATGATATTTTTTTTTTTTGCTTGTGACACTTGTTGGAATTATGTATGATTTATATGCTTGTGAAGTATGAGTAGATTTTAGACCAAAGAAAGGATTTAAGCATTTCTTTGGACTGTTTGAGCCAAAAAGCCTACCTAATGTAATTTTATCCTTAGTATTCTCTTTTGAGCCTTATAAATCTAGCTACAATGTGCTGTATAAGTGCTACTCTTCTATTGTTACTAATAGGTGGAAGAAAGTTATACCTCAGCTAATTAGCAGTACAAAAATTGCTTTTATCCAAGGGAAAAATATTATGGACAATGTATTCTTGATGCATGAAGTTTTAAGGAACTTCCGATAAAAAGGGAGGTGGAGGTAGAGTTGTGCTAAGAATTGATATCATGGAGGTTTATGATACATTAAATTGGGAGTTTCTTTTTACTGCCATGAACTGTATGGACTTTCTGAGAAATATCAGATCAAGAATTGTGTTACAACAGTAAAATTTTCTCTCAATCTAAATGGTTCTCAAGTTGGATATTTTGCAAGCTGAAGAGGATTAAGACAAGTTGATCCTATTTCTCCATACTTGTTTCTCATTGCCATAGAAGTGTTTTCAAAACTATTTGAAGCTAATATAGAAACTCAGTGTTTGACTTCCATCCCAAATGTAGAAGTATTATTCTGTCTTATGTTTTCTTTATTGATGACTTATTCATCATCACATCAGCTTTTCCTTAGTCTTTTATTACTATTGCTAAAACTCTTCAAGAGATTGGAGAGTTGTCTGGTTTAGTCCCAAATTTGTAGAAGTCATAGGTCTTCAATGCAGATGTATCAGAAGCTTTGTAGCTAGTACTTAATGAAAATCATACACATACCAAAAGTTGTACTACCTATCAGGTATTTAGGATTACCTCTTATTTCCTCAGGTTCACTTATAAAGATTGTACTCTTTTTTATATGATTCACAAGAAGATTCGTGGTTGGTTTACTAAGAACTGAGTTATCGGGCTAGACTTCAACCAATAAAATATGTGCTGCTTGGTATTCAATTGTAATGGTCCAGTGCTTTTATTCTTTCCAAATCTATGATCAGGAAAATGAATAACCTACTTTGCTCCTTCTTGTGGGCAAGAAAATTTAAGTCACACAATTGTGCAAAAGTCAACTGGAATGAAATATGCTTGACTTATAGTGAAGGTGGTCTTGGGTTATGCAGCCTGGGTGAAATAGATTCATTCTATAAATCTAATACATAGTTCTTTCTGGGGAAAATCCATACCTCATGATTGCTCTGGGCATGGAGAAAGATTCACAAAGTTGGACCATCTGCTCAACCTTATATTAAATCTGTAATTGTTTAATCATGTTCAAAATTTAGTAAATTTAATTACTTCTTTTTATTTTATCCTTCTTTCTACTCATCACCTTACTAGCTAGTGTTGGTTGTGCGCAACGACAATATTTTGGGCATGATGTTATGGATGGGTGGGAATGATATGAGTTGTGTTTGTTGGGGTAAAAAGTCACATTTAAGACTTTGATGTTTGTAATAATCATATCTTTTATAATGTAAAGGAAAAATAGAAAAAAAAATGTCCGAAAAAAAAGAAGTGAAAAAAATAAAAAAGGAAGAAAAAAAGTAAAGAAGGACAATTCCTTCTAAATTTGTGCTGCAAGTTAATAAAAAAAGAATGAGAATTCCTTCTAAGTTGTGGGTCGAAGTTATTCACTAACGTGTCAAAGGTGATATAAGCTACTTTTATCCAAATATATTCTTTGTATAACTTAGCCTACATTACAAGCTTTAAAGACCAATTTGATTTTAGTTTGAGTTCATTTGTTTTAATGAGTGTTTTGTGTGCTGAAGAATGTCTGCCGACATTTAGTTTGTCCTTTGTTGAATTTATGTTCAATGGGTTTTTCATTTATTAGTAAGCGAGTGATATATGCTTTCATGACTGGAGAGTAGCACTTCCATGCCGATGATTTGGGATAGATTAGCAATGTTCTTTTATATCCATATTGAAAACAATCTCTAATTGTTTAGTTTTACCGTTGCTATAACAGTTGACATGTTAAAGAAAGTTAATGTGTTTGAATGTACTTATGTGTTTTTATTTTGTTTTACTCGGAACGAGTAAAAGTTCAATTCGGAGGCTGTGTTGACTCTCTAAAGGAAAGTATTTTCATGTAATTTTAACTTGGCTTTTATTCGTAATTCGAGGGTTTTAGTTTATTGAATATGGGTATTTTTGTATTTTCACACCCTGAGTGCATAAATTAAGTTTTTATTGTTTTTATGTCAACAATGTATATTTATACCCTTAAAATGTGTTTTTTGTAGGTTTTAATTGCAATTGAGAGCAGACGAGCTAAAACGGGACAAAAAAACATGGAGAAGACTGGGCACCCCTAGTAGTGAGCTAGGCCCTGCCAGCACCCAGAGGGCTAGCAGGGATGCCCAACCACTGACCTCTGGGTGCTGGATGTGCCCAAGAGACTAGTAGGGGCACCCAGGCCTCTACACATGCAGTTTTTGACGAGTTTTTATGTTTTGACCCTTGTTTTTAACTCGGGTTCTGGATATTTTTGACCTATTTTGGTGTAAACATTATGTAGCACAATTTATGGGTCTTGTTAGGTCATTAATTAATATAATAAGGGATGATTAGATAGAGAATAAGTGTGAGAGTCAACAGGAATAATCAGACAGTTGCAATCAAGAGCAATCTTGGTGAAGAGAGCAAGGGAAAAGAAGATGAGACTCAACTTGACAACCCTAGTTTTTCATTCTCTTCATTATTTCCTATATTCAATATTATATTCATAGTTGTAATCAATTATTGTGTTGTATAAATTGGTCAGATGATGCACAAAGCCCTAAATCTAGTATTTTGTGTTCATAACTTGCCATGAATCTTAATTGATTTGATTTTTTTTTCTAAGAATTATCATCTTATACTTGATTTTGCTTAACTATATGGTATTAAATGTGTTTATATGCCTAATTGACTTATAAATTGATTTCAACCCTAATCCAAAAATCTAAAGAGGAGCTTTAGGGTAAGGAATTGATGTAATTAGCTTTTGTTCAGAAGTTCCATAAGGACAAACGGATGTTCCGTGAATACGGATCAAAAGATACCTATTCATCTAAGGTAGTCCTAGAGAATGGTCATCCATGCATTAAACTTGGCTCGAATTCATATAAAAATATAGTGAGTTGGCACAGTTTAGTAAATTTTTGAGAGAAGTCGAAAGATAACTCACAATTACATAAGACTCTACACCAGTAAATGGCGTATATGAATCAAGAATTGATAGAACAGATGAATGGATCAATTGAGTGGATTGGTAAGGAACGAGTAAACCCAAGATAACTCAACTATTGACTTTTTCCACTATATTTTACTTGAATTATTGCTTTGTTCTACTTTGTGTTTTATTATTTTTTGCTCCATTATTTCTTAGTTTAGATAGGATAAAAAATGTAGTATTTAGGTGCTTAAGAGGTTGTTTGCGTAGTCTTTGTGGTAATGATACTATGCTCATCATTATGTTGCTTGTTCGATATGTAAACTTACATAATTAGTGAGTCATGTCTAGTAAAAATCATAGCAACGACTGAACAGCCTATACTTTGTAACTATCCAAACCTGCAAATAAGGGTATCTAGGACATGAGAAATGCCTTCTAATTCAGTCTCCCTCATAGGTTCTGCAAATTAGACTATGGTTTTTCTAATTTTTCAAGAAGAATTGGAGAGCAGGCTCAATATTAACAATTTTGGGCAAAAATCTTCATATACTTCATTATAGGAACATAAGTTAGCATAAGCCGTAACATATCAGGACTTTGATTAATCTTCCGGAGGAGGAGAATCATTAAGCTGGAGGATCAAGAATGCGACTAAAAACATATTTTTCTTCTCTTTCTCTTTCCTTTGTCATTATTTACTCTAGAATGATTGTAAAACATATCCATGATGTATTTATGGCCATGATGATGTAGCAATTTTATAACTATGGTTTTAATCCAATTTTACTATAAAGATATTTCTTAAGGTTTTTATTGTTCACTTAATTTCTTATGTATGCTTGCTTTATTTGAATTGATCTTAATGTTTCTAGATGACTGATCACCCTTTAGTTGAATTATAAACCCTATTTCGAATCGATAGACGATACTTAGTGTTAGGACGGGTTTAAATAGCCATTGTTTCGAACAATTGCCCACAGATTGAACCATTTTTGGGTAAGGATAGAAATATACCTGATCATCTTCAATAGTTAATTAGGGTTGCTTTTATGCAGTAATTGGGGCTTTAATCTCTATAGAAATATAGTGGACTAGTTAAGTTTAGTAGAATTGCTCGAGTCTTGACCGATATTGCAAGTATCACCGAACCACTAGACTCCAATTGGGTAACAACATGAATAATTGATTGAACAGAGAACCAAATTATAATTCAATTGGATTGGTAAAGGAAGAAATAACCCTAGATATTTAATCATCTAAACTTTGCTCTAATTACTCAGTTAGTTAGTTAGTTAGTTATTTTCTTCCATTATCAACTACTTTATTTTGTGTTTAAATATAACATTTTTGTTTCATTCTTGTACTTAGCAGTGGTTTTGTAAAGCTTAGTCCTTGTGGGAATGAACTCTACTTATCACTTTATTATTCATAACAATACATGCACTTGCGAGTGTAAATCGTGCAACATTAATCCAATTCCCTAATGATAAAGCTTCTGACAGCTTTAAGTAGAACTCAAATAACAAGAAGTTAATTCTTGAAAACGCTTTAAGCTTGTTATTTCATGGACACACAATGACCACTTGAATGAAGTTGAAAGAATGATTGTGAAGAGAGGTAGGTTAAATTTGTATGCATCAAGAGTTTTCCATTTAACATTCAGTAGTAAGGGAATTCTATGCATTGAAAAAGTAGTAAGGGAATTCTATGGTTTTGTTTTGGTCAGTGGCAAGAGAATTCATTTTGCTCGTGATTCTTTAATTGACTATTATGGTTTTTTATCCATGGAAGACAATAAGATCCAAATTTGGTTGAAATGTTTATAATTCTTTGTAATGATATTGAATGACTTGGAATGTAAAATGCTTTGGAAACAAAATTTTTATCCCCAAATTGTAAAAGTTTGGTTTATTTTATCAAGACTTCAACTTTTTTGGGTTTGCATGGAACCAGTGTGACTAAAAATCGAATTATGTTTCTATATTGCATGTTAAAAGCAAAAATTATTGACACTAGTCATGTAATTCATGATGAAAATTTTCATACAACTAGAACTAAGAGTAAGGAACTTTTTTTCCATGCTTAATCACTTAATTGTGCATTAATGTAGGTGTTTATTGGGATGACAATATTGATAAGAGGATTGCTATGAATAAGCCAATTGCGTGATAGTAGGGTGGTTATGTGAATGAATCCAATTTTGAAGCAATCGTGCGAAGGCAAGGCATAAAGCTCAACCTGTCATCCAACCACTAATACAAGCATGGAGAGCCATTTGATGAATCTTGAGCAACGAATGGAGCATCAGTATCAATACATGAAGGCCATGGGATAATTATTCCATTACATTGGTGAAGCCTCCAACATTGATATGACTTAAGCTCCAACTTTCCTATCTGCTCTCAAATATCAAGAAGAGCAAGGATGATTCGGGTGATAATGAGGATGAAAGCACAAGTGAAAATGATGAAGAAGATGAAGAGGATGATTTGATGGGGTCACAACAAACACCAGCCAAGTGTTGTTGTTGTTATTTCTTTTCATCACTTTATTCATTTTTAATGTCATAGTTATATATGGAAACATGGGGAGAATGTTTCATTTTAAGTTAGGGGCGTATTTGTGTTTTTGGTGGAGTGATTGTTAATACATGTTATGTGTTGCGACTCATGATTGTTTTATTTGTGTTCATCATTGGTGATTTATTTGTTATGGAATTAGGTTTCTTTTTTCAAAGAACAAAATGATTTTTCATTTTTAGGTACTTTTTATCAGTCTTGAGGATCTGACTATATAAAAACTCCCAAACTACCGGATGGTAGCCTTTAGGATTTCTATACCCTTTTTGCCAAAAGTATTGTATAGGGCTAAACAGAGAGATTTTCTTTTTTAGTTTATTTTTTGAGGTCATTAACTTTTGTGATACGTGTTAAAGGTTTAAAGGTCTTTCAAGGCAGAATTAGTCTTGTTAGAGTGAACGGATTGAAAATGGATATAAGTTTTCTATTGCTCTTAGAACACTTTGAGTTGTGAAGTGTTATCACTATACACTAAAATATTCCCTTGAGTAAGGGTGTGAAAGTAAGATAATTTTTATTGAGTATTAATCATGATTTTCTTGCAATATTTGTTTAGCTGTGACATTCATTGGAATTGTGTGTGATTTTTATACTAACAATCTGAGTATAAATGAGTTTTAGGCGAAGGAAATGATTTAGGCAAGTTCTTTAGACCATTTGACGCAAAAAGCCTACCTAATTGTCATTTTATTCTTAGTATCCCATTTTTCACCTTACAAGCTGTATTTTTTTTTTTGTTTAACCATGTTATTTAGCCAATTTTACACTTTTATTTTATCCTTCTTTCTACCCATCACTTGAATAGTTAGTGTTGGCTGTACGCAACATCAATGGTATGGGCATGGTGGTATGGATGGTTGGGAAGGAAATGTGTTGTGCCTATTAGGGGAAGAAGTCACATTTATGACTTTCACATTTGTAATCCCCTATGCTTTGTAATGTTATGTCTAAAAAATATTGAAAAATAAAGGAAAAGAAAAAAGAAATAAAAGAAGTGCAATTCCTTCTAAATTTGTGTTGATTGTAATGAATAAAGAAGGACAATTCCTTTTATGTTGTTATTAAGAAGATATATATCTTGCCTTTAGAAGTTGTAATTGGTTAAATGGTATGGTTACTTGGTTGATTTTCCAAAGGATTACACTTCAAAGTCATTCACTAACGTGTCTTAGGTGATTCAAGCCACTTTTATCCATATATACTCTAACTTGATCTGCTAGCCTACGTTACAAGCTTTAAAGACCTACTTGATCCTTGATTTGAGTTCATTTATAATAGTGATTATCCTATGTGTTCAAAATTTCTTGAAATATGTTTGTCCGTTGTAGTACTTTTATTAAATGGGTTTTTCATCGATTAGTGAGCGAGTGATATTTGCATTCATGGATAGAAAGTTAACATTTCCATGATGATGATTTGGGGTTGATTAGCAATGTTCATTTATATCCATGTTGAATCCATATCTCTTCTTGTTTAATTTTTTCTTTGATACGACAATTGACATATTGAAGAAAGCAAATGTGCTTGGATATGTTTCTGTGTATTTGTATTTTTTGTTTGTTTACTCGGGACAAATTAAACTTCAAGTTTGGGATTTGTTAAATCTCCAGAAGAGCAGAGAGTTATTTATGTGTATTTTAACTTGAGTTTTACTTGTTTTTCGATGTGTCTTGTGCATTAGTTAGGGCTATTAAGGCAGTTTTAGGGTTTTCATTCTAAATATAATTTTTATGTTTTTTTTAGTGTTTAAATGCTCTTATTTGTGTGTTTTATGATATTTTTATTGGTTAGGATCAGTTGGAGGCCAAACGAATCAAAAACAAAGATACAGCAAAAACGGCAAGCTGGCCATCAATGAGATATAGCTCAATGAGTTGATCCAATTCATGTTGCGATTGTGCCAATCCCAAGGTCAAGGTCCAACAGGTTGCATCAAGCCATGATGAGCATTGTCAATGAGATGTAGGACACTTGCCATTTTCAAACATTGGCCAAGAGTTCATCCAAACTGAAGTTAAGAGGCCCGTCCACATTTTACAAGTCACCAAATTGTGTTCATTAGTCTATAATTACTAATTGCGTTCTATGTGTTAGTAATTATTTGTGTCATTCTAGTTGTCATATCACACATGTACTTTCAAGTCACAAAAGACTTTGAGGTGAATTTATACAGGAGGGAAAAGACAAGAGTGGTGAGTTGATTAGAGGGTAAAAGCCTTGAATTTGAGTGAAACACAAGTGGAGATGTGTGTCATCTTCAAATTTGAGCGTAAACACTCAGGAAGTGCCATAAGGTCCTTCTTTAGTTTTTACTAACACTAATTTTGGAAATTCCTTGTGTTTTGTGTGATTTTGTATATTTAAAATGTCTCAAGAAGGGGAAAGTTCAAGGGTTAATGCCTTGGAATCCCGTGTCGCCGAAATGGCCATATCTCTTGAGAGTATTCAACACTCTCTTGAGACATCAACTAAAGGGAGAATTGAGCAACCTCAGCAAGCTGGTCAAGCTGAGCCTCATGCTCATAAATTCCAACAAGCTCATCGAGGTGTGTATGTCAATTACGATTCCAATTCATATCAATTTGATGATGAATTGTATGATATAGGTGCAAGGTTAAGGAAACATCAACAACATGTGTGAAATTGTGGTAGGATTGACGACAATGTTGGTAATATTAAATTGACTATCACTACATTCCAGGGTAATCTCAATCATAATCTCTATCTTGAATGGGAAAAGAAGATAGAGATCATTTTTGATTGTCATAACTACTATGAACGAAGGAAAGCTCAATTAGATATTGCTTCATTTAATGACTATGCTTTAGAGTGGTGGGATCAATTTAAAACCAATAGGATTAGGTTTGGAGAACCACCAATTAATGATTGGACATCCTTAAAAGCTACATTAAACAAAAGATTTGTATCTTCCACATATCATCATGATGTGCATCAACTTTGCAAACTTTAAGGCAAGGTAATCAATCTATAGAAGAGTATCATATGGAGCTAGAAAGGTGCCCAATGAGGACTAATGTAGTTGAGGATCAAGAAGTCACTATGGCTCGATTCTTATGTGGGCTTAATAGGGAAATTGCCAATATTGTAGAGTTGCATCATTACATGAAATTGCACTGAGACATGGTAGAAAAGGCCATAAAAGTAGAAAGGCAACTTAAAAATAAGAGTAAATCTAGAGTTCAGTCTAGTTCTAATTGGCATAGGAATTGGTCTAATTATCCTTCACATCCTAATCCAACTCAAAATAGACTAATAAATTAAAGCTAATGACCCCGAGCATACACCTGTTAAACATCGTATTGATTCTTTAGTTAAAGGTTCACCTTCTAACACTTCAAAATGTACTCGTGACATTAAGTGTTATTGTTGTTTGGGTGCAACTCAGTATGCAAATGAATGTCCCAACAAGCGTGCACTTTTCATGCAAAGGAATGAAGTGGTAAGTGAAGGTAGTGAAGATGAGTATTGGAAGGTCCGAGTGATGATGATGAGGAGCAAGAGTATTTTTCTCAAATACCTCCTTCGGTGATATTGTGGGCACTTCACACTCAGACCAAGGATGACCAAAATGAGGTACAATGTGAGAATATTTTCTTTACCAAATGTGTTGTTCAAGGACCTGTCTCTTATCATGCATGTGGTTTAATCATAGATTGTGGAAGTTGTGAGTAAGTAAATGGTCGACAAATTGAGATTACCTTGTCACCAACATCCACGTCCATATAAATTATAATGGTTAAATGAATGTTGTGAAGTCAAAGTAACTAAACTAGCTTTAATTTCATTAGCTATTGGAAAGTATAAGGATGAGATTTTGTGTGATGTTGTTCCAATTCAAGCGAGTCACATATTGCTAGGAAGACCATGGCAATTTGATAAACGCATTAACCATCATGGTCATACTAACAAGAATACATTCTTTAAAGAAGTCCTCCACTATCTCTCTATCAGGTGACTAAGGAGCAATTGTATATCAAAACCTCATTTGTTGAATTCTGTAAGGAAAAGGTTGAATCAAAAAAAGGTAAGCAAGTGGAAAACCCGGATAAAACTGTAAAATCCAAAAACCCTAAGGGAGAATTGGTGAAGTATGAAAATTCTAAGGGTAAGGAACAGAGGAAGAAATCTAATTTCTGAGAGTTCGTAGGGTTCAAGGAGCTTCAATTAGCCATGAATTTAAATTAGCTTTCTTTTTTTACTTATTTTTAAATAAAATTATTTTTTGAAGTCAGACCTTGATCTAGCCTTGCCGAGATCTTTTTAAACATCTTTTGCAAGAGTTCAAGGATGTGTTCCCCAAAGAGATTCCTTCTGGCTTACCACCTATTAGGGGTATTGAGCACCAAATCAATTTTGTTCCTGGTGTGGTCATTCCAAACAAACCCATCTTTAGAGACAATTCAGAAAAGATGAAAGAAATTCATAATCAAGTGGAAGAACTAATGGCTCAAGGGCACTTGCAAGAAAGTATTAGTCTGTGTGCTGTGTTGGCAATTTTGGTGCCAAAGAAGGATGGATCATGGCCTATGTGCGTAGACTATCACATGATAAACAACATTAGCTATAGTATCACTATCCTATTTCTCATCTAGATGATATGCTAGATGAATTTTATCGGTCTAAGATTTTCATTAAAATTGACCAGGAGTAAAAAGTGGATATCACCAAATTCGAATGACAGAAGGCAATGAATGAAAAACTGTATTTAAAACCAAATTTGCTCTTTCTGAGTGGTTAGTCATGCCATTTGGTTTAACAAATGCACCAAGTACTTTTATGAGATTAATGAACCATATTTTGTGTGCCTTTGTAGGGAAATTCATTGTGGTTTATTTTGATCATATTTTGATTTATAACAAATCATTAGATGAACATCTTGTGCACGTATGTTTAGCACTTGAAACTTTATGGGAAGAACAACTTTATGCTAATTTGAAAATGTGCTCATTTTGCATGGACGAATTTGTTTTTCTTGGTTTTGTTGTTAGTGATAAAGGTATTGAGCTCAATAGAGAAAAGGTCAAGTCCATTAATGATTGTCCGACTCCTACAAATGTGTCTGAAATGCGGAGTTTTCATGGTTTAGCAATCGTTTATCGCTAGTTTGTGAAAGACTTTAGCACTATACTGCCCCCTCTCACTGAAATAATCAAGTAATCAAGGAAAGAGGCAGGTTTTAAGTAGGGTGAGGCACAAGAGCGTGCTTTCCAAATGCTCAAGGTTAAATTGCTTACTGGTCCTGTTTTACTTTTACCAGATTTTTCTAAAACTTTTGAGGTAGAATGTGGTGCTTCTGGTATTGGTTTAGGTGTGGTCCTGATGTAAGATCAACATCCAATTGCATACTTCGGTAAGAAGCTGAGTGAAGCCACATTGAACTACTCAACATATGATAAGGAGCCCTACACATTGATTTGGGCTATATGGAATTGGCAACATTATCTATGTAAAGAATTTGAAATTCGGACGGACCATGAGTCATTATAATTTTTCAAGTGCCAAGGTAAGTTGAATGGACATCATGAATATTGGTTAGAATTCATTGAAATGTTTTCTTATGTTTTACAGTATAAGCATAGAAAGTATAATATAGTTGTTGATGCTTTGTCTCTCCATATGCTTTGATTTCAGTTTTAAAGACTAAGTTTCTTGGTTTTGAACACATCAGTCTATTAAGATTTGTAGGCTAAAGACCTTGACTTCTCTAATGTGATTGAGGCATGTCAATCAACTAGTTTTGATAAATTTTATTAGCATGAAGGTTACCTTTTTCATGAGAATGAAATGTGCATTCTTAATTGCTTTTTATGTGAATTACTTGTTAAGAAAGCATATGGTGGAAGTATAATGGGTCATTTTGGGTTTGCTAAGACATTAGATATACTTAACGAACACTTTTTCTAGCCTAACATGCACAAATATATGGAATGTTCATGTACTAAATGTCTAAATTGTAAGAAAGCTATGTCCAAAGTTAATCCACATGGTTTCATCCACATGGTCTTTATATGCCTTTACCTGTTCTGAGTCATCCTTTGTTTGATGTGTCTGTGGATTTTGTCTTAAGGTTACCATGAACTCCAAAGGGCCATGATTCAATTTTTGTGGTAGTGGATAGGTTTTCTAAAATGGTAAATTTTATACCATGTAATAAAACTAATGATGTTGTGTATGCGGCTAAATTGTTCTTTAAAGATGTTCGTTTCCATGGGGTTCATAAGACCATAGTTAGTGACAGAAATGCCAAGTTTTTGAGTCACTTTTGGCATGTCTTCTTGGGAAAATTTGCACTAAAATGTTATTTTCTACTGCATGCCACCCTCAAACTAAGGACCAAACCGAAGTTGTTAGTAAAACATTTGGAACTTTGTTGCATGCTGTCTTAAAGAAAACTTGAAAAAATGGGAAGAGTGTTTACTATTTGTAGAATTTGCTTATATTTGTGGAATTCTTTCTTCCACTAGTTTTTCTCTTATTGAAGTTGTTTATTATTTTAATCCACTAATGTCTTTAGACTTAATTCCTTTACTTGTGAAGGAGCTAACAAGTTTTGATGGGTAGAAAATAGTATAATTGATCAAGTACATTCAAGAGAAAGCATGGCAGCAAATACTCAAAATGAATGAACATGATGCCACAAGGGCTAATAAGGGTCAAAAGCTTGTAGTCTTCTAGCTTGATATGAGTTGGTTTTGGGCACATTTTTGAAAGAAGAGATTCCCTAACAAAAGCAAATGTAAATTGGATCGTCATAGGGATGGACCAATCCAAGTGCTTGAGAGGATCAATGACAATGCGTATAAGATCGACCTTTTTGGTATGTATAACGCTAGTGCACATTTATGTTACTGATCTTTCTCTTTTTTAATTTGATGTAGGAAGTGATTCGAGGATGAATCATCTAAAGGAAGACGGAAATGATGCAAATAGGAGCCATGGATCAAGTGATGGGGTCCTAGACCAAGCTTAAAGAGTTGATCCAATTCATGTTCCAATCGGACCAATTAGAAGGCCAAGGTTCAAGAGTTTTCATCAAGCCATGACGAGTTTTGTTAAGCAGTTGTTGGACCAACAAGTTCCACTATTTGCAAATGGTGGCCAAGAGTTCATCCAAGTTCACGTTAAGAGGCCCGTCCATGTTTTAGAAGTCTAAATCCAAGAAAATTCAAGCCCTAGCAGTCCAGAAGACTCAAAGCAAACTAGTAAGACTTTTGAGAACCCTAGTTTTGGCCCAAGGCCTTATTTGGCCATTCCAATCCTAAATGTTCTAGGATTTATTTTAGTATTCGTTTTAATGAGTTTGTTAGTAGGCTGATTTTTTTAGTTATTTTTCTAGCCTAGGGTTATTTTAGGCATAACAAATTTTGTAGTCTTGTGAACTAATCGTAAACTTGCTGGGATTTGGCATGGTTGTTTCCTAGTACTGGTAGGCCTATTTTGTAGGGTTTTTGCCAACCTTGCCATGTTAAAAGGTCCCGTCTGGCTGATTTTATTCTTTCAATTCTTGAAGAAAAAAAGTCATCAAATTATTCTCTTACTTGTCTCCCAAAGATTTAGGTATTTTGCAAGATTGGTTCTAGTGATTACCTGATTTGAATACTATTGGTTCTAATCTCATTATAGACAACGGATCAATGTCTCATGGAATTCTTGATTTCTTAATCAAAGGGTATAAATTTGTCATGTCAAAGTAACTGTTTAGGCATTCTTGGGTTCTGCATCAATTCCGTGTCTCATCAGTTCATCTACAGGGTTCACGTCAGTTTCCCTTCTTATTTCTATTCCTTTTTTATTATTACTCTTTCAATGGTAGTAATTCATACCTTTGATGTATTTTACTCCACGATTATGTACTAAACCTCAAAATTGGGTTTTGTTCAAATTTTACCATGAACATTGATTAAATGATCTATATTTATTCCCTTTTATTTCACATGGATACATTTTCTTATTTAGATTAATCCTAATGCCTTTAGATGATTGACTACCATCTAGAGTAATTTGTTGTCCTATTTCAAATAAATAGATGATGCTTAGGGTTAGGATGGGATCAAATAGCCTTTGCTTCAAACAATCACCCATAGATTGTACCATTTCTTGGGTATAGATAGAAACATTCTTGTTCATCTAAGGTACTCAATTAGGGTTGCGTTTATGCGCTAATCGTGGCTGTAATCCATATAGACATATAGTGGACTGGTCAATGTTAGTAGAATTGACTAAGTCTTAACCGAACATGCAAGTATCACCGAAGCCCTTGATTAGTAAATAGAATGTGAAATTGAACGAATGACAAATTAACATAATTAATTGGATTGGCAAATGAAGAATAAATCCTAGGTTTTATATACATTGATTTCTTGTTTAATTGTTTAATTAGTCATTTCTTATTTTCATTATTATTTCATTATTTTATTGTTTAGATAGGGTCGTGTATGTGCCATTCTAGTAATTGATGACATAGTTAAGTATAGTCTTTGTGGGAATGATCTCTACTTTCACTGTATTACTTGTTCGATCTACATACTTGCGTACGTGAATTTGTGCATTATACCACCTGCACCTTGTGTCTTTAAGTAGACTTCGAACACTGGGCCATTTGGGCCAACTTGAGGGAGTTTTTCTGTTTCTGCAATTATAGAATTTATTTATTTTAGTTTATGCACTTGTGTTTGGATTGGAAGTGGTGTTTTTGTTGCCTTTGTGGTGTTTTAGTGTTATGTTTTGTGTTGTGTTACGTGTTTTTTTTAATTCTTGCATTTAAATTTTAGCCTAGATAAATTAGGGATATCTGGTTCAGTTGTTCACATCAATGTGTTTATTTTTGTTTTTCTATGTGCATTCTTGTGTTCATATGTGTTTATGTGTTCGTCTGGTTAAGTGCACAAAGTAACTTTATGAGTTTGTATCATTGGCTGTGAATGATGAGTTGATGTAATTGAATTGGTAATTTTACTTGTACAGGAGTTTTTGTTTTGTGATCTCATTGATTCATGAAAATGCTATTACCCCACATATACATGCCCAAATATGATGCAAGCAAGTGGGAAGCATTGTGAATTTATTGAGTGATAATCTTCATGGCTTATGGAAACTTTGTTTTGCTTGAAACAATAGGTTGACAAGTTTTGTATGTGACAAATATGGGCAACATTTGGGCCTTGGAAATGATTTAAGCACTTTCTTTTGACCGTTCGAACCAGCTGTCTCAAATTGCCTACCTTATTAAATGATATCCCTAGTATCAACTTTTGAGCTTTATTAGCATATTTTTATTGAGTAAGCCACACGATTAACCAATTTACCTTTTTGTATGTCCAAATTCTCTTTCAGCCATCACCTTGGTTGGCATGGATGCTATATTGTCATTGTTATGATGATTGGTATGGTTGATAAATGAGGAAATGTGTGGTGATATTCTATAATTGTTCATAAAAAATTATTTGTATTGATGGATTTGTGAGTAAGAGGAACTTTGCCTCTTGAATTAATACTATAGCTATTACTTCGTCTTAGTGTATGTCTTGTTATTTGTGAATTTTGGGTTTGGCTAGTTATGGTCATGCCTATGGTGGATGTGGAATGTGGTTGAAAATTAAATTGTAATGCGACTAAGTGATTTTAGCTACTTTACTTATACTTATCCTACTTATCCCTTAGCCTACATTACAAGTTTTTAAGTCCTATTTTACCCTTGGTCTAGATTAGTTCGTGAGACTACTAACTACGGGAAGATTAGACTTTGTGTTTAACCATGTCATTGTATAGCTGAACATTGTTGATGTCAGTTGTCAAGAATGATATGCAGAGTGATTTTTCTTCCTCCTCCTCCATCTTGCGAGTGTGGGAGTACGACATTTTTATGATGATTGCGGGGATCGTGGATCAAATTCTCCTTTGCATTAAACTAATCTAACTTTGGTTCTCACTAACTTTACTATTGTTGATGCAGTTATATTAGAGTTATATTGTGTACTTGTTTGTTTGCTTTGTTAATTTTTGTTTTTTTTACTTGACACAGACAAAAGCTATGTTGGGGGGAGTTTTATAACGTTAGAATTAAGGTTGTTATTGCACTCCTTTAGACTTAGTTTTTAAAATTATGAGTTGTTATTTTATGTTTTCATGATGTTTTTTGTCAAAAGTTTAATTATGTTAAATTGTGTGTTTTTAAGTGATTTTTGTGTTAAATTTAATCTAAATTAGTTTTTTATGATTATTTTATATTGCAATGTAGGTTAAAGGGTAGATTGACAAAGTTGGAAGCTAAATCTAAGTGGAGAAGTTGAAATTCGCGGACTAGGCAGAAGCCTTGTTTGCTGCAGCAAAGCCTACCAGGCTTAAATTGTTTCCACTAGTATTCCAACAAAACTTTTAAAATACTAAACATTGTCCTCAATAAAAAAGGTTTCCACTAGTATTCCAATTCATTCAAAACATGTTTTATTCTAATCAAAAGAACATCAAGTTAATTAAGTCATATTGACTAGCCATTTTGATGTGAAGGGATCATTAAGACTCTATCTAGAATGTACATGTCACACAATTTGGAATATATCAAGGAATGTTTAGATCAATATCAATGCTAAGTAGTACACAATATGTTATCCCCAGCTTGTTGGTGTACTATAGCCGGGAGATTCATTTGAAAAACTTTGGTTCTACTTACCTCTTTTTTAAAAGCAATCCTATAGCAATTTCAGAAAAACAACGTTTTGTGATGTCGGAGTCCTTCATCTTGTACTAACCTTATTCCAATTGTAAGGACATATTTTGTAGGCACGACATTTGTGATGTCGGAATCCTGTACTAATCTTATCCCTTTTCTTAGGGCATATTTCGAAGGCTCAACATTTGTGATGTCAATTTTTCCAGTCACCTTATTCCTAAGAGCAAAATATATTTTGGTTTTAGCGCGACCTAAACCAAAGAAGGGGAAAAATACACCAAAAATCATATCAAGACCAAAAAATTCACAAAATCGAATAACTTTCCATGCAATAACCATACAAATAGGCTAACTCATTTCCAATCACTTAGACATTTTTTCAAAAGAAAAACTTGACAATGAAATGCACTGCTGAAATCAAATAAAAGATGTTTCAAATGAATTCTTTTAAAAATCGTAAGGCATTCTCTTTTTTAAATTAGAAATGAATAGTTCTTTGAAATCTTTGCCATCGAGCAGCATTGTCACTGTTTTTCCATCCAAGAATTACCAACACATATTTACAGTACACCAAAAAGTCATTCCAAGGCAAACACTGACTTAAAAAAAACACTACCAATCAAAAATATATTCAAATAATGAGTACAACTTATCTTGTCACTCATCCAAAATAGAACAAACACATAATAATACAACTAAAAAAAAGCATAAAAAGACATAAGTAAATAGTAAAGTCTTGCCAAATTGGGCCAAGGACTTACTCACGGTCAAATAACTAATCCGTAAACCAAGAAACCAAGGCGTAAACAACCAAAACCTAGTACTTATTTGAAAAAAGCTCAACACAAGTCAAAATCAACAATCCAACCATAGAAATGTAAACGACTTGCCTTAGCCAATCTGTCCATAGCTAATTATCCAAAATAATCTAAAATTGAAAATCTAGCAAACCATAGTAATAAAGTGTCAAAGTACGAAAATACTAAAGAAATTAAAGGGGAATGTAGATGAAAATGTTCCATTTTGAAGTCAAGATCAATGACTAATAGAGGAATAGAGGAGAGTAAAGTAGGGATAAAGGGTCTTCTCCATGTTAGGCAAGCCATAGCTAGGTCAATGCCTCAATTGAACTCCTCGTCGGCTCCACCATTTCCTTTTTCTACACCACTATGTTGACAATCTTCAAAGTCCTATTCTTGAAGTTCTCAAGTCCTACCTACTGGACTATGATGTGACTTTGTCCCTCCCACTGGATCTTGTTGTGGTTCTTGTGTCGACACCTCATGTGGTGTGTGGAATGATTGTCCGTAAGGTGCTCCGTAGTGCCAAGCTAGAGTTGGCCTAGAATGAATCCATATGTTGAGTGTGGTGGTCTGAAGAACTTGACTGATGAGTGCCCAGTTGTGTTGAAAGAGCATATGATTGTGGGTCCAATACCCTTGAAGTTTATTTTCCTCCTCATCGGACACCAGTACATTGTACACATTTCCAATTGGGCATGTTTATGTAAGGAGCTTGTGGAGGGGAAGGTGGTTGCATCGGTGGATCCAGATCTTGGTGAGGCCCATCAAATTCACCCTAACCATGTTGTGAACATACTCTTTATTAATACGGCCTTTTTCAAAGGTTTGAGGCTCCACCAAGAAATATTGGGCAGCCTGCATCAACACATAAAAAAGTAACCAAGCAAGGTAAGTAAAATGTCAGCCACCCAAAATTCCCATTGCTGTCGAATGATCCCCCAAATGTTGATGGTTTTCAATTCAAGGAAAGTATATAAGAGACATGCTTTATCCCTTTGAACAAAACTCACAACACTCAAACTCGATATTCCGCAATTTACAAAATAGAACCAGATTTTGGGCAACAACTGTAGACCTTACGAGAAAATTTCAAATATTTATCCCCAGTAACATTCATAATCCAAGTAACATCATTAAAGCACAAATAATTCTTGATTCCAATCATGTCTTTGTCTTCATCCATAAAATTCTTGTATTCTTTATTAGAAACATTGGGCAAATTATAATAAGCTGGATTTTGGTAGAAGTTGGGAGTTTTTGAAGTGGGGAGAGAGGATTACTGTGAAGGAGAGAAGAAGAGAAGAGGCTTTTGTGTTTCTTGAAATTTTACAAACATTTGGCTAAAAAGGCCTTTTGTTCGATTATGCATGACTTCGACATTGTGATCTCGAATGCAGTTTTAGTTTTTGAGACTACTATTTTGAGGTTAAATTTTGCCTAGAAAAGTGTTGAGATCATAGTCTCAAATTTTTGAACTAAATTTGATATTAAAATCTCAAGGTGAGATTGAATATTATTAGTTCTGTATGTTTACCTTGAGACCAGGATCTCAATATTTGAGCCACAATTTTAACTGTTCAGACAGTGATATCAAAATTTGAGATTGTAGTTTTGACTAAAACTCTAAAAAAGCTACTTTCAAAAGTTGAGTTTGAGACTGCAATCTCAAATTTTGAGATCATGGTTTTGATTGTATCATTTCTAATCTGTGATTTCAGTACTCGGCCAATTTTTGTCTTGTTTTTCCAACATGAACCCAAATTTTTTCAACCACCTACAAACACTTGTTCGAAATCATCTAATTAAGCACATTTTCACTTGTTCCCAAAACTTATAAGCAACATCATAACTAAATTTAAACCTAAACTGACCTTAGTTTAACCTACTTAAATATTAACACTAAAAAAACATAAAATTAACTAAAAGTAAGACATAAACAAGAAATCAAAGCTTGGGATGCTTTCCAAGAGCGCTTGTTTACAGTCATTAACAAGATTATGGCAATGAAATGATCATGTCATGCCAAGATAAACAACTTTTCATTCCACTTCAATAATTCTTCCATAGTCAAGTTTGTGGCAATGTGCATTCACTTTGAAATTTGATTCCTTGCCCTTCCAATCCACCACACCCTGTGGAAAAACTTGTACCATCTCAAATGGCCTACTCTATCTTGACTTGAGTTTTCTCGAGAATAGTTGAAGTCTAGAATTATAGACCAATAATAGATACCCAATTTTGAACTCCTTTCTCAAAATGTGCTTGACATGCCACAACATTGTCCTCTCCTTGTAGAGCCTTGAATTGTCATATGCCTCTCTTCAGAATTCGTCAAGCTCATTGATGTCCAAGATCCTCTTCTCACTTGCATCTTTCCAATAAAAATTAAAGCTCTTGATTGCCCAATATGCCGTGTGCTCCAACTCTATTGGAAGATGACATAGTTTACCATAGACCATCTTACAGAGAGACATCCCAATGGGAGTCTTGTAAGCGATCCCATAGACCCATAAAGTATCATCTAATTTCTTAAACCATTCTTTCCTTGAAGCATTCATGCCATCTGCAAAATTCTCTTCAATTCTTGGTTGGAAACCTCTACTTGACCGAATGTTTGTGGATCATATGCAAGAGAGATCATACGTGTGCAAGACGGATTCAAAGAGTAAATTGTTGAGGTGAGTTTCTCCATCACTAATGATGGTCTTGGGTACCCAAACCTTGCAAAAAGGTTCTTCATTACAAAGTTCAGAACAATTCTAGTTTTATTGGCGGGCAATGCAACGACTTCAATGTAGGTACCCCTATTTAGAAACATAATAAAACACCACAAAAATATACTTCTTGTTGTATGAGGTTGGGAATGGTTCTATAAATTCAATTCCTCACGTATCAAATACCTCACAAATTAGAATATTGTTAAGGGGAATTTCATCCTTCCTTGACACATTTTCCACTAGTTGGCACTCACTACATTGCAACACAAAGTCTTTTGCATTCTTGCAAAAACTTCGCCCAATAAATTCACATTGGTGGACTTTAGCTTTCATCATTTGAGAACCACGATGTCCTCCTGCCGGTGATGAATGACAATGGTGGAGGATGTCCACCACTTCATCTTCTGGAACACATTTCTAATAACTTGATCCTTGCACCGATGATAGAGGAAGGATCTTCCCAAAAGAAATATTTAACCACCGAAAGGAACTTTTTCCTTCGATTTGCATCCACAGTTGAAGGAAATACCTTAGCCACAAAGTAATTGGCAATATCCGCATACTAAGGCATAGAATCCTTAACCATGCCCGAGAAGAATTGTTCCTTCGAAAAGCTTTATTGAAGGATAGATCGTGTTGACATTTTTCCATGGATCTTTCAATCCTTGAGAGGTGGTCAGCTACGGTGTTCGAGCTTCCTTTCTATCAAACACTTCCCAATCAATCTCATACAAGAGGAAAATCCAACAAATGAATCTACGTTTAGCATCATGTTTCCCAAGTAAGTACTTTTGACACGAATGATCAGTATGGACAATCACATTGCTTCCAATGAGGTATGATCTAAACTTATGAAATTTGAAAACAATGGCAAGAAGTTCTTTTTTTGTGGTGGAATAATTAACTTGCGATGCACTCAAAGTGTGACTCGCATAATAGACAACATGCAAAATTTTGTTGAATTTTTTACGAAGAGCTGCCGCAATAGCATATTCATTTAGATTACACATAAGTTCAATGGAAAAGCTCCAATTTGGAGCCACTATCATGGCGTCGGCAACTAAACCAGTTTCAACAAATGAAATGCATGCAAACGTAAATCATCATTAAAACATATGCAACATCTATTTGCAACAAAGAACATAGAAGCCTAGAAATGTGAGAAAAGTTTTTAATGAATCGCCGGTAGAAAATGGGATGTCCCCATAAGCTTTTAAATCCTTTCACATTAGAGTAAGGAGGTAACTTCTCAATTCCCCTGAAATAAATATTGTGTCCTAACAATACTCCCTTGTTTACCATGAAGCGGAAGTTCGCCCAATTAAAAGAAAGTTTAGCTTACTCGCATCTTTCATGTACAAGAGATAAGTTATACAAGCAATAATCAAAATAGTCACCGAGGACACTAAAATCATTCTTAAATATCTCAATAAATTTTTCAATCATATCATGGAAGATAGCAAACATGCAATATTGGAAAGTGTTTGGAGTATTGCACAGACCAAAAGGCATATTCCTATAAGCAAAAGTGCTACAGAGAAAAGTAAATATAGTATTGTCTTGGTTTTTAGTAGCAATCACAATTTGAAAATACCCCTTATTTGTGTGCAAGTAAATATTGGATTAGGTAATTCAATTCATAAACAAGTAATAAATAAAAACTTTAATAACCCTAAGCAACATTCATAAACAAGTAGTAAATAAAAACTTTAATAACCCTAATCAACATTCACATGCTCACAAGGATACAAGGTAAATTTGTAGATTCAGTTAGTAAGGATCGTTCGCATGAGGATTACAAAACAATTACTAGGGTCACAAACCTATTTACTAGTCAGACAAATTAATTAAAAGATTTTTTTGCTATCTAACTAAATGAATTCTAGCCACTAAGAAGATTTAAAATAAGAACAATCACAAAAACTAATTTAAACTAATGAAAACAATTGACTATAATGAATCAGACTTGAATTAATAAACTAGAAGAGTAAACACAATATGATTAAATTAAAACTAAAAATTAGAATGAAGAATTATAATTGAATTGAATATAAGAAAGAAAACTAAGTAATCGTAACCGAAACATAGGTTGATGAAGCTCGAAAACTATGTGATGAGAAAGTAAAACCCCAACTAATGACTTCTAATGCTATCTAATTTATCTACTCTAATGATCTAATGTCTAACGTTCTCAACTCTTCTCTATAATGGGGTATTTATAGGGAATATTAGGGTTAAATCTCCTCTCCAATGATAGAATGTGAAAGGCCGTAAAAAAGAGTCCAACCAATGAAAAAGGCTGCCAAAGTAACAAATTTCCCTGGAGTACACTGCGTCGTGTGCACATGCACATAAAATCTCATGCATGTACGTGATTTAGAGAAACAAAACTTTCCTCTCTGGAGTTTGTGCACATGCGCAAGGAATTTCTCACGCAAGTGCATGAATTCCAGTGCACCAATCTCAGTTTCCACCTTGATTTTGACCTTGATGCTAACAAAATTTTGGAAAACTCAAAACATAAAAGTTGTAGTCCTCTCTCTTAAGTTTCCAATGAATGTTGAACTAACTCGATCAGAGGTCAAACAAAAAATTTATGATCACAATATGAAATATGCATCCAAATTCATTCCTTGCTGGTGTACGGTTTATTTCTTATGATTTTTCTCCAACCTTTTGATCCTTTTTGACACCTTTTTCATTCCAAGCCTACACAAACTAAAAATAAAACAGTTAATCTCATAATTAACTCAAATATTGCTTACATCGCATGAAAACATGGTAAATGATAAATAAATTATAAGATATTTATGAGCTTATCAAATACCCCACTCTTACCTTTTGATCGTCTTGAAGCAAAAATAAAATAAAAATAGATAAGCTCATTAAAAATGCACCCAACACATCTCCACAATTGTCCTCATAAATAATCAAGAACAAATCCACCATCAGGAGTAGTCTAAGAACTCAATCTCAAATGTGTATATGAAACCTAGACATGAACTATGGTGTGTGTGTGAATATAGCCATTCAATGAAAACTCAGTTTTCAAGACACTCAAATAAAATCATGCAAACTCTTAGAATTTATCTAAACACCCCATAGCTAACTTTTCTAGATTAGATACACCTCTCTGCTAATGTAGACAACCAACTCAATTTAAATTAGATAGTTATTTCTATCTTGTAACGTTATGTTAGGGTATTGGCCAATCAGAAAAGGGATAAGGATATCACAAAATGAAAGAAAGAGCTTTAAATTAATGTTCGCTACACGTCAAAATAAAATCTTCTGTAACATTAAACCACCCATCCTTATGGAGAAATAACTCCACTTAGTCAACAAACACCATCAAGAATTCAATACAACAAACAACAAAAAAGTTCTCCTTCTTCAGTTTCAACCCAACATGCCAACATCTTTCTAGAAATTTATTTTATATTTCTATTCATCATTGTTTTATGTCCACTCCCAATACGAGTACTAGTGCCTGAAAACACACCAATGCAGTACTAGTGATGGGCACTACATCCAGTCACATCAATGTAGGTGTCAGTGATATGCACTACCTACAATTTTTAAGATTTTTTTCCAACTTTTCCACTACCTCTCTCTTGCCCCATGAATACACACCACTTACTCATACAATTTACCACCCTTATTCAACTACCTTATCCCCTTATATCCCCTTAACAAATAATTGCGTGTATTAAAGATCTTAAGGGATATTTTGGGATAGAAAAATAAAAGAAATAATTAGGATCATAAAGATAGGTAAAATGAGTTTTAATGAAACAAAGCAAATGGTGTTTCTCTCTATTTATTACAAATTAAGGCTCAAACAAGGCACTAGGGATAAAAATTTCAAAAAAGGTAGGCTTGAAAAGCTCAAACCTCCAAAGAAATGCTCCACCTCATCTTTAAACCGAATTAAGCTGTCTATAAATGTTGCTTCAAAAATGTAATAAATCCAGTTTCTCAGATGAACTTAATGACATCACGAACCTTATTTGCATGGGTGACGTAGAGTTGACATATAGTATTGCGGGTGCTCAAACGTCCAATGTGTTGGTGTCACAAATGGTCGGCTACTCATCATTACGAATTCAATTTACTCTCAATAGCATATTTCCAGAAATATCCATAGTTTTGGCCCAAACATATACCTTAGTATCACTATACGCAGCCAAATTTGCATAAAATTCTTGCACAAGCAATAGTACCTCGTCCTTAGGGATAGATGTGAAAGAATTCTAACCATGCGTCCTAATGCAATCGCGAATCTCCGAGGCTCTAGTACTGGGGATTTGTATACCCTTCTCCTTGATTGCTGCTCTCATCAAAATATCTAACTTGTGCTTTTTGTAGGCAACGAAATTTAGAAATTGCTCCTGAACATTTTCTGGCTCTTGTGGAAAAGCAGCGAAAGAAGAGGCTCTGGTGGTCTTTCAACTTGCCGGTTGCCTACCCTTGCATGCTATTACTACCAAAAGTGATGAGACACAAAAAACCCAAATAAAACCACTAAAACCCCACACTTAATCAATTCTATAGCCTCAAACTAATAATTAACCTTAGTATTCACAAGACAAAATCAAATATGTTAGTGCCAATACTAAGTGATGTGCAAATACTAACATGTTTAAGAAATCCCTAGAACCTTTTTAACCAATAAAATGAATAGAGAAGAATCCTATGTCATAATTGAGGTCCTAGGAATTGAATTCATGCATAAGATTTTTCTTCATTGATGCATTTTATCAAACATTTGGCATGCATAAACAAAGAATGGACCTTTCTCTATGTAATCACCACAAATTACTTCCCAATTCGAAGAACAATTCAATAACTAAGCACATCAACAATTAATTATTCAATCCGTCACAAGTAAGCACAATAAAATTATCAAAAATCAAAACTTTCTTTCAATTCAATTACAAACCCCAAAAAGGAAAAATAATATAAATCAATGAAATCCATACCTTAATAGTGTTTGGTATTGAAGGAAGAAGAAATTGATGTGAATAGAAGAGATCAAGGAGTGAATGAAGGGTACAAAAAATGTTAGGGGCTAGAGGGTTTGAGTGTAGGAGTTTTATGAAGAAGGGATTTTGTTTGAATGTTAGGAAATAAGGGTTCTACTAGGGCTTTTAACCCATCTCATGCACATGTGCATGATCACTCGTGCATGTGCGCTGAATGGGGTATTTTTTGTTCTACCTATTGCGCACATGCCCAAGGTCCAGGCATGTATGTGCGCGAGTCGTAAAACTTGAAATTTAGCTTCTAGATTTCACGCACACGCGCACCAAATGATGTGCATGTGCGCAAAATAAATTCCCTTAACTTATAAATTCCTTTCCTAAACCACTCATATCATCAACAAGACCTTAAAATTATGTTCTAATCCATTTAACTTGCAATTTATGATGATATGCACACAAATGACAAGGAAACTAAAGAAAATAAAAAACAAACACACAAAATAAATTATAAAAAGGACATGGGTTGCCTCCCATGTAGCGGTTTTGTTTATAGTTTAATGCTCAACTTCGACACTTGAGATCATGCATTGATAAGGGGAACGGTTTCCTATTCCTCGATGATTCCTCCATTGTAGCGCTTTACCCGGTGGCCATTAACCTTCTTTCATAAAATTTCCTTGGTTTCCTTTCAGTACCACCGCATCATACGGGAATGTCTACAGTACTTCATATGGCCCGTACCAACTTCATTTCAACTTGTTTGGGAAACGATTTAAGTCTTTAGTTGTACAATAAAACCATTTCCCCAGTATGCTTCTCGTGCCAAACCTTTGTCTTCCCTTTATAAAGCTTTCCATTTTCATAGGTTTCTCTTCGAAATAAATCCAATTTGTTCAAATCTAGAAGTCTCATCTCTCCAACCTCCTAGAAATCATAATTGAGACTTTTGATTACCCAATATGCCTTGTGCTAGATTTCAACCATGAGATGACAAGCCTTACCGAAAATCAGTCTATTAGGAGACATCCCAATTGGGATCTTGGAGGTGGTCCTGTAAGCCCGTAATACCTCATTGAGCATTTTAGACCAGTCTTTCCTTGAAGAATCACGGTCTTCTCAAGAATGCACTTCTACTCCTGATTGGATACTTCCACTTGTCCAAAAGTTTGCGGTTCTCCATCTGATGATATGCCTGGGCTATCTTGTGGGTGACTCCATATTTGGACAAGACAGACTCAAGCAAGGAATTTTTCAAGTGTGTTCCTCTCTCATTTATGATAGCTCATGGAACACCGAACATTAAGAAAATGTTCTTTCTCACAAAATTCACCACCACTCTAGCATCATTGGTCGGCAGTGCCGCTGTTTCCACCCAGTGGGACACACAATCCGCCGCTACAAGGATGAATTTATTATTTTTTGATTGTGTCAACGGGTCCATATAATAAATACCCCAAGCATCAAAGATATCAAAAACTAGAATATTATTTAAACACATTTCATCCCTTCTAGACAAGTTACCGGCACATTGACATTAATCACATTGCAACAGAAAATCTCTTGCATCCAAAATAAGGTAGCTCAGAATAGTCCACTTTGAAGGATTTTTGCTGCTGTCCTTTGAGAACCATGATGCCCTCCCACCGGTGATGAATGACAATGATAAAATACTTTGAATCTCACATTGCGGTATAAATATGCATCTTTGGATAACTTTATTCTTACACCGGCTGTAAAGACAAGGGTCATACCAAATGTAATATTTCATCTCTGAAAGAAACTTTTATGCTTATTGGAATTCATAGTGGATGGAATCACTTTGTCCATGAGGAAATTAATGATATTCATGTACCAAGGTGTGCTACTATCTACTCTCATCAAGTGTTCCTCTGGAGAAGTCTCATTAATTGGCACTTTATCACCAATCTTTGCAATTGGTCTTTCTAACCCCAAAAGGTGATCTAGCATTGTGTTTTCAACTCCCTGCTTATCTGCGACGTCCCAATCGAATTCCTACAATAGCAAAATCCACCTAATTAGTGCGTGTTTATCATCATTTTTAGTTAATAGGTATTTAAGAGTTGAGTAATCTGTATGAACAATCACCTTATTACCTATGAGATATGACCTAAACTTATCAAATACAAATACTACTGCTAGCAACTTTTTTTTAGTGATGGAATAGTTCACTTGAGCTTCAGCGATTAAGGGTAAGACAAACATGGTACAGAACATGCAAAACTTTATCCTTCTTTTGACATAACCCCACTCCCACGGCATAGTCACTTGCATCACACATTGCTTAAAAAGCAAATTCCAGTTTGGTGCGACTATTACTAGTGTCTTAATCAAAGCTTCTTTCAATTTAATAAAAGCAGACAAACATTCATCATTAAAGTACACAATGGGTGAGAAATCAAAGAAAAAATTTTAATGAAACATCGGTAAAAACCAGTGTGACCAAGAAAATTCCTCATCTCCTTCACATTTTTAGGAGGTGGTAATTTTTCAACCACTTCTATTTTAAATTTGTCTATTTCTAGACCCTTAGTAGAAATTCGATGGCTTAACACAATCCCTTCCTTTACCATGAAATGACACATTTCCTAATTCAATGCCAAATTAGTAGATTAACATCTTTGCAAAACACAAGAAAGGTTATCCAAACATCAATCAAACGAATCACTAAAACTCTAAAGTCATCCATGAAAAATATCAATACAATTTTCAATAATGTTAGAAAAAATGGCAAACATGCATCATTGGAACGTGCAAGGAGTATTGCACTACCCAAAAGGCATACGGAAGTAAGCAAAAGTTGTATAAGGACAAGTAAAAGTGGTTTCCTCTCAATCTTCAGGGGCTATGGCTATTTGGAAATACCCTAAATAACCATTAAGAAAGTAGTAAAAAGTATGTCCTAATTGACACTCATTACTAATCTAGAAGGAAAATGGTCTTTCCTAGTGGCTTTAAGTTTCCTATAGTCAATGCACATCCGTCACCCCAGTACTAATCTAGAGGGAATTAGCTCATTTTTCTCATTTAAAACTACCATGATTTCTCTTTCTTTAGTACTAGTTGAGTCGGACTCATCCATTCACCATCACTTATGGAATAAATGATTTCGACGTCTAGTAATTTCGAAAACTCCTTTTTAACTACCTCTTTCAAAGTAGTATTTGTCTAGTCCTTAGGTAGAGATCAATTTCTTGTAAGCAAGTAATAAGAAACCTCACAAAACCACTACACTCTACCTCACTTCTGTAAGTATACGGAGTTGGTAGTATTATAGGATGAGTGGGTATCATTCCCACAAGGATTCTTGGAAGGCAATTACCAAGTTATATGGGGATTTGTATAGTTAAGCAACATCAAACAATGGATGGTGAATTACTCTACTCAAAATCATAATTCAATGCAAGAAATTACAACCTAATTTTAAGCTAGATTGTCTACTAAAGCAAGTAAGTGAACTAAATAATTACGAAATTGAGAAACTCTTAATCTATTCTAGTAAAAGCAAGTGAAGAAAGCAATTAATTCTAATCTAAACTAATTGAAATAGAACTAAAATTAAAGAGCAAGTAAATTAACCCAATAAAAACACAATAAAAGGACATTGCAAAGCTTGAAATTACCAATTCAAAACTAGAAATTGAAGGAGTTAAACTTGAAATCAAAATATTTTTGGATTTTTGGTAAAATAAATAAATCAAGTTCCACTAAAAATTAACTAGAAATTAATGCAAGGAATTAAGGATTTTTAACTAGAAAGTAAGAAAATAAGCAAGAACCCTAATTTTTCTATGAAAACCTAGATTGCAAGCAAAGAGATTTCTACTAAATTAAACTAGAAAGCAAGTAACAATTAAATCTACTTGAAGCTAATGAAAAAACCACTACAATTATCTAATCAAAATTTAAACTTGCTAAGAAATGAAAACTAAATCTAAGAGACAATTAAAGAGAAATTTCTAATAAAGAAGAAGGTTGAGGTTGAAGATATCCTAAACTATCCTAACCCTTACTAACTATCTAATTCCAATTGTTTTTAAAAGTAGCTAAAATAGTACAAGGAAAAATCAGAAACTGGTTCCTAGACTATTACCAAATTGCCCCTATTACTTAACCATCCGCAGTCGAGACAACGATCAGGGGAATCGAGATCGTGATCTCAACTCGCTAATGTTTTTAGTGATTTTTTCGAGCCGAGATCACAATTTTGGAGAATCCCAGATCGCTATCTGGACTCTTTCCCAGCAACCCCTCTTTTCTTTGATAATTGCACTTTGGTCCCTCAAGCTTGTTTAATCTAGCTTCTAACTTCTAAATTTGACCTGCACAAAATTAACATAATTAAACAATTAATTAAGCTAAATTTTTAATAAAAAACTTAACATATTTAACAACAACAAAAATATAAATGCATATAAAAGGAATTAACTTAAACCTACAATTAATTACTCAAAATTCAGGATTTATACTATCAAAATGCTACAATTTTGAGTAGAATAACTTTAGTATACTAGAGTTATCACACACCCAAACTTAGCGTTTTGCCAGTCCCGAGCAAAACAAAAACTAAAAGGAACCTACTAACACTAAAAAACATAATCACCACCAAAATTGACAAGAAACTTGATGAATCACGGATGTACTTAGAACAATTAAGAAATCTCTCAAGAAACGTTCAATACTAAATGATATGTGAAGTATTTACGTGAGTCAATCCAAAATTGCAATTTTGTTCTACAAAGAAGCATAATTTCATTCACTGCATTGGATTTCACATCACTAAGAATTACTATTCTCAAAAAGAGTTACCAAAAGTTTTAGTTCTATTCATTTAAAACATCATTGCTTCTGAAATCACAAATATTATGAAGTGAGTCAACTATGTCAACTAGGCATCATGAAAATAGAAGTTCATTTAGGAATCAACTTAAATACAAATGTCACACATTTCAGGAATAGACCTCTAACAAGGAATAAGTAATATAAGCTCAATGATAAGTATTACAAACATTTACTCCTTAACTTTTTGGTATACTAACATGCAATTCCTAATGGATTAATTCGAAGAAACAACATGGGTAGATGTCGGAATACCGTACTCACCTTATTACTACTCTAATGGCTTATTTCGGAGAAATAATATGGTTTCATGTCGGAATCCCGTACTAACCTTATTCCTACATTTTATTTTGGCAATCGGTCGTAAACCAAGGAAAAGAAGTGAAATGTACCTAAAATTAATCTTGAATATCAATTATTCACAAGTTAGAAGAACATTACCTATTCAAACACACAAAATGTCCTAAAATTCCTTCTATTTCATTAAATTCATTTATTTCCAAAAGATAGATCATCTAACCAAATAATATAAGTGATTTGATTAGAAACAACATTTCAAATAAATTTTCCTAAATTTTTTGCACTTCTTTTTGAAAAATAGTGATGCCAAGTTTATGAAATCTTTATGTTGCAAACTAACTACTCGCTCACACAAAAATCTGTGGAATGACTCACTCAAATATTTCAATCATAGAGTATTGAATGTCAAAATTCATCATCATTAAGTACCCAATTGATCAATTTCCATCCATTATACATCAAGTGGCAAAAATGTGTACAAAACAACCATTCCCAACACGAAAGAAAATAAACACCCCCAAACTTGTCTCTTTTATTCCAACTGATGACTAAATCATCCTTCCACTCATCCAAAATGAATACATACATAAAGACATGTCCAAAAATTACTCAAACCAAGACCTTAGTTTTGGCTAAGAATTAAAATTGAGTAAAAATGCTAAGAGTAATAAACCATGCCACGCATCTCAACAATTAAGCTCTATAAAAATCAATATCCAATTCAATTCATCAACAAATGCAAAAATGGCATCAGCTTAGGGCCCTTAGCCATAGTACTCTTATTTGGCAATAATCATGACCAAAGCTACACCAAGTATCTAGCAAGACATTCCATAAAAATTCAATCCATGAAGCATCAAAATAATTATCTACTTGGCGTCAGCTTAAGGTTATTAGCCAATCTACTAAACGGAAAAACTAAAATACTCCAAATCTAAAAGACTGAAAGTAAAATAAAATAAAGGTAATCAAAAGTCAAGGTGTTAATGTTATGAGAATAAAAGAAATTATTCATCGTTCACAAAATAACTTCAATTGCAAGGCTTGGAGATCATCAGTGCACAGTGCAGTCAATGGCAACAATTCTACTTCTCAATCCATTTCCTCCTAACCCTCCTCGGCATCACTAGGCTCAATCCATTTTTCGTGGTCATCGTCTTGACCTCCTCTAGTCGCACCTACTTGGGTAGATCCTCCTTTATATGCTGAAGCTGCAGGTGGTGTGTAGTATTGTCCACGAGGTGGACCAAAGTGCCAAACTGAAGATGGTGATGGTTGAACCCATGTGCCCAATGAGGTATTCCTTGAAGCTTCTCCAATCAAGGTCAAGTTGTTGTGCATTACCATCTGGCTGTACATCCAAAACCCTTGCAATTCATTCCTCTCTTCATTACTCACCGTAGCATTAAACACATATCCTGGCGGCATCAAAATCACAGAAATACTCTGAGGGGGTGGTGGCGGTGGTTGCTGTGGCTGGGTAGATTGCTTTTCTTGGTGGTGCTTCTTATACTCCTTCACCATCCTGTAAACATATTCCTGATTGATCCTTAGATGTGTCAATGGCTTTGAAGGATCAATTGGACACCCTGTGAGGTTAAAGTGCAAAGATGGTGAATCAGACTTGGGGCATAAAATATAGGTCACCCAGACCTTCCACTCTCCAAGAATCCCTGTCTAATAAGGTGACCAGTATTCACCGGCACCCTAGTCATATTAGTATAAACTAAGAGCACTTTATCACTCTAGATAAAACTCACAACATTGGACCACCAAATACGATAGCTGATGAAGTAAAACCATAACTTGGCTACCAATCAAAGTTCTTGCCATGCAAATTTCAGTTTAGTGTTAGAGGAAGTACTCTTAATCCAGTCCACATTCATATCACAAAGGGCATTTTAAATTACATTCATGTCTTTCTCTTTGTTATTCAAAAATGACAAATACTGATTGGAAGAGATGGGGGGGTATGTTGAAATAAGCATTGATCAAGTCTACACCAAAATCCATTAACACCTCCCCGGTATTAGCACCTTTCCATCCCCCAATTCACACAGATTGCAGTGGAATTCCTTAACTAACTAGGAAGCCTCGGGGTCAACATGATGGCATTGGAATGGTAAATCCCTCCCAATGCCTCGACCTAATATGTTCCTCAATAGCTTTTCTAGCATCCTCATAAGCCCCCCAATGCATTGATAGGTCGTAATTCCTCTATCTAATCACAACATGCTTCTCATTATTCTTGTACAATTGTTTAGCTCTGTCGCTCGAGAATTGAGGTTCTACCTCCTCGCCCCACCCAAAGGTTGTTCTGAGCCCCCTTCTCCACTAGTCCCCTCTCCGGATTTTCTTTTTCTCAACCCAGTTCCTCTTCTCCTAATTTTAACCCTACGTTCAGCACTACCATAAACTCCTCAAGTCATTATAACAGTCCAATTCAATCAATAATTCAGATATTCAAACTCAATTCAACATTCACAACCAATAAAATCAAAATCACAAATTTCCAACAAACTTCAAAATATTTCAACCCAATTCAAATATCAAGCCAATAATTCAAAATATTGAGCAATTCAACATCAAAATTTTCCTTGCAGAAATTCTAACAAAATTTTGACCCAAAAATCACAAATTGGCTATCAATAATTCCACTACACAATCATCAACAAAAACCCAAAAACTATCTTTAAAATATCGACAATTGAAACTAAAAATCCAGGGAAAGATGTTACCCGTTTACGAATTAAAATTTTCCAAAATATTCTTGTTTGTCAATTCTCCTTGCAAGCCCATTTTGTCCAAGAAATCTCTTCCAAGATGCTTGCTTTGATGTTCCTATAGAGAGGAGAGATGATGTGAATGGTGATTGTGGAGTTTAAAATGATTTTTGAGTAGAGATTACAAAGAAATTTTGAGGGATTGGGGAAGGGTTTTCGGGTAGGGAGAAGAAAAAGAGTTTTAAAATGTTTATGCATGTCGAGATCGCAATCTCGATTTTCGGATCTCAATTTCGGTGTCGCGATCTTGATTGAATTGAGATCGCAATCTCGACTCGGTGCAAAATTTACCTTTGCAAAAGTTTGAACTTGAGATCGCAATCTCAACCAAATGACCATTATGCCATGCAGAAGTTTGAGTTTGAGATCGCAATCTAAAAATTGAGATTGCAATCTCGACTCAATTTCTGCAAAGTGTAATTTTTACACTTAGCCAAGATTACTCAATTCCACATCACTTTTCTCCATTTGCTAGGACAACCTACAATCACAAAATTAATAAGTTGGGATGACATAAGAGACGCATTCATTAGCACCATTTATTCAACAAAATAAACTTAGATTTTTAACTAAAATTCTAACCTAATTCAACTAATTCACTCAAAATCAAACCTATGAAAAATCACACCAAAAAAAGCGCAATAATAATTAAATCAAAGACTTGGGTTGCCTCCCAAGAAGTGCTCTTTTATAGTCACTAGCTTGACTACGGCACGGCTTCATTCTTGCACAAATTGGATGATCTCTCATCCGCTTTCAGTGATTGCTCCAAGGTAGGGTTTGAGCCGATAACCATTAACTTTGAAAACTCCCTCTTTCCCTTTTATTTCCACCACTACACAAGAAAATGTGTTTGAACCACTTCAGAGGGGCCACTCCACCTTGACTTGAGTTTTTCCGGGAATAATTTGAGCCATGAATTGTAAAGTAACACCAAATCACCAACTTTAAATTCCTTCCTTACGATGAGCTTGTCATGCCATGCCTTAGTTTTCTCCTTATATATCAAAGAATTTTCAAATGCTTCCCTCTAGAATTCATCCAATTCATTCAAATCAAGCATCATTTTTTCGTATGCCTCCTTCAAATCAAAGTTCAAGTTCTTTATTGCCCAATATGCTCTATGCTCAATTTTCACCGGCAAGTGACAAGCTTTTCCTTACATAATATGGTACGGTGACATACCAATGGGTGTTCTAAATGCCATACGATAAGCCCACAATATGTAATCTAGTTTAAGTGCCCAATCCTTCCTAGCCTTATTCACCGTCTTCTCTAAGATCCTCTTCAATTTTCAGTTTGAAACCTCAACTTGACTCGATGTTTGGGGATGATAGGCTAAAGCAACTTTGTTGATTTGTGTTTCACAGCATACTTTGTCATCAAGGCCTCAAAATGTAAATTTTTGAAGTGAGAGCCCCCATCACTAATGATAGCCCGAGGCACTCCAAATCAAGAAAATATGTTCTTTCTAAGGAATTTGGTGACCACTTTGGCTTCGTTGGTTGGGGTGGCGATTGCTGCAACCAACTTTGGCACATATTCCACTGCAAACAAAATGTACTTATTGGAAAATGAGACTGGCAATGGTCCCATGAAATCAATTCCCCATGCATCAAATACCTCCAACTCAACAATGCCATGAAGGGAATTTTATTTTTCCTTGAAATATTTCCCACCCTTCGACATTCATCACACTTGAGCACAAATTCCTGGGAATCCTTGAACATAGTTGGCCAATACAAACCACTTTGAAGGACCTTGCAAGCCGTTCGTTGAGCTCCATGGTGTCCAAAAATCGGAGATGAATGACAATGTCTCAACACATTGGTAATTTCACATTCCGGGACACATCGCCTAGGGACTATCTGAACCTTGATCATTGCACTTTCAGAACAAATATGGCTCTTCCCAATAGTAATGTATAAGTTTGGCAAAGAATTTCCTTCTTTCATTCAAATCTAGCCTCTTTGGTATTACCTTTGCCACAAGATAATTCATAATATCCACACACCATGACTCACTCCTTTGCCTCAAATAATTTCTCAATTGATGATTCTTCATTGATGGCTCCTTCTTCATGATTGACAACTCTAGATGCTTCGATCATTGGCAAATGGTCAGCTACCATGTTTTCCACACCTTTCTTGTCGACCACCTCCCAATCAAATTTTTGCAATAAAAGTATCCATCTCAATAAATGTGGCTTGGCATCTTGTTTAGAAAGTAAATACTTTAATGCGGAGTGATCAGTATGAACAATTACCTTTGATCCAATCAAGTATGATCTAAACTTATCAAATGCAAAAACTATAGCAAGTAGTTCCTTCTCCGTTGTAGAGTAATTCAGTTGTGCATCATTTAAGGTTCTACTTGTCAATGATATAGTAAATGACATGCGACATCTTATTCACCTTTTGACATAAAACGGCACCTATTGCATAGTCACTAGCATCACACATAACCTAAAATGGAAGAGACAAATTTGGTGCTATGATTACCGGTGCAATCACAAGAGCATGTTTTAACTCATTGAATTCTTCCAAATAAGAATCATCAAAATGAAAATGACAATCTTTTGGAAGTAATAAGCACAAAGGTCTAGCGATGTGTGAAAAATTCCTAATGAATCTACTATAAAAGTCGCATGACCTAAGAAACTTCTTACCCCCTTAACATTAATTGGAGGAGTCAACTTTTCAATCACTTCCACCTTTGCCCTATCAACTTCCATCCCTTTTGATGAAACTTTGTGACCCAAAACAATTCCTTCTATCACCATCAAATGACACTTTTCCCAATTGAGAACCAAATTAGTTTCTACACACCTTTTCAACACTTTGGACAAATTTACAAGACAATCATCAAATGAGACTCCAAATACTCAAGACTAAAATCACCCATGAAGATCTCTATGCTCTTTTCAACCATGTCATGAAAGATGGAAAACATACAACGTTGTAATGTGCTTGGTGCATTGCATAGCCCAAAGGGCATTCTCCTATATGCAAAGGTACCAAATGGGCATGTGAAAGTTGTTTTGTCTTGATCTTCCGGACAAATGACAATTTGCAGATAACCGAAATAACCATCAAGGAAACAACAATATGAAAAACCGGCTAACATCTCAAGCATTTGATCTATCAAAGGTAAAGGAAAATGATCCTTCCGGGTGGCTTCATTCAACTTTCAAAAATCAATGCACATTTGCCAACCCGTAACTAATAAAGAGGGGAGGAGCTCATTGGTTTCACTTATGATTAGGGTAATACCACCCTTCTTTGGAACTACTTGAGTGGGACTAACCCATTCACTATCGCTCATAGGGTAAATAATACCGGCTTTCAAAATTTTGAGAACCTCCTTCCTCACAACCTCTTTTAAAGTAGGGCATTCAATCTCCTTTGAGGTTGCCTTACCGATTTATTTTCATCATTCAACAAGATTTTATGCATGCATATGGAAAGGATAATTCCCTTAATGTCATCAATGGACCAAGCAATGCCATCTTTATGCATTTTAAGCACCACAATCAATATATCAAGTTTCTCACTTGTCAAAGATGCATTCACAATCACTAGGTATGTCTCATTTTCACCAAGATATGCATACATTAGGTGAGTAGGAAGAGGTTTAAGTTCCAACTTGGGGGGTTCATTGGTTGGAGACCCCACCTTTACCTTTGGCTTGATTCTCCTCATCCTCGTTTTACAATAAGGTCTCATCCTTCAATTGATTCACATTCCTCATCCCTTCTTCATCATCTTGATTTAGTGCATTTGACTCCAAGAGCTCTTCCTCCATTGAGAAATTCTCCATTGCATTCCTACAAGAATCATCAATTAAGTCATCTACCACATTTATATTCGTAACATATTCAAAAATTGAAGGAATTGCTTTAATGAACTAAAAACTTTGAATGTAACAATTTCATCATTTATTTGAAATTCCAGCTTCCCTTCTTGAACATCAATAAGTGCATGGCCGGTAGTAAGGAAGGGTATCCCAAGTATGATTAGCATATCTTCATCCTCTTCCATTTCAAGCACAATGAAATCGACCGAAAGGTAGAGTTTGTCAATTTTCACAATCACATCTTCAATGATCCCTTTTGGAAACTTCATGCTCCGGTCCGCAAGTTGCAATGAGATTCTCGTTGGCTTCAATTGTCCTCCATTTAACTTCTTGAATACCGTAAAAGGCATGAGATTTATTGAAGCTCCCAAATCACACAATGCTCTCCCAAATTGTAAACCCCCAATCTCACAAGGTATAGAAAATGATCCGGGGTCCTTGAGCTTTGGTGGCAACCTTTTTGTAAGGAGTGCACTACAATTCTCCATTAAGCATAAGATTTCATCCCCATGCAATTTCCTTTTTGAAGTGAGGACTTGTTTGATGAATTTAACATAGGCGGGCATGTTCTCAAGTTCCTCAGTGAATGAATGTTGATTTCAAACTTTTTGAAAATTTCAAGAAACTTCTTGAACTTCTTTGCTTTTTCTTCATCCTCTAGCCTTTGAGAAAATGGCACATTAACATGTTTCAGCTCATCATGTTTCGAATCCTTGCTTTCATTACTTAGTGAGTCATTCATCATTTTGTCTTGCCCATTTGAAGACTTCCCTCTTTCTTTCTCTTCATCCTCAACTCTTTCTTTTTCTCCACTTTTCAACAAATTTTGCCCAACCCTTTCTTCCAAATCTTTACAACTCCTAAGGGTGATGGCCTTGCATTGTTCCTCGGGATTTGGAATAGTATCACTTGGAAGTACCCCTAAAGGTCTCTCATTATTCATCCTTGCCAATTGGCCCAATTGAATCTCCAAATTCCTTGTAGATGCCTTCATGTTCTCATAATCTCTCTTGTCTTCCTCATTTTTCCTATCCAAATCTCTTCATAGTACATCAAGAACTCAGCCTCTCTTTTCCAACCATCTTCTCCCACATTTTCTCTTGAGGTGTATTGGTCATGATACATAGGTTGGAAGGAATTTGCACATTGAAAATAAGGCCTTGGTGGTTGGTTTTGAAATGAAGAATTGGAAAAGATTGATATCAGTTGGGTGAGAAGTTCCTTTGATGTAGCAGTTGATAAGGTCTAGGTGAGGAACTTGAGGCTTGAGTGTGTTAGGCATTTTAAGGAGGGGGATTTGGTTGGTAAGGAGGATTGGATTGATTGTTGGTGTTGCTCCATGAAAAATTAGAATGATTCCTCAAAGAAGGATTATATGTGTTCCCATAAGTTTCGGATGGGTTCCTTGGAAATGATGATTGATTCGACACATAATTGAGTTATTTATTTGACCCATAAGGCATCTCACATTGTCCATTAGCATGACCGCCTCCACAAAAATGGCATACCATGCTTAGTTGGGTTGGACAAGAAGACATGGCATTTACACTACTTGCATGGTTTTCCCAAGTTCTCCGACGCCTTTGCAATATTATTCATCACAGTCATGAGCATACTTTGTTGTGCCAAAAGAGCATCTTGCATGTTCAAATTCAAAACTTCACTATTGGCATTGGCTTGATTAGCTTGGTGTTCAGTCACTGGTGAGATCATCAGTCCATGATAATAGTGATTGCATTCCATCCTATTAAGCAACTCTTGAGTTTCCTCTGGAGTCTTGTATGAGATGGATCCATCGGCGGAGGCATCCACTATGGATTTGGTCTCTTGAGTCAAACCATTATAGAAAGTTTGGATTTGAAGCCAAAAATGAATCGCGTGATGAGGACATTTCCTTAGGAACTCTTTGAACCGCTCGCAAGCTTCTCCCAAGCTTTCACGACCGTCTTGCTTATAGGAGGTGATTTCATTCCTCAATTTGGCGGTTCTTGCGGGAGGAAAATGCTTTACCAAGAACTCTTGAGCAAGTTGATTCCAAGTAGTAAATGTTCCTTGGGCATAATGGGATTGCAACCATGACTTTGCCCTATCCCGAAGAGAGAAGGGAAACACCCTCATTCGTACACAATCTGGATGTACTCCATTAAACTTGAAAGTGTCCAAGACTTATTCAAAATTCATGAGTTGTTTATAGGGATCTTCATTGGGACTACCTCTTAACATAGCATGAGCTTGGAGCATTTGGATTAATGCGGGCATAATCTCTAAGTTGTTAGCTTGCACAGGCATCCGTGCAATACTCGAGTTCACTCCATCAAAATTCGGCAAGGCATATACCCTTAATGGCCTTCCATTCCCATTCATGCCATTTCCGTTTCCATAGCCACCACCTGTCCCATTGTTTCCAACAACCTCTTCTTCTTCATTTTCCATGTTCAAGTTTCTTTGATGAGCATTAGCATTTGCCATTTCAATCCTTTCTTGTTCTTGTCGTACACCTCTAAACCACCGGATTTCCCTTAACTCTCTTTCCCTTTCCTTGTCTAAGCAAATGAATGGCCCTTGATCACCTCGTACCATGCACTACAACACAACCAAGGCAAATAGTCAATTGAAATTCCAAATCAATTCTAGAAGATATCTAACAAACATAAAAATACACAAAATTAACAACTAAATTAAACTAAAGTGCTTAATCTACACGACCCGTATAGTGCCTGATATTGCCAAAAACCAAAGGACAATCATCGGCAATGGCGCCAAAAACTTGTCTAGTCCTTAGGTAGGGATCAATTTAAAGCAAACAAGTAATAAGAAACCTCACAAAACCACTACACTCCACCTCACTTCCACAAGTATACGGAGTTGGTAGTAGTATAGATAAGTGGGTATCGTTCCCACAAGAATTGTTGGAAGGCAATTCCCAAGTTTTACGGGTATTTGTATAGTTAAGCAACATCAAACAATGGATGGTGAAATTACTCTACTCAAAATCATAATTCAATGCAAGCAATTAAAACCTAATTTTAAGCTAGATTATCTACTAAAGCAAGTAAGTGAACTAATTCATATAATTATGAAATTGAGAAACTACTTAATGTATTCTTGTAAAAGCAAGTAAAGAAAGCAATTAATTCTAATCTAAACTAATTGAAATAGACTAAAATTAAAGAGCAAGTAAATTAACCCAATAAAAACACTATAAAAAGACATTGCAAAGCTAGAAATTGAACGAGTTAAACTAGAAATCCAAATTTTTTTGCATTTTGGTAAAAATAAAGAAAGTTCACCAAAAATTAACTAGAAATTAATGCAAGGAATTAAGGATTTTTAAATAGAAAGTAAGAAATAAGCAAGAACCCTAATTTTTCTATGAAAACCTAAATTGCAAGCAAAGAGATTTCTACTAAATTAAACTAGAAAGCAAGTAAAAATTATATCTACTTGAAGCTAATGAAAAGCCCACTACAATTATCTAATCAAAATTTAAACTTGCTAAGAAATGAAAACTAAATCTAAGAGATAAATAAAGAGAACTTTCTATTAAAGAAGAAGCTTGAGGTTCAAGATACTAATCATCCTAAACTATCCTAACACTTACTAACTATCTAATTCTAATCCTACTTACCTTTACAATTATTTTTAAAAGTAACTTAAATAGTACAAGGCAAAATCAGAAACTAGTTCCTAGACTATTACAAAATAGCCCTTATTACTTAACCATCCGCGAGTCGAGATCACTTTCTCGACTCGCTAATATTTTAAGTGATTTTTCTGAGTCGAGATAGCGATCTGGAGAATCCCAGATCACGATTTGGACTCTCTTCCCAGTAATCCATCTTTTCTTTGATAATTGCACTTTGGTCCCTCCCAACTTCAAAATTTGACCAGCACAAAATTAACAGAATTAAATAATTAATTAAGCTAAATTTTTAATAAAAACTTAACATATTTAACAAGAACAAAAATATAAATGCATATGAAGGAATTAACTTAAACCTACAATTAATTACTCAAAATTTGAGATTTATACTATCAAATTGCTACAATTTATAGTAGAATAACTCTAGTATACTAGATCTTATACAGTTATCAGTATTTAACATTCTATGTGGTTGTCTGGTTGGCTTGTAGTTATCATTTAGGAGTGTTTTGTGCATGCAAACTAAAGGATTTATTCCTTTTATGTTCTCAATGCTCCATGCAATTGCCACATAATACTTTTTCAAACTAAAAATCTAATTTTCTAATTCAATATCTAAAAGTAAAGAACTCATAGTAACAAGATATCTATTATTTTCTCTTAGAAAAACATATATGAGACTAGGAGGAAGTGGTTTAAGTTCAACCTTAGGGGGTTCATTGGTCGGAGAGCCTCTTTATAATTATTCTTCAACTTATCTTCTGTAACTTCCTCCAACTCCTTCTTTTGAGTACTTTCTTGTTTACTAGACTACATCTCAACTTCATGGATGTCTTACATGTCCTTGGTGTCTTTCTCCATGGATTTCCTGTAAAATCCCTAACCAAATCATCAATAATATCAACACTCATCACATCATCATATTTAGAAGGAAATGTAAAAGAATCAATCCTTCAATAACAAATGTTAAATGAAACAATGTCATTGCTTACTCTAAATTGCAGGTTTCCTATTTGGACATCTATAATGGCTCGTCCGATGGGCAAGAAAGGTTTTCCCAGAATTAACGAGGTTATCCTTCCATGTTGAACACTATGAAATCTGCTAGTAAGAATACTTTGCCCATTTTGACAATGAGATCCTCGACCACTCCTACCGGTTGTATTACATTTCTTTCATCCAATTGAAGAGTGACATTTGTGGCTTTCAGTCCTTCTCCAATCAACTTCTTACAGGTAGAATGAGGCATAAGGTTGATGGAGGCACCCAAATCACAAAGGGCTCTTTGAAACGTCACCCCTCCAATCTCGCATGGAATTGAAAATGAACGTGTATCCTTAAGCTGAGAGGGAAGAATTTTTTGAATTATAGTGCTATATCCTTCATTTAAACACAAGATTTCATCCCCCCATTTTCTTTCTCTTGCTTGACAAAATCTGTGTCATTAACTTAGCATAGCTAGAAATGCATATTTTTAATGGCTTCAATGAAAGGAATGCTAATCTCATCACTGCTCTTGGATGACTCTCCCTTTTCCTTTGCCTCACTTTTCTCCACAATTCCTACATCATTCTCTCCAACTCTCCTTGGTTTCATGATTCTAACATTCCTTACAATGATTTCTTTCACTTGCTCTTTCCCATGGGTTTTATCTCTAGGGTTCAAATGGTATCACTTGGCAATACCCTAAATGGCCTCTTATTAGTTTGCCAAGCTAATTGTCCCAATTGCAGTTCTAAGTTTCGTGTAGAAGCTTACAAATTCCCATACTCTCTCTGTAAAGTTTCAACTCCCTCCTCAAATTATCTTCATTGGATTGATCATGGGTAACATGTGAAGGATAATTGAAATTTTTAGGTAAGGGTGTTGGTAATAGTGGTTGGGATGAGTTATTTTGTTGAGGCATAAAGTTTTGGGCATTCATTTTGAGGTGGTTGATGTGGTCTAGAGGATAAAGCTTGGTTGGAAAATATCTTTTTGATTATGATGGGTTGGGTTGGAAAGATGGATTTTGAACATTGTTCTGTTTACTCAAAGAAAAATTTGAATGGTTATGCAAACATGGGTTATAGGTACTACCATAGGAAATTGGCTAATTCCATGACCTTGAAACTTGATTTGGCACAAACTGAACTTGCTCTCATGGGTGCTTCACAAAGTCTATTTTTACGGTTTCATCCACAAAAGTCAAAATTTAAAATCCCTTGAGGTGTTGAATCAATGGAGTTCACCAGACTCTTTCCCATATTTTCTAGGGCCTTTGTCAAATTTTTCATCATATTCAGCATCATACCCTATTGAGCTAAGAAAACATCATTCAAATTAATCACACCTCCTTGTTAGGCATTGACTTTATGCACTTCTTTTTGCGGTTCTTGCCCAACCAAAGAAGTGATTGTGCCATGGTAGTAGTGAGTTGATGCCATTCTTTCCAACAATTCTTGTGCTTCTCCCGGAGTTTTAAGAGGAAAGGTGTACCTCTCCTGCACTTGCATCGACAATCAATCTCGTCTCCGGAAACAATCCATTGTAGAATGTTTATACTTGTAGCCACAATGGAATGGCATGATGTGGACAATTCCTAAGCAATTCCTAGAAGCGTTCCTATGCTTCACTTAAGCTATCCCCAGTAATTTGTCTGAATGAAGTAATGTTATTGCGGAGCTTTGTGGTCCTTGATAGTGAAAATTACTTGGCCAAAAATTGTTGAGCCAATTGATTCCATGTAGTTTGGTTATTGACCAAGGTACTTTCACTACATGGAATCAATTGGCTCAACAATTTTTAGCAATAGCTCGAGTTATAGCAATGTTCGAATACCCGTACAAGCTAATAGTTTTGTGGTCCTCGAGCTATTGAATCAAGGAAGGTTTAATTTCAAAACTATTAGCTTGTACGGGTATTCAAACATTGCTAGACTCGCCGCCTCAAAATTTTGTATTGCATAATCTCTAAGGGGTTGAGGATTAGCATCTCCTCTATTGAAGATTGTTATCCGCTACCTCATCGTGTTCCGCAGCATTACGGTTAGGATTCTCCATTGTACTCTCCTTGGCTTGATTCTTGTTGTTTTCAGTTTTTTGTTTGAATTCGTTCAATCTCCAGATCACCGAGGTGTAGTGCTTATTAGAAGAACGAGTATCTACCACAAACGATAAGAAAGAGACCAAAGTTCGAATATCAAAGCAGAATCCAAAAGCAATTGCAAATAATTAAAATAAAGTAAAAAGTCTAATCTAGTAAGGCTCGCTAAACCTAATATTGCTACCAAGAATAATCCCCGGCAATGATGCCAAAAACTTGTTGGGGTAAATATTGGATTATGTAATTCAATTCACGAACAAGTAATAAATAAAAACCTTAACAACCCTAATAAACATTCGCACACTTGCAAGGATACGAGGTAAGTTTGTTGATTGGGTGAGTAAGGATCGTTCCAACCAGGACTACTGAACAATTACTAGGGTTCACAAACCTATTTACTAGTTTAGTTAGACAAATTAATTAAAAGATTTTGTTTTCCATCTAACTAAATTAATTCTAGCCACTAAGAGGATTAAAAAAAAAAAACAATTACTAAAACTGATTTAAACTAAAGAAGGCAATTGGCGATAATGAAATCAAACATCAATTAATAAACTAGAAGAATAAACGCAATAAGATTAAATTAAAACTACGAATTGAAATAAAGAACTAGTATTGAATTGAATATAAGAAACCAAACTCAGTAATCGTAGCCAAAACAAAGATTGATGAAGCTTGAAATCTTGATAAGAAAGTAAAACCCTAATCTAATGACTTCTAATGCTATCTAACCTATCTACTCTAATGGTCTAATGTATAACTCTGTCAACACCTCTCTACAACGGGGTATTTATGGGGAATATTAGGGTTAGATCCCCTTTCCATTGGTAGAAAAGTGAAAGCCTGTGAAAAGGAGTCCAACTGAACGAAAAAGGCTACCAAAATAACAAATTTTGCTAGGGTATGCTACAACGTCTTCACACATGCGCACACAATCTCAGACATGTGCGCAATTTACATAGACGAAACTCTCCTCTCTTGAAGTTGTGCACATGTGCAAGGAATTTTTCACTCATGTGCGCGAATTCCAATGCACCAGTCTCAACTTCAACTTCGATTTTCACCTTGATACTGAAGGAATTTGGGAAAACTCAAAACATAAAAGTTTTAGTCTTTGTCTTACTTTCCAATGCATCTTGAATCAACTCAATCAGAGCTCGGACAAGAAAGTAATGATCAATATATGAAACAGTGTCCAAATTCACTGTTCACTGGTGTACATTTTCCATCCTTATGATTTTTCCTAACATTTTGATCCTTTTTGACTCTTTTTTCACTCCAAACCTACATAAACTAAAAACAAAACAATTAAGCTCATAATTAACTCAAATATTGCTTGCTTCACATGAAACCATGGTAAATGATACATAAAATATAAGACATTTATGAGCTTATCACCCCTAAGAACCATCCAAGAATACAATAGAAAGCATGTCCCAAAAGTTGCTCCAACATTTGATCGATAAAAGGAATAGATAAATGGTCTTTTCTAATGGCATCATTAAACTTTCTAAAATCAATACAAATTTGCCACCCGATTACAATCCTAGAAGGTAGGAAGTCATTTTTGTTAGATATAATCATAAACACCTCCATCTCTTTTGTTACCACTTGTGTTGGACTAACCCATTCATTATCACTAATGGGATATATTGATGGCATCAAAGAGTTTTATAACCTCTTTTTACACCACCTCTTCCAAAATGGGATTTACTCTCTTGAGGTAGTCTACAAGGCTTGTAGTCTTTATTTAAGAAAATCTCATGCATGCACATGGTGGGGCTTATCCGTTTTATGTCATCTATGCTCCAAGAAATAGGCTCCCTAAAGTTTTTTCAACACAATAAGCAATTTAGACAACTCATCATGAGTAAGAAGTCCAATCACAATAACCGTGTATGTCTTATTTTCTCCTAGAAAAGGGTATAAAAAAGATATAAGGAGAGAGGTTTCAACTTAACATTGGAGGGTTCATTGGTCAGAGACTTCCCTTTACCTTTATCCTTTTTGGTGCACTCTTACTTTTTCAAAGTTGGGCTTTCCTCTTGTATGTCAAAGTCAAGTTGGATATCCTCTTCATAATCACTCTCCTCATCTCCATGCAAAATTGCCATTTCCAAAGGAAGTTTCTTGAGTTTGTCCCTAAAAATATTAACAACCTCTCCAATTATCCTCATCACATCATCATATAAAGAAGGAAACTTCAAAGAATTAAAAACTTTAAGGGACACTATATCATCATTGACAATTAGTTGAAGTTTGCCCTCTAGAACATCAACCAAAGCTCATACGGTTGCGAAAATAGTGTCCCAAGATTTATTGGCATCTCAATCTTAATCCATCTCAAGAATATTGAAATCGGCTAGTAAGAACACCTTTCCCACTTTTACAATGACATTTCCACTATTCCCACCGGTTGCTTAATATTTTTGATCTGCCAATGGAAGAGTCACATTTATTGGCTTCAAACCTCCTCTAATAAACTTCATATAAAGTGAAAATGGCATTAGGTTGATGGAAGACCCAAGATCACACAAAGCCTTTTCCAAGAAAATCCCACCAATCTCACAAGGGATGAAAATGACCAAATCTTTCATTTTTGGTGAAAGATTGTTTTGAATTATGGCACTACACTCGTCGGCTCAAGCACTATATTTCATCTGCCATTAGCTTCATCTTGCATGTAAGCATTTGTTTCATCAACTTTTGATAACTTGGCATGTTTTCTAATGCTTCAATAACCAAAATATTGATCTCAATCTTTTTGAAAATCTCCAAGAATATCTTGAGTTTCCTCTCCTTGTTCTCACCCTTGAGCCTTTGTAGGAATGAAATTTGGAAGTTCCTTGTGGGCTTCAAAGGGTGATTCTTTTCATCATGAACTCTTCTAGTGAGAATTTAGTACATTATAGGCTCATAAATTACCTTGGCCTTTCCATTTAGAAGATTCAACCACTTCTTCATGTTGGATGATCTTATCAAGTTCCATCGACTAGTTGCCAACCACATTCTTTGTTCTTTCTCCTCCCATTTTGTAGTCTAGTTCTTTACCACTCTAAGGATGATTGTTTGAACATGTTCCATGGATGCTGGGATCTTGGATTCATGAGAGTATCACTTTGGAGTGTTCTACTTGGTCTTTCTGACACTTGCCTAACCACTTGTCCCAATTAAGTTTACAATTCTCTAGTTGTAGCACCATGGTTTTTCCAAATGCTTCATGATCTCGTTTAAGGGCTTCATTTTCTTTTTTATCCATTTTAGTCTCTTTTACCCATTTCACTTTCCTTTCTTGAATTTTCAGGCTCTCTTCTCAATTCGGCAAGTTGGATATAAACACCATTCCCTTCCCGTTGAGGACCTTGACCATTGTGAAAAGTTTGTGGCTGGTTATGGGGTTTATAAGAAGAGCATCGCTGGGAATTTTGGTATTCAGGAAGTGCTTGGTTGAGAATTTTGAAAATTGGACGGAAGGTTTCTTTGATAAGTTGTTTGGTAAGCTCTAGATTAGGAAGCTTGGGTTATAGTTTTTCCAAAGGCATTCAATGAAGGTCCAGAAGAAAAAGCTTTATTACCCACATTGTTCAATTGCTCATTGACACGTTCTAGACAAGTTTTAAATTCATTATCCTAACTTGTACTAATTCCACAAGTATACGGTTATGAAGGTGGAAAGGTGAGCAAGGGTCGATCCCATGAGATGTGTATAAACAAGTACTGAGAGTCTAATTCAACTTCTATTTAGACGACCAATTTATAATCTTTTAGTAATGAACATCAATTTTTTTTTGCAAAAGTAAAGACACAAATTAAAAGGACAAATAATCAAGAGAACAACTAAAATCAAGGAAATAATAGTAATGACTAAGATAGGTCATATGCAAGGTTAGCAATTGTCTAAGGTCAATCAAATAGCGATTCAATCATTTAATTAATTATTGTTAATTGTGATTCTTTTCTCATATTTCAATCCAACCCCAAAACTTTTGTAAAATTAATCCTACAAAATTATTTTATGTAGGGCTGTGAAACCTTCTACTAACCTACCCAACTAATTTGAGTAATTATTTCTCTTGAATTCGAATTTCCTTTCAAGAGACTCAGGTGAATCAACGAAGTAATCTATCTACCTGAACGTAATTAATTAGCCTAATAAATTAACACCGCTTAGTGAAAAAGGTTCAAAATCCTTATCCACTCAATCAACCTAACCAAAATTAGGGCTGGCTACTCCCTTGAATTGTCTATTTGTGTCAATTATTAGCCAATTTCCATCACCTTTAATGATTAACCGTCAATTCAATTTCGCAATGATTGATTGCATCTCCCGTACTTGAACCCTAACTAATTCATCAATTCATGATGTGAGAGAATGAAAACAATTCAATAGAATCGATTGTACTCATATTAAACCGATAAACAGTAAAAGAAAAATATTGAAAAATAGAATTATTAAATCATGTGATACTGTAATTGAAATAATCGTCATATTGCTTAGAATAATAACTTGGAATTTTGTCTAAGGAATTCAACAATAAACTAGCTTAATTTGTCATTCAATACCCTAGGTGAAAACCCTATGTTAAAGTTTGAGAGTCATCCTCTCTTAAAAAGTACAAGAATCGCTGTATTTATAAGTAACATAACTAGGCCCAACATTGACCAAGTCAACCACTGAAAGCGATTGATTTGCTTCTAACATCCGCTGACAGCAGATACCGTTTGCTTCCAGCCTTGTAAGCGGCTGAATTGCCTATATCTAGTCGCTGTCAGCAACTAGTCCTTTTCCACAACTCACATGTTGCTCTCTTTCCTTCACTTCAAGCCTTTTCATCAGCCACCAAATGACCTTTCTACCCTTTATCCACCTACACATTACACAAAACTACATAAATAGATAATATATACAACAAAAATTACAAATTTAACTACAAAAACAATAAAAAAAACTAACAAACGATTCTAATTTCCTAAATATTACTAATTTACCCCTAAAACACAACAAATGGAACCAAATACACCAAAATTCAATAACAAAACAAACACAAAAATAGTGCTAATTTTTTACTTGTCATTCGTTTCCCATAAATCGTCCTTCATCTGAACATCATCTATTTGGGTTATTACACAAACAAAAGTCACAAACCAATGGAATTTGAGGATCTGTTGACACAACATTCACCCTTCGCATGTTTTTCAATGCCATAGTGAGGTTTACCATCATACTTGTCATCAAATTAGTTTGGGCCATCATGGCATTATTATAACCTAGGTGAAGGACTCCTCTTTAGCCTTGAGTTGGATTTTGAGGTTGTTGTTGCATAATTGGAGGAGCCGGTCCATGTTGGTAATAATTTGATGCCACAGTATTCAATAGTCTTAAATTGAAGAGAACCATCTGCCAATGCATCCAATATAGATTTAGTCTCTTGACAAAGCCAATTGTAGTCAAGATCAAAGTTTTGAATTTGAAGCCAAAGCGGAATTGCATGTGTGGACATTTGCGAAGTAACATATTGAATCTAACCCATGCTTTTCTTATCCCTCTCCTAGCACCTTGTTTGAATCAAGTAATTTCATTCCTTAACCTTGTCATTCTTGAAGAATGAAAGTGTTTTGCAAGAAGCTCTTGTGCCAATCCATTCCATGTAAAAATGTGCCTTGATCTTGGATTTGTAGCCGCCACTGGGCTCTATCCCCTAAATAGAATGGAAAAAGATCCTCACACAATCAGGATGTACTCCATTGAACTTGAAAGTGTCAAGAACCTTTCCAAAATTCATCAAATGAGTATAAGGGTCCTTATTGGTCAACCCCCAGACATAGCATAGGCTTGTAGCTTTATCTCAAAATTGTTGGCTTCAATAGGGATTCTAGAAAAACTTGAAATAGCCTAATAAAACTTTTGTATTGCATAATCTTTTAGTGGCCTAGCATTTCCATTCAACCCATGATCTCACCACATTACCATTGCCTTCATTGACATTGTTACCATAGCCTTATTCATTGCCATTATTTCCAAAGTTCGCATCATCTACTCTTCTATTATTAGTATAATCCACCATTGTGAACCTTTCTTGCTCGTGTTGCAATCTTTTTCTTTTCGGATCCTTCTTAATGTCTTTTCTAATTCCAAATCGAGAGGTAATAATGACTCCTTTTCAAGAACCATCCACTACAAGCAACAACCAAAAACAAGTCAAATCCAAATGACAAGGTACCAGTAGCAAGAGTTAAGCATTAATAAGAAACTACTAGTTATTTATAACAAAAATTAAAACAACTAAACTAAGAAACATCTAATCCAGAACGACCATTAAAACAGCTAACATTGCAATAAAACATGAACAATCCCCGGCAACGACATCAAAAAAGTGATGCCTTAAAACATCTAGTTATAAATTTATAAATAACTAAATCTTAATACTAACTAGACGGCATCCCACAAGTATACGGTTGTCAACTGTAGTAGCAAGTGAAATTAGTGATCGAACCCACAAGGATTGGTCGGTAATTACTAATTATTTGGTCATATTAGTATTTGAAGTGATTGATTTAGGAAGAGTTTTAATTAAAAGTAGAACTAAAGAAACTAACAAAGCAATTCAATGGCTGTCTAATGCATTAAAGTAAACACTAACATTAAAGAAAGCAAGTAAAATGGAAAAACATTTTAAAGAAGAAATTAACTAATCTAAACAACTAATTGACACTAAGAAAGCACTTTTAAGAAAGCCAATAAACTAATCTAACAATTGCACTAAGACATCAACTAGAGAAAGCAATTAAACAAAGTAGCTAAACTAAACTACACTAAATTAATACTCAACATACCACTAAGGAAGAAAAATGAAAGAAAATTCATAGACTAATGAACCAATTAAACTAAGAAAGCAAGTAAAGAAAGCAATTAAAATAATTAAACCAAAGAAACATGAAATAAAAAGATTAACTAAAGTAGTTTTAACATAAATAAAGCACTTACAACTAAAATCTTCAATCTTCAACTTGGAATGAGAACTACAAAAAGATAAATCCTAATCCAAGAAAACACTTCCCAAATAAGAAGGGAAAAGGACACTCAAACAATCCTAAGCTAATCTAACCTCAACCCTAAGCTAACCGATGTCTAAAACTAGCTAACCTCTTTGAAAAAGGCATAAAAGGGGTATGTATAGTTCTCGGGCTACGGGGAAGTATTACAACAAAGTCAGCCCCAAACAATAACTTTTTCACCCTACTGAAATTGAAACCGCAGTATCAAACTATGAAGAAAAGTCTAATATCGCGTTTCAACTGAAATCTTCATTTTGTAGAAATAGGGTTGAGATCGTGGCATAAAATTTTGAGATTGCGGTCTCAACTACAACATTTCACAGGACTTCACTATTTTGCTTTAAAAATCTTCATTCAACATCCGATTGATGCACCGTTTTCTCCTACCGAACCCTAACACATAAGAGAACAATATATCTTAGAGAAAATAAACACATAAAATAACTCCTAAACAATTAAACAAAATACTCACAAAAGAGACCAAAAGAAAAGGACAAACAAAGACGACTAAAAATCCTAACACCTAACAAAATTATGTTAAAGACACGACACAAATTCTAAATACAAGAACCTAATAAAACATGATAATTTACATGTAAAAAACTACTAAAATTCTTAATAAACATATACTAATACATTTTGATATATAAAAGCAAAAGTAGACAAAACCATATACTTAAACATAAGAATGGTCGAAACTATTAACAACACCATTAAGTTTAAGAGATATGCAACTCTAGTTTTCTAGAGTTATCAGGGAATTCAACCATACTATCTTAAATGTACATATATATTTGAGTATTCATTTTCCTGGATTTTTAATTCCCTTGAACAGCAAGTGATTGGTGATTGTTATACTATAATTCTTAATTTGTTATTTTTTACAATTTTATCCCTTAAGTAAAAAAGCTTGACTGAATTTTCGAGTAAAAAAAATAATAAAGAAAAGTAATTCTTTGTTGATAAAATTTATTAAAATGTAAATAAGAGAAATTTAGTTCTATAAATAATCAATAGTCAACATAGCATACAATACATATAATAACTACCCACTAAAATTTGGTGAAAGACTTTGTGGTATGAAACAACAACAAGAACAAACCAATCCTTAATCCTACTAAGTAGGGTCGGCTGCATGAATCCTACTACGCCATTGTGCTCTATCATGGACCATATCCTCCTCAATTCCTAGATGGGTTATATCTTTCTTACAAGTTACCTACCAAGTCTTTTTCGATCTTCCCCTACCCCTCCTATGTTGACTACTCTCTCTCAAATCTACTCTCCTAACAAGCGCTTCTACTAGTCGTCTTAACACATGACCTAACCATCTGAAGCGTGTTTCTCTCATCTTCTTATCAATAGATGCTACTCCAATCTTCTCACGAATATGCTCATTGCGTATCTTGTCCATCCTAGTGTACCCACACAATCCATCTTAACATTTGCATTTCTTCTACTCTCATCTTTAGCTCATGTGTGTAATTCACCACCCAACACTCATACCCATAAAGCATCTCTGGCTTAATTGCTATTCTATAGAATTTACCCTTACGTCGTAAAGGAATTTTGCGGTCACATAATATTCCCGATGCCATTCTCCATTTGGTGCAACCCACTTGTATCGGATGTCCAACATCTCGATCTATACCACCATTACTCTGAAGAAATGATCCTAAATACTTAAAATTTTTACCTATAGGTATCTCTTGATCTCCGATACTAACCCCTATTCCATTCCTACTTGCAACCTTGCTAAACTTAAATTCTATATATTCTGTTTTTGATCAACTAATTCTCAACCCTTTTGCCTCAAGTGTCTCTCTCCAAACTTCGAGTTTAGCATTAATCCCATCTTTTGTTTAATCTACTAACACAATGTCATCTGCAAATAATATACACCATGGTATTTCTTCCTATATTTGCCTTGTAAGTTCATCTATAACCAAGGCAAATAGATAAGTACTTAGAGTTAAACCTTGGTGTAAACCAATATTTATAAGAAACTCTCATGTCAACCCTCCTGGTGTTCTCACACTTGTAACTACACCCCTATACATCTCCTGTATTGATTCTATATATGCTACTCTAACTCCTCTTTTTTCTAAAACTCTCGACATAACTTCCCTAGGGACTCTATCGTATGCCTTTTCAATATCAATAAAAATCAAATGTAAATCCTTTTTCTTATCTCGGTATCTCTCGGTAAGTCTCCTTAAGAGATGTATGGCTTCAGTAGTCGATCTCCCAGGCATGAAACCAAACTAAATATTTGACACCCTAGTCTTGTTTCTTAACCTTTTTCTATCACCCTCTGCCAAAGTTTCATCGTATGGCTCATTAACTTAATACCTCTGTAATTCACACAATATTGTATGTCCCCTTTAATTTTGAATATGGGTATGAGAGTGCTCTTCTTCCATTGGTCAGGCATCATTTTTCTACTCTTCAATATTTTATTGAAAAAATTGGTAAGCCAACTTATTCCCTTCTTTCCTAAGTATTTTCATACCTCGATTGGAATATCATCAGGGCCAATTGCTTTTCCTTTCAGGTATCTTCTTCACAGCCTCTTTACCTCTGATTCTTGAATCCTTCAATAATATATTACATTTCTATACTCCTCAGACATAGCTAACTCTCCTAAAATGATATCGTCTCCATTGTCTTCGTTGAATAGATAATGGAAGTATCTCTCCCACATTTCCTTAATTTCCTCACCTCTTACTAAAACCTTTTACTTTCATCCTTGATGCAGTTGACTTGGGCTAAGTCCTTCGTTCTACGGGCTCTCACTTTAGCAATTTTATAAATATCTCACTCCCCCTTCTTAGACTCTAATTTTTGGTAAAAATCTTCACAAGCCTTATCCCTCGCTTAAATTATAGCCTTTTTTGCCTTCTTTTTAGCAAGCTTTTATTTCTCAATATTTTCTTCACTTCTTACAACTATATAGGGCCTTATAGTTAGCCCTCTTAACCTTGATTTTATTTTGTACACCTTTATCCCGCCACCAATATTCCTTGTTCATGTGGGCATAACCTCTAGACTCTCCAAGTATCTTCTTAGCCACTGTTCTCACTCTAGTTGCCATGTCATTCCATAAAGTGTCAGATTCTCCTTGTAAGTCCCAGATACTTTGCCCTAACAAATCTTCCTTAAAAATTTCTTCTTTTTCCTTCTTTAAATTCCTCCACTAAATTTTATGTGATATGCGTAGGTTCCTTTGCCTAATATGATGTTTAAGCCTCAAGTCCACCACCAAAAGCCTATATTGTGAGGTTAAACTTTCTCCAGGTATGATTTTACAATTTCTACAAACCCTTCTATCTCTCTTTCTTGTGAGGAGAAAGTCAATTTGTGACTTTGTTGAACCACTTTTAAAGGTAACTAAATATTTCTCCCTCTTCTTGAAAAGAGTATTGATAATGCAAAGATCGAATGACAGAGAGTTCCAAACTCCAAGAATTAAGTGGAGTGAACAAATCTAGAGGGAAAAATGACACAAAAAATGAGTTCTATCATTCTAACTAAACGTAAAATGTCCAACAAAATTTAAATAGCATCTAAATTGTTTTACAGTTTTGAACTTCTTGTTAGGAAGTGTAGGAGTTCCTTTTCTTGTTATGTAATACTACCTTTCCTAGTGCAAACTATCATAGAACTTCCTTGCAACAGCATTGAACATTGTCACTTGTAATTTTATACTCTAAAAGTAATTATAGCTATGCAATTAATATATTAGACTTTGTTAATAGTTCTTGAAGAAGCTACAACCATTGTTCACTTTTTTGAGATTGGCGTTCCAATAGTTTTCATGTCATTATCCTACCTGGTAATTGAACTGCTATTATTGACCTACACAATAATTTTCATCTCAATCTACAACTTTTTCGTATCATCTAAACCATGATGATGATGCCAACATCACTTTTTCATTAGTATTAACAAACCAATGTCATCAAATTGAAAGAAGGAAATCATTTAATAGGAAATAATTTAGCTTTGCATCTTATTCAGGGTGGTAAGGTCCTTTCTTCACATTTGTCTCGTCACAGCAAGGAGCTCTTACAAATATGAATATAACTGATGATGAAAACATTTTGCAGAATATGTTACTCCAAAATATATTGCTAAATCAATTAAGCACAATAAAATACAAATACTTCATAGACCTTTGTCATTGGATAAATAATATAGAACTAATTTCTTAATTCAATAACTGATTTACCCCCAAAAAATGAAATAAAATATCATTTATAATAAATCATGATAACTATCAATGAACATTACCATATAAATGTACCCCAACAAATGAAATGAAGCACATTCTAAACTGATTCCTAATAAACTATTCCTTATAAACGAATGACTAACTATTCAATTCCTTTCTTTTAAGTGATCTTGGGAAACAAATTTAAAAAATAAATAAATATGCTTGATAGATGTCATTAATTAGAGTTAAACAAAGAAAACCCCAAAATAATAAATAAGGAATTGCTTCCATTTTTTCATATCAAAAAGGATTTTTTTCCATTTTGGCATGTATTTTGAAAAAATCCCAAAAAGAGACTGAACTTCTCCATATTCATCTTCACTACCTTTTCTCTGTAAAAAAAGAAAAAACAAAAAATAAAAAAAAATAATTTTTACTTTCTTGTGCAAAAGTTCGTGAAATAGTGGGTTTATAAACTGATTCGTCTGTGCTATTTTTTGTTTCTTTTTGGTTCCGAGAATAGTTATTGAAGAAATCAGAAAAAATTGAAAATAAATAATCCCAAAAAATATCTAGAAGTGATTGAAATATTCAAGATCTATTGTTGCTCTCCATTTCATCTTTAACTTAAAGCCAACATAAAAAGTCAATAATTGAAACTCCTGTCTCCTGAAGAAACTCTAACAATTTATTGATGTGTATGATCTGTAATAGGAAGTAAAAAACCAACATAAAATTCAGATTTACAATTATATGAGTTAAGTTTAGAAGAAAGAAAAAATTAAAAAAGTAAGGTTAGAGAGAAGAGAAAAACATGGAAATGAAATGAAAATAAGTCAGAGAGAAGTAATGAAGAAAGATAAAGGATGATGGTGTCTCCAATGAGATCATGGAAAGAGAGAAGTAAACAACGTCCATGAGAATCTGGGATTCTCTCTAAACAATATCTCGATAGTCTTCTATATGCTCCAACTACCAGATTTTCTACTTTAATTTTTGATGTTTGGTGTATTGATGTGGAGTTTTGATCAAACCTAGTTATATATCATTTAGAAAGATCCTAAATCCTACAGCTAATTAGGTGGCATCCCACAAGTATACAATTAATTGTCAACTAGTAGTAAAGGGAACTAGGGATCGTATTCACAAGGATTGGTTGTTGATTACCGATTATTTGGTTGAATTTTTTATTGAAGCGATCAATTTTAAAGTGATTTAACTAAAACTAGAATTTGAGGGACAAAAAAAGCAATTTAAATACTAACTAGCAAAAAGAAATTTAAAGTGAACGTTAACACTAAGGAACCATTTTAGAGAGAGGAACTAAAGAAGGCATGTAAAAAGGGAAAGCAATTAACTAACCTAGACACTTCTAATTATAACTAAGAAAGCATTTTAAAAGAAAGTCCGTAAACTAATTTGACAGTTACATTAAAATTCAAGTAAAGAAAGCAATTAAATGAAAAGTACATAAACTAATCTATTCTAATTCGCTAATCTAAGATATAATTTAGCACCAAGAAAACATTTTTAAAGAAACATTTGAGAAAGCACGCAAAATGAGAGCATTTTAAGAATCCATTTAAGTATCCGTAGCTTGAGTTGGTTCATTTCTCATCCGATTGCTATGCCATTTTTCCAATCAAACCCTATAAATAAGGACACTCTATTAATTATACAAGCACACTAAAATAACAACAAAACACTAAATTAACATAAACTAATACATTCTTGAACATGAAAGCAAAATTAGCCAAAAACACAAGCTAAATCATGCTAAGGATGCTTGAAACTAAGGGAAAAACACTCAAATTTAAGGTATATATAACTCTGGTTTCCTAGTGTTATCATACCCCCAAACTTATGCTTGTGCTCATCCCAAGTAAAATAAAGAAAAGAAACTAGAATAAGAAAAATGACTAACACAAAACACATAACATCACTAACAATATTGAAATGTTGAACTCTAGAGCAGTAGTCAAAAGTGAAAATGTTTTTAACTCAACAAACTCAACGTTTTCATTTACTCTTCCATTTATAAGAGTACACCAGTTTTGCATCACAAACATTACATTGACAAATGAAGAGTTAATGCAATGTCAATTCAAATGCAAGTTGATCTATCACAAACAAGTCAAGTTTCTCAAAAAATTTCTTCAAATGTAGAAAGATCACTAAAACTTTTTTTGGAAATCAATAATTGATACAAATGAATATACAAGGATATTTGTTAGCACAACAAATTTTAGCGAGAACATCGACCAAGGTAAGGCTTCACCCCCCCAACTCTCTAATATTTAATAGCCCAGATTAAGAATCATTTAGGACTTTTAAAGTTTGTAATGTAGACCAAGGTAATGGGGTATAAATATGAATATAAGTCACTCAAATCAGTTTAGTCATTTCGATACAAATTCTTGGACTAAAATCCTATACATACAAGTCCCAAAAACTAACATGACTTAACCAACCAACACTTGAAAGACAAAACCATTATTTCTATTTAAATTAACTTTTGAAGGTAAGGTGAACCTGCTTTATCCAATGAGGGATCACACACTTTCAATTTTCCCTTTTTTTTTTACATTTCTTTTTTAGAGAATTCCAAATGTGTAGAAAATAACAATGACATACATGAATTAATTATAACAAGGAGAATATAATTAACATTAAATATACTTCAATCCCCAAAGCGATTACACAAAAATTTTGAACCATCATATAAGGTCTAACTATTACATTGGAGAACTAAGATGGATCCTCAATGACTAAGGTGATAGGACGAATAAGTACGATGAACAAACAAAGTGATTTGGCTAAACTATGTGGTTGACAAAAAAATTTGGCTATAAGGTTCAATGGGGACATGAGGGATAAATTAATGTAAGGCAGATTTTTTGACTCAAACAGTCACACCACGCTCCCACATACTTCAACACGTGATAGCCACTATACCCTCAAGAGTTATCCCTCAAAAGCACAAGGCAACAAAAATGAAACAGGATTCAAAATAATGTAATTAAATTAATAAACAATCTATAACAATTAATGTCTTCAATATGCGGCTAAACAAATATTTTAATATGCGGCTAAACAAATATTTTAATATGCGGCTAACCACCCAACAATCCCAAGACAACACAAAATGGAATCCAAAATATCTTAATTGTCCTATAATTGTTAATCAAATAATAACACTAAACTTTTCTTGGAAGTCGGGAGTCAAACTTCGGAATGCACCAACATTCATACATATGATTGTCCTCGTACAATCTCTAATTCTGCAAAAATATTATATCAATGGAGTGAGAGAAAAATTGCTCAGTAAGCATCTGGAACAAACAAATTACATATATAGGTATACATTACACAAAGTTTTTATCACACAATCATATATGAGTATTTCAAAAAGTTTTTTTTTTTTGACATCAAAGCAAAATCTTATTTCACATAATCGGAAATGTTTCTTTTCAAAAACAAAACGTACATACTTTTAGAGTAAGTGGCATTACATCGAAGATTTACCAAACAAATTTCACAGATGCCAAAAGTTCAAAATTGAGATCAGAATACAAGGTTTAAAATCATAATCAGAATTCAAAAATTTGAAATCAGAATATTATAATCAAAATCCACAATCGGAGTTCAAAGTTCCTATTATGGTTCATTATAGGCTTATAAAATAAACACACTATCATCAGCTTATTGAACTAAGCCTAGTGCTAAGAGACTACACTAGAAAAGGTTGTCAACGGTTCCTGCCAAAACTTACCTTGACATAGAAATAGAACACTGGATCTTAAGTCACCTTATCAAATAGAATATCAAGTCTTAGGTTACCCAGACAGAAAGTAAAAGTATAGCCCCTACTGACTATTCATGATTGTTTTAAGAGTTTTGGTCCATTATTATTTACTGAGTAAATAATTCAAACATACACATGCGAAACAATCATAAGAAGTTCAAAACAATGCCACTTATAAATTCATTATGTCAAACAATCCAAATATCCCTGTAAGGTCCAAATTTAATAATTAAAATAACATGATGCCAAAAATAATATTTTATAGAAAATATTTTTGAAAATACAAAGGGGTTGTAACCACTTACCTCAAAGTAGCTAAACATAACCGTAGCAAAATCCAATAAATTTCCTATACTGAAGTTCACCACACATTACTTAAGTGCATTCACGCAAAAAAAAACAAAAAACAAAAGCAAAAAAAAAACCTGCTCGAATATAGACTATCTGCTATCTATAGATTATTCAAGACCCAAAATATTAAAACAAAAGTAGTATCTCAAATGTCTTGTTGGTATCTTTTTCAGAAAATATTATTTCCCAAAATACAAGTTTAGAAATAATCATCTTATAAAATATTCAAAAATATGATATTTTAAAAATATTGTTCCTACCGCTTAATATTTTCGAACTATCCTATGTAATTACAACAAAAATTAAACTTTTATGTAAAAAAATATATAAACATTTAGTCTAAAATTCATATCATAAATAACTAAAGGGGGTGCTATATAATTAACAAAATTACATAAGAAACGGAGTCTACACTGTTACATAAAATACATATACTTCATTCTTTTTTAAAAATTTTCTTTACTTTTCCCATTGCTGCTACTGTTCTTAATTCATTCTTCATCTTATTAATGTACCACTAACTCTAGAAAACCAATCAACACCCACACATCAAACTTCAACTACCACCAACAAAAAATCCCACCACTGACCATGATGCAGCAAGGTCGCAACAGCAGCATCACAGTTGTAAGAGCCAAGCCTAAGCTATAGCAAGAGCAACAATAGAGTCTAAGTAGCCGTGACCTGCAGGGCCCCCTTGGCTGCTAGAGGCTTTGCTTAATTTTTTTTCAGAAAACACCTACTCAAAGCCTTATGAAAATAATTTCCAAAAAAAAATGTATTTTATATTTCAAAATAAAAAATTTAGATTTAAGACAAATATTAAAGAACCAAATTTTACAAATTAAACATAATGATACCAACGAAAAATCAAATTTAGGCATGATATCTAATGCACGAAACTTTAAATAATCGCAAATGGAATTATGTTAGTAGAGTTCAAGAAAATATACCGAATTCCCAAATATGACGATATCCTAATGCACACGAAAACTCTCTCTCCAAAACTGCCAAAATTTCGGCCAAGTAAATAATGATATGACCCTATGAATACCCTTATTTATACATATTTTAACTCCCAAAAGTTTCCAAACTTTAACTTCTATAATTTAGCTAGTTTTTCTTGAATCCTACTATTATTGGGTTACTTAAGTTGGCAAAAAATTTAGCCCATAATTATCCACTTAGTTCTCCAATTACGAAAATTAGCAAATAATTAGCAAAAAAATTGTACTTAAAATGAAAAAGGGTTTTACACACAAACTGGGTCCAAGTTAAATAACCCTAAACAAATCGGAAACCAAATTGATAAAAATATTTAAGTCTTCTCATGTAAACAAAACACACGACATGTTTTAATACAACAATGATAAGTAGTTCAAATCTAAATAAACTTCGTAGATATTATCAAATACTAAATTTTCTTTTTTTGGAAAATTACAGGGGCTTACATTCTACCCTCCTTACAATAAGTTTCATCCTTGAAACTTGCACACTTTGATCAAAACGATACTTGTATCTTTTCTCCATGAACTTCTCTAGTTCTTATGTCACTCCTCTCACAACTTGATTTATCTAATCAACTTCCACATAATGAATCCTTTTTCTTAAATCTTATCATTCTTACGGTTTATGATCCTTCGTGGTGATCCTTTAACAAGAATTTCTTCTAACCTCTAATGACTAAGACTTAATGCCATTTGACATATAACTTTAGTTGGGTACATACTTTTACATTTGCGATATTTGAAATATTATGCACTTTGGTAAATTAGATGTCAAAACTTAACTACTACACTTATTTCCATTTTATTCCAATATCTCAAATGGCCATACTCATTGAGAGCTTGACTCAAATAATCTTAACTTCCTCTAATATCATTTTTACCAAATTGAATTTAGAAATCAAATTTTTTAACCAACTTAATTTCAATATAGTGGGTTCTACTCTTACGTCCAAATAACGCTTCGAACAGAATCATTCCTTTACCACTTGGTAACTTCACCAGCTTTACTAGTCGATCATAATTTCCTCCAAATTCTAATGTATAAACTCATAACATATCTTCCAGTGTTTGGATAGTCCTCTCAGTTTGATCGTCCAAAATGAAATTAAGTTTCAAGTGCGTTCTTATAAACCTTTTGGTGTGAAACCCATAACCAAGAAGTAAAATGATGGTATTGGTCCAATACTATCCACACACTCTGATTCAGACACAGTCCAAGGATGTGGAGTTGCGCAAGGAGGTCATAACATTCAAATGCCGGTTGAACCTGTTCGGGTAAACATTGATTAGGTAGTTTCATTCACAAAAAAAAAAAAAAATTAAGCCTTAATAAACCTAATCAACACTTACACACGCTAGCAAGGAAATGAGGAGAGTTTGTAGATCGAGCGAGTAAGGATCATTCCACAAGGACTACTAAGCAATTACAAAGGTTCACAAACCATTATACCAGTTAGACAAATCAATTAAAAATGTGTTTTCCTACTAACTATGTCTATTAAAATTAACCTAAATCATGCAAAGATTGAAATTTAAGAAGGCGATTAACTCTATCTACGATTGCATAAAATAAATAAGACCATAATCAATAACCTAAAGATTGAAACTTTGAACCTCTACTCTATCAGAATTAAATTAAAACTATGAATTGCAACTAAGAACGAAAATAAACTACGAATGATAATAATTAAAAATATTAAACTACTTAAACCAACACAATTAATGGAACTAAATTCAATAAGAATAAGAAAACTCAGTAGTATAGCCGAAATTAACATTAATGAAGCACGAAATCTTGACAACGACTGGAAATTGCAAAAGATTCTTGCGTCTTGAATGAAAACCCTAACTACACTAGAGAGCTAACCCTAACAATCGAATTCTATCTATCTAATGTAGATGATGATGTCCCTCAAGTCCTCTACAATGGGATATTTATAGGGAATATTATGGTTAAACACCCTTTCTAATGATAAAGATGTGAAAGCCCATGAAAAAGAGTCAACCCAGATGCAAATGGATGCCAAAATAATAATTTATGTTGAAACTCACTGCAACATGCCCACATAAGCTCAAATAACTCATGCATGTGCACGAGAATGAGCTGTTGGAATTTCTTCACTAGAATTTGTGCACATGCACAGGCTTCGGGTCTCGCTTGAGCCTAACTCTGCAGTCTACTTCAATTTAAACCTCGAGTTTGACCTTGCAGATATGTTGATGGAATTGAAGAAACACAAAACATGAAAGTTATAGCTCTTCCTCTTATCTTTCTAATGCATCTTGAATCAACTTAATTAAGTTATGCTCAAAATACCAAACAGTGTCCAAATTCTTTCCTTGTCAGCGTACGTTTTTCATCCTTGTGATTTTTCTCCAACTTTTTGGTCCTTTTTCATTCAAGACCAACACAAACTAAAAACAAGACAATTAAGCACATAACTAACTCCATTATTGCTCACATTGCACAAAAACTGAGGTAAACGATACATGAAATATACATTTATGAGCATATCAAATACTCCATACTTAATTTTTGATCGCTCTTGAAAAAAAAAAAATTAAAAAGATAAGCTAATCAGAACCACGCCCAACACCTCTCAACAATTGTTCACATGAATAATCAAGAACCATGCCACTATCAAAGGTAATCTAAGAACTCAAGAGTTTAAATGCTAATGAAACCATACACATGACATCCGGTGTGTGTGTGAATACAGCTTAAGGTGTGTATTATTCAAGACACTATGGTCAAAACTTGTAAACTCTTATGATTTTTCCCAAACACCCTAGAGCTCACTTTTCTTACACCCCTACACTATTATAGACAATCGATTCAATTTTAATCAGGTAGGACTTTTTAGCTTGTAACGAAGGCTAAGGTATTGGCTAATCAATGAAGAGAAAAGGATATTGCAAGACAAAGAAAGAGCTTTAAATTAATGCTAGCCACACATCAAAATAAAACTTCATCTCCAATACATTAAATACCAATCTTTTGAAGAAATAACTCCACACTTAATCAACAAACATCCGTGAAAAATTTCATACAACAAACAAAAATTCTTCTTCTTCAATATCAACTTTCCTTTATTAACGTCCACCGACAAGGAACTAATTTCATGGGTTCCTCTATTTGTTGTCCCTTTGACTCTTTCTTTTCATTCCCTTTGTCATCTTCTCTTCCTCACCTTCAACTTCAAGTTTATCTTTACTTATCTTAGATTGGTGCTTCTAGAAAAAACTTCCTTATCAAACTTTTTCTTGCCATTTTGTACACCGAATTCCATTCCATTCCTCAATGAAATAGCATTGCATTGCTCCTTCGAATTCAAAATTGTGTCACTTGTCAATGCTCCCATGGGTCTTTCATTACTTTGCCGGTCCAAGTTGCAGTTCCATGTTCCTTGTAGAAGCTCGCAAATTCTCATACTCCCTCCGCAAAGCTTCAAAGTCCTTCTTTGAATTATCCTCAACGAAATGATTATGGTTTACATACGGAGGATAATTGGGATTTTGAGGTAAGGGTCTTGGTGGTGGAGGTTGGTATGAGTTATTCGGTTGAAGCAGAAAGTTTGGGAAATTTCTTGGGTCTAGTGGTTGATATGGTCTAAAGGATGAACCTTGGTCGGAAGAATTTGCCTATGGCTAGTAAGTATGGAAAAATGGATTTTGAACATTGTTTTGATTAGTCCATGAGAAAATTTTGATGATTACGCCATGATGGCTTGTAGGTGTTACCATAGGCAGGATTTGGATGATATCTTGACCTTGAATTCTATCAGCAATGAATTAAACTTGCTAGTTTGAAGGTTTTCTCCACAGAGGTCAAAAGTTAAGATCCCTTAAAGTGCTGAATTTATGGAGTTCACCGAGCTCCTTCCCATATTTTGTAAGGCCTTCATTAGATTTGATATCATGTTCAACATCGTACCCTGATGTGCCAAGAAAGCATCATTGAAATTAATCATACCTCCTTGTTGGCATTAGCTTGATGGACTTGTTGTTATCGTTGTTGCCCAGCTAAATGAGTAATTGTTCCATGTTAGTAATGATGCCATCTTCACCAAAAATTCTTGTGCCTCTTCTGGAGTTTTAAGAGGAAAAGCGCCTCCTGTACTTGCATCGACAATCAATCTCGTCTCCGAAAGTAATGCATTATAGAACGTCTATCATTGTATCAGCAATGGAATGCCATGATGCGGACTTCTTCTAAGCAACTCCTTGAAGCGTTCCTATACTTCATTTAAGAATTTACTCCCTTCAGTGATTTGTCAGAATGTTGTAATGTCATTGCGAATGTTTGCGGTCTTTGATAGTGGAAAGTACTTGGCCAAAAATTCTTAAGCTAACTGATTTCACGAGGTGAAAGTACCTTGCTAGAATGATTGCAACCAAGCCTTCGCCCGATCACTCAGAGAAAACAGAAAAGCTCTCATTCGAATACAATCTGGATGTGCTCTATTGTATTTAGATGTGTCAATGACTTCTTCAAAATTCATAAATTGAGCATGGGGATCCTTGCTTAGCTTATCTCCAAACATAGCATGGGTTTGGAGCATTTGAATTAAAGCTGGTTTGATCTCAAAGTTGTTAGCCTATACAGGTATTCGGGCTATGCAAGATTTGCCCCCTTAAAATTTGATATGGCAAAATCTCTAAGAGGTCGGAGATTAGCATTACCTCCATTGCCATGATTACTCGCTACTTCTTCTTGATCCCCAACATTGCAATTTGGATTCTCCATTATATTCTCTCCTTGGCTTTTGGTGATTCTTGTGTTTTTTTTTGCGGTTTTTGGTTATAATTCGTTCAATCTCCAAATCACGTAGAAGTAGTAGTTAGTTGGAAGAATGAATATTTACCATAAACTACAAGAAAAAGACCAAAGTTCGAATATTATAGCAAAAATCCAAAAGAAAAATTAAAAAGAATAAAAAGCAATTGTAAATAATTGAAAGAAAATAAAAAGTCTAATCTAGTACGGTTCAGTAAACCTAATATTGCACCAAAAATAGTCCTCCATAACAGCACCGAAAACTTGTCGTGTAAATATTGATTAGCTATTTTAATTTACGAACAAGAAATAATTAATTCTTAATAACCCTAATCAACACTTACACAAGCTCGCAAGGATACAAGGTAAATTTGTTGATCAGGTGTGTAAAGATCGTTCCACGAGAACTACTAAGCAATTACTAAGGTTCACAAACTTTTATACTAGTTAGAAAAATCAATTAAAATGGGGTTTTCCAACTAACTATATCTATTAGATAAATTAACCTAATTCGTACAAAGATTGAAATCTAAGAAAGTGATTAACTCTATCTATGATTAAATAAAATAAATAAGACCATAATCAATAACCTAAAGATTGAAACTTTGAACCTCTACTCCATCAGAATTAAATTAAAACTATGAATTGCAACTAAGAACGAAAGTCAACTACGAACGACAATAATTAAAATTATAAAACTAAAAACCAATGCAATTAATGGAATTAAATTAAATAATTATAAGCAAACTCAATAGTGTAGCCAGAATTAATATTGATGAAGCACAAAATCTTGACAACGAATAGAAACTGCAAATGATTCTTGTGTCTCGAATGAAAACCCTAACTATACTAGAGAGCTAACCCTAAATATCTAATTCTATATATCTAATGTAGATGATGATTACCCTCAAATCCTCTACAATGGAGTATTTATATTAGAGTTAAATCCCCTTTATAATGATAAAAACGTGACAGCCCATGAAAAGGTGTCCATCCAGATGATAAACGGATGCCAAAATAACAATTTACGCTAAAACTCGCTGCAGTGTCTTGTGCATGTGCGTGAGAATTTGTTGTGGAAATTTCCTCATTGGAATTTGCGCACATGCGGAGGCTTCTAGTCGAGCTTGTGTGCAACTCTACACTCTACTTCAAATTTTACCTTGATTTTGACCTTGATGATTATAGAATTTGGATGAAAACAAAACACAAAAATTGTTTCTCTTTCTCTTAGCTTTTCAATGCAACTTGAATCATATCAAATGGAGCTTGGACAAGAAAGTTATGATCAAAATACCAAACAGTGTCCAAATTCGCTCCTTGCCAATGTACGTTCTTCATCCTTGTGATTTTTCTCTAACTTTTTGGTCCTTTTTGGCTCTTTTTTTCATTCAAGACCCACACAAACTAAAAAAAAACAATTAAGTTCATAACTAAGTCCATTATTGCTCACATTACATAAAAACTGAGGTAAACGACCATGAAATATACTATATTTATGAGCTTATTCAAGACCGATCACATGTTCAAGGGCTAAGAAGTTGCAACAAGCCATGTTGAGCTTCGTCCAAGAGATTGTGGAGCAACAAGCTTTGTTCTTCAACTATGGGGACCAAGAGGTAATCAGGGTTCAGGGGTTGAAGACTGTCAATGTTTTGGAAGTTCAAAATTTTCAAAATTTGATTATGATCTGCATGTCACGATATCAACTGTGAACATCTACATACAGCTAACACGAGCTTGTCTCGATGCTGCGACACCAAATTCCATATTGTGACATCGACTCGTTGGGTCTTAGACAATGTTTCCTTTTCTTTTTTATTTTCCATTTTCATGTTTTATTAGGGTTTTGTTTTAGGTATTTGTTTAGACATCCTTAAGCCTATAAACAGGTTAATACATTGTAGTTTAGAGAACATTTTGACACTTAATTACAACAATTTGTGAGAGAATTGTCTCCTCTTTATCTTCCAAAGACTTGTTGTCTTTTGCAAGTGTGACTCTTGTAATTGCCACCTTGAATACTATCGGTTCTTGCCACTTTATAGACAACGGGTCAGTTTCTCATATAGTCAAGAATAAGTACTTTAGGTTCTTGGTTTTCTAACCATAGGGTCTAAAACCATCAAGTTGGAATTATTTTGAGTTTTTGAGTTTAAGGGCAATTCGGGTTCTGCAAACACAATATTGGTATTGGATCTCATGGCTTTATCCTCAAGGTTCGCATCAAAAATGGTATCAAAGCTTTAGGTTCCCTAAAAATGCATTTGTGTTCTTGTTCCTTTTTGTTTTATTCTCTTTATTTGTCTTTTTTGTTCTTGTTCTCTTCTACCTTTGTCCTTCTTCTTGTCCATTACTCTTGTTCTTCTTCATTCTTGTGTTTAATTTCCAGCATTAGTTTCACTATTCTATACGTATATTGCTGTGACCTAAGTGTCTATATGGTAAAAAAAAATCAAACCCTAGCTAATTAGGGTTTCGTATAAGTTCTTCTTTCCTTTAAGTTTCGTGATCTTGAGCAAGTTTCTTTCTATCCCTGTTTAATTTGGGTGCAACAAATTTTGTGAAATGCAAACCCTAGTAAAAAAAGGGTTTAGAATTTCTTCTTGCACCAAAAGATAGCTGATATTTCTTGTCTATACATACTCACACAAGTAATTCTTTATTTTGGGGGGATTACATAACTATATTGAACAATTTATTCACTTGGATCCTTTGACACAAGGATTTTTGTGTTAAAGTTCTGCATTATTTCTTATTATTTTCTTACACTTTGTGACCCTTAATTTGTTGACCCTCTTATTTTTGGCTTGCTAAAAAGTGCGCTGTGCTTTCTTTAAAATCGATATGCCATTGCTTTGTGTTTTCTTTGATTCCATTGTCTAAAAAATACTTATTGCATTTAATAGTAGTGATTATTTACATCATTCCTGTTCATACTATCAAGTCTACGAAAGACTTTGTGAAGAATTACAAGAGAGGAAAAAGGCAAGAATGGTGAGCACATTACAAGAAAAAGCTAAAAAAGCCATGAATTTGAGGAAAATACGAGTGGACTTGTGTGACATATAGAAATTTGAGTGCAAACACTAAGTGAGTGCAATGAAGTCCTTCCATACTTTTGCTCATTGTATCTTCCAAAAGTTTCTCTTTGTTCTTTAATTTCTTTACTGGTAAAAATGTCCTAAGAAGGGGAAAGTTCTAGGGCTAATGTCTTGGAATCCCGTGTGGCTGAAATGGCAATATCTCTTGAGGGTATTCAATGCACTTTTGAGATATTAACTAAAGGGAGATGTGAGACACATCAGCAAACTAGTCAAGTTGACCCTCATCAGCAAACTAGTCAAGCTAAGCCTCATGCTCATAGAGTTACACAAAATTGCCTAGATACATATCTTTATTACAATTCTAATGACTTTGAATTTGAGGATGAACTATATGATGAAGGTACAATGACAAGGACTCGACGACATGTGCGCGATGGAGAAAAGGTTGACAATGATACTGGTGACATTAAATTGATTACCTATCCTAACATTTCAAGGTAATCTCAATCCTAATATCTATCTCGAATGGGAAAAGAAGGTAGAAGTTATTTTTGATTGCCATAATTATTTCAATAGGAAAAAGACTCAATTGGCAATTAGATCTTTCAGTGACTATGCCTTAGAATGGTAGGATCAATTAAAAACTAGTAGGAATAGATGTGGACAGCCACCTATTAATGATTGGGCATCTTTAAAATTTGCATTGCATAAAAGATTTGTACCTTCTACTTACCATCATATGTGCATCAACAATTACAAATGTTAAATCAAGGTAGTAAATCTGTAGAGGAGTATCATTGAGAACTCCGAAGGTGGCTAATGAGAGCAAATATTATTGAAGATTGTGAAGCGACTATGGCTAGATTTTTGTGTGGTCTTAATAGATAAATTGCTAATGTTGTTGAATTGCATCATTACATTGAATTGCAAGACATATTTGACATGGCCATAAAGGTAGAAAGGTAATTTAAGAATGTTGGTGCTAAATATAAATTTTAGTCTAGTTTCATTGATAGGAGCAATTGGTCTACTATTACGTCAAAGTCTAATTAGTTTCAAATTTGACCAACTGGCAATAAAAATAATGAGTCTTAAAATAAAGTGGTTAATTTATCTATGAGACATCTCGTGGATTCTTTAGTTAAAAGAGCATCTTCTACAACCTTACCACATACTACAGATATAAGATGTTATCATTGTTAGGGTACATGTCATTATGCCAAGGATTCTCCCAACAAACAAGCACTCTTCATGCAAGGAAACCAGGTGGTAAGTGGAGAAAGTGATGAAGAGGATGATTCAATGTCAGAATTAGAAGGTCCTAGTGATGATGAGGATAAGCAAGTTGATCTTTCCAATGTTTCTGCCTTGGTGATTTTGAGAGCATTGGATGCACAACCAAAGAGAGACCAAGAGAAGGCACAACATGAGAATATTTTTGTTCAAAATCATGCATGATATTTGATTGTATGTGGTGGTAGTGGTTGTGTCAATGTTGTTAGTAAGTTTATGGTACACAAATTAAGCTTGCCTTGTCAAAAGCATCTGCGTCTACATAATTTACTGTGGCTTAATAAATGTGGTGAAGTAAAGGTAACTAAATAAGCTTTGATTTCATTATCTATTAGAAAATATACGGATGAGATTTTGTGTGATGTGGTTCCCATGCATCTCAGTCACTTATTGCTAGAAAGACCACGGCAATTTGAAAGACACACTAACCATGATGGCCATACTAACAAGTACACATTCTCTAAAGATGGCCAAAACATAGTGCTTAAGCCACTACCCCCTGATCAAGTGAGTAAAGAACAATTGTATATCAAAAAATTACTTGTGGAATTTTACAAAGATAATCCTAATTTGAGAATGGAAAGGAAATGGCTAAGTCTAATGAACCCTTTATGAATGAAAACCCTAAGAATGAATTAGCTAAATATGAAATTTCTAATGGCAAAGTGTTGAAAAAGAAATCCAATTTCATTTTAGGTGTTGTTTAGAGAGGTCCAAGCATCCATAAGTACTAATTTGCCTGTGTTTTACTCATTTTTAAAGAAAAATATTTTGTACAGACTAGCCGGCCTAGCCGAGATCTTTTATTTCTCTTTCACAAGAGTTTGAGGGCATTTTTCCTGGGGAGATTCCCTCTGGGTTGCCACCTGTTATGGGAATTGAGCATCAAATTGACCTTGTGCGGGAGCAGTCATTCCAAAAAGATTCTCTTCAAGGGTTAGTCCAAAGGAAACGAAGGAAATTCAACAGCAAGTAGAGAAGTTAATGGCTCAAGGACGCGTGTGAGAGAGCATGAGTCTTTTTGTTGTGCCAGTGATCCTAGTGCCAAAGCCTGATGGAAATGTATATGCATCGATTATCGTGTAGTAAACCGCATTACGATAAAGTATTGGCATCCTATTCCTAGGCTAGATGACATGTTATATGAGTGGTACAGTGCTAAAGTTTTTAGTAAAATTGATTTGAAAAGTGGATATCATCAAATTCACATAGAAAGAACGAGATGAATGGAAAATTGTATTTAAGACCAAATATGGACTTCTTGAGTGGTTGGTCATACCTTTTGGTCTAACAAATGCTCAAGTACTTTAATGCGATTGATGAATCATGTTTTGGTTAAGTTCGTAGGAAATTTGTTGTTGTGTATTTTGATGGTATTTTGATATATAGCAAATCCCTTGATGAACATCTTGTACATGTGCACTTTTTACTTGAGACCTGAAGAAATGAACAACTTTATGCTGATCTTAAGAAGTGTTCATTTTGCATGAATGAAGCTTTCTTTCTTGGCTTTGTTGTTAGTTAAGGGAATTGAAGTTGATAGAGAAAAGATTAAGGCCTTTAGTGATTGGCCAATCCCTACAAACGTTCATGAAGTGCGAAGTTTTCATTGTTTAGCAAGTTTTATCAAAGGTTTCTGAAAGACTTCAGCACAATAGCCTTCCCTTTGATTGAGATTGTGAAGAAAGATGTGGGCTTTAAATGGGATAAAGCTTCAAGAACATGCTTTCCAAACTTTAAAAGTTAAGCTGTCTATTGCTCCTGTTTTACTTTTACCTGATTTTTCTAAAACTTTCGAATTAGACAATGATGCTTCTGGTATTGGTATAGGTGCCGTATTGATGCAAGACAAACATCCCCTTGCATATTTTAGTGGGAAGTTGAGTGGAGCCACATTGAGCTATTCTACCTATGATAAGGAGCTCTACTCTTTGGTAAGGGCCTTACAAACTTGGCTACACTACCTATGGTCTAAAAAATTTGCAATTCGAACAGACCATGAGTCGTTGCGATTCCTGAAAGTCAAGGTAAGTTAAACCGGCAATATGCTCATTGGTTAGAGTTTATTGAGATGTTTCTACGTGTTGTTCAATGCAAGCAGGACAAGGATAATGTTGTTGTTGATGCTTTATCTCGTAGATATACTTTGATTACAACTTTGAATACTAGGTTTCTTGGATTTGAACATATTAAAGACTTGTACACTAATGATTTTGATCTTTTTTCTCATGCGTTTGAATTTTTTCAATCAATAGAATTTGATAAATTTTATCTGCACGTTAGATATCTTTTTTGTGAGAATAAGTTGTGCATCCCTAATTGCTCATTGTGTGATTTCTTGTGAGAGAAACATATCGGGAGGTCTTATGGGTCATTTTGGAGTGATTAAGACCTTAATATTAGGGAACACTTTTTCTGGCCAAACATGGGCAAATATGTGCAACGTGTATGTACTAGATGTCTTACTTGAAGAAGAGCTAAATCCACAGTTCAGCCGCATGGTCTTTATATGCCTTTTCTCGTCTTGAGTCACCCTTGGATTGATGTGTCAATGGATTATGTTTTAGGATTGCCAAAAACTCCAAGGGATCACAATTCCATTTCTGTAATGGTGGATAGATTTTCAAAAATGGCACATTTCATTCCATTTAATGAAACTGATGATGTTGTGCATGTGGCAGATTTGTTCTTTAGAAAGGTTGTTCGTCTACATGGAGTTCCTAAAAAAATGCTGTTAGTGATAGAGATGTTAAATTTTTTAGTCATTTTTTGCATGTCTTATGGGGAAAATTGGGAATGAAATTATTGCTTTCTTTTTCTTTTTATCCCCAAAATGACAGCCAAACTGAGGTTGTCAATCGAACTTTAGGAACCTTATTACTTGTTGTCTTGAAGAAAAATTTGAAAACTTGGGAACATTGTTTACCATTTGTAGATTTTTCTTATAATCGTGTTGTATATTCTTCCATTGGTTTTTCTTCTTTTGAGATTGTTTATGGGTTTAATCCTTTAACTGCTTTGGATTTAATTCCTTCACCTGTGCAAGCACTATCCAGCTTTGATTGGTAGAAAAGGGCTAAGTTGATCAAATATATTCATGAAACAACAAGGCAACATATGTTCAAGACGAGTCATTGCAATGCAACCAAAGCTAATAGAGGTCAGTAACAAGTAGTATTCCAACCTAGAGATTGGGTCTGAGAACACTTTTGTAAGGAAAGGTTTCCAAGCCAAAGGCACAAAAGTCGAACTTGGATCCTCAAGGTGATGGTCCTTTCGATGTACTTGAGAAGATTAATGACAATGCCTACAAGATCAATCTTCTAGGTGAGTTTAATGTGAGTGCAAGATTCCATGTTAGTAATCATTCTCCCTTTGATTTTGATGTAGGCATCGATTCGAGGATGAATTCTCTAAAGGTTGAGGGAAATGATGAAGACACGGTCCAAGAATGTGGTGCAATTGCACACCATTCAAATGCTAGTCGGACCAATCACACGTTCAAGGGCTAAGAAGTTGCAACAAGCCATGATGATCTTCATCAAAGAGATTATGGACCAACATGAGGTCATTAGGGTTCAAGTGTTGAATAATGTCAATGTTTTGGAAGCTCAAAATGTTTAAAAATCTGATTCTAATGTCCATGTCGCGACATCAAATTCCATGTCACTACATCAACTCTAAACTTCTGCATCACGTCATCGACTCGTTGGGCTTAAACAGTATTTCATTTTTGTTTTCATTCTTCCATGTTTTGTTAGGTTTTTTGTGGTACTTTTTTAGGTTTCCCTAAGACTATAAATAGGTAAATAGATTGTAGTTTTGGAGAAACTTTTGAAGATTAATTAATATAATTTGCGAGAGAATTTTCCCCACTTTGTCTTCCAAAGAGTTGTGGCCTTTCGCAAGTAAGACTCTTGTAATTTTCACCTAGAATACTATCGGTTCTTGTCTCTTTATAGGCAATAGTTTGATATCTCTTACAGTCAAGAATAGGTACTTTAGGTTCTTAGTATGCTAACCATAGGGTCTAAATCCATCAAGTCATAATTATCTTGTATTTTTGTGTCTAAAGGCAATCCAAGTTCCGAAAACACAATATTGGTGTTGGGCCTCGTGGCTTTATCAATGGGGTTTGCATCACAAATGTATTCCATGCAACCTCATAAGTTGCTCCACATATAACTCTACTAACTTTTCTATGGTTGTCCCACTACGTAGGGATTTAAAAATGTATTGATTTAGTCCACTCCGTAATAATCCTCCACTATCCAAACAGTGTCATTACCAGTCTTTATTTTCAAAAATCCATCATAATACGTTTCTACTTCACAGTGAAATTCCCAAAGGTTTAAGTAAACTTGCTGGTCATTGATATTCGGCCCTAACTCGTTCACATTGAAATACTTTGTCACATACTCGGCAATTTCCTTCTTCATTTTGTTTACACCAAATATTTCCTTTAAGGTCTCAAGACATCCTTACCCCTTCATATTCTCATTCATTAAGTCCTCATTTTTAGATACACACAGTTTCCCACGTATCCATAAAATATCTTTACACCTTACACTAAAATTAGGCATTGTGCCTTCCTTCACTTGACTCTTCACAAAAATTTCTCATCTTGTCCTTGAACTTCTTCAATCCTTCAAAATCAAGTAGATTGCACAATCAAAGTGTCCAATGACTGATTCATTGATCATATCATTTCTATTCCTAATTTATCCTTTTGTTCTTCTAACATTGGAGTCTTTCTGCTTCAGCCTCAATTTTGTGACAGCATCAGGCATTTGTTTGCTTTCCAACGTAGTACTTATTATCAAATCATAATTTTCAATAATTCTATCAATTTTCTATGTCTTATATTCAAATAGATTTGAATAACTAAATACTTAAAACTCTTATGATCCGTGAACACGTCACCTTGTCCATCATATAAAAATAATGTCTACCGAACTTCTATTCAAACTCCACGCTAATTTCAAATCATGTGCAAGAGAATTCTTCTCCTAGGATTCTAGTTGGCTTAATGATAAACAATTACATTATCGCTTGCATCAACATACAATCTATCCATTCTTTGACTCATCTTTAACATTACAAGCTCTCAAGTTCGAAATGGTAGGTTAAAAACAGGTAACATTATCAACTTCTCTTTCAAATATTGAAAGCTCTTTCCTTATTTCAAAGTCACACTAATTATATCTTCTTTTATGTCAGTCCTCACGATGGTGTTATAATAAATGAAAACCATTAATGATCTTGTGAACAGTAACCAGCTAATTTGAGGTTTCTTACCTCAATAATGCTTGTAGATTATAATAAATGAAAAACCTTTAATGATCTTGTAACAGTAACCAGCTAATTTGAAAGGTTTCTTACCTCAATAATGCTTGCAGACTTTGGTCAGTCCACTTTGTCCATAATTTTTAGGATCTACAAAATCCTTATACATGTCTTATAAAAATTGCACTTATATAAACCTATGTTCCTTTAAAATACCAAATATTTCTCAAATGTTTCCCATGAGTTTACTTACTTAGAAATAAATCAAAATATTATCAATAAACACTACCACAAATTTGTCCGGTTGAGGCCTAGAACTAATGCATGTATCTGGTATGAGCAATGGTCAAACCAAATGATATCACCAATTTTTTTTATAATTTCCATAAAGCATCCCAAAATTCACCCTTAGGAATATCAACCTCCTTAATATTTAATCAATAATATGCAATACCTTCACACCTTTAAATTAATCACTAAATCATACATTTTAACGAGAATGCACTTATTATTAATAGTAATCTTCTTCAGTTCCTTATAATCAATCCACATTCTCAATTCCCAACTTTCCTCTTAACAAACCAAACAGGTGCTCCTATGGCGAAACACTTGGTTAGTAAATTTCTTATCCGATAATTCTTGTACTTGCTCATTGAGTTCTTTCAATACAGTCATACCATCCCATATAGTGTTTAGATAATGGAATAGCCCCATATACCAAGTCTATTCCAATTCCATTTTTTTCATCAAGGATATTCTACGTAATTGTTCCATAAATACTTCCAAACATTCCTTAACCACACGGTCATTAAGTTCCCCTTATTCCATTATCAATTTACCATAAAAGTTAATTATCCTTAATAACATTTCTTACCTTCATTACTTGTATTGCACTTACCAATATTATTCGAAATGTCTTTTTTAACCCGTATTACCTTGATAAGTCAATTCTACCCATCTAGAAAAAATTACGCACTTATTTCTATAGCTGCTCACTTTAACACTGTGTTTAGCTAGCCAGTTCATTCCTAAAGATAGTCTCGAAATCATTTATATTAATTTGGACAAATTTAACTTTAGATTATTTTCCATATATTTTCACAATTACAACCACTAAACTTCAAATTAGATATCAAAACCCTGTATTCTGTATTGGCTACACATAAGATTCCTCAAACCACTCAATGGAATACCAAAAATATTCCACATATTCCTAAATTTTGAGTTGTGAGCATTTATACATTTTCCAAAGTCCTTCATTTACCAACTTAGTTTGAATCCTACTATGATTTCATCTTCCATAACTTATTGTCGACCATCTTAGTAGGAACAAACCTTCCAAATACCACAAATAGTGCTTCATAACGGACATGTTTGGTGCTTGCTTCAAAATTTTGATTTAGTGGATCCCATAATTAACATTATTTGTTTAAATCAAGTATCAATTTAAAGGAAAATAATTTTATAGTTTACAGATGTAACACAAGTAAATAATTTTCATTTTTGTCAAAATAAGTTATAACAATTTTACATAATCATTTTTAAAAAAAAAAATATTCTAGTTTTTTAATATTACATTAGTATAGAAAAATGCTTTTACAAGTAAAACAAGTTGTACCAAATAAATCATACTTTTATTATCAAAGAAATCAAAATAATACATAATATATTCTAGAATCTATTCTTAATTGACAACAACGAACATACCAAAATGAATCCTACAAGAATACTAAAATCAATCAAATTCTTATCACTAATGAATACTATCATTTTCTTGATCTCTTTACTCTTTATCATTCTACAAAAGTTACATAAAGACATTAACGCTATCATGTCCTTTATCCTTAATAGGGGTACCATCTTGATATTTCACTAATATTTTCATCTTAATCTCACTTCTTCATTTACTTCGGTAGCACTATAGATCCTCTTTTTAGAAATTCAAATGAACAAAAATCAATCCGAAAAAGTAGTTCTAAAAGTACACATTAATTCCTCAAGAGATTCGTATTATTTTCTTAAATTTTTCTTCCATTTTAAATATTATTTATTCATTTCTCTTATCTGTAATACCTTTATATCCATACTTTTCGTCAAACTAAATCTGATACACACAATTCAAAAAACTTGCCTAATTAGTCTAAATCTTGAAATATTCAAGGTCACTAACATGTACTTAAACTCCATGTTCTAATCCCTAGTAGTTGCCTTCTAAGTTCCAAACCTAAGCTCTGATACCACTTAAACTGTCAGGCCACTTGCCTGCATACTTCAACACGTGACAGCCACCATATCTTCAAGAGTTACCCCTCAAAAAGACAAGGCACCAAAAACGAAACAGAATTCAAAATAATTTCATTAAATTACTAAACAATCTATAATAATTAATGTCTTGAATATGCGACTAAGCAAATATAAACAAAATCATTCAACAGTCCCAAGGCAATACAAAACAGAATCCAAAATATCATAATAGTCCTATAATTCTTCATCTACTAATAACACTAACTCTGTCTATCTTTTCTTGGAAGTCGAAAGTCTAACTATTGGCATGCACCAACTTCTCATAGATATGATCTTCCTCGTACAATCTCTAATTCTGCAAAAGGGTTATAATAGGGTGAGCGACACATCGCTCAGCAAGTAGCCAATGCCGCCTTTGCTAAACCAAACAAGTTATGTATATGGGTATATATTTCACAAAGTTTTTATCAAACAACCATAAATCAATATTTCAAAATGTTTTTTTTTTATTCAATATCAAAGAAAAATTTTATTTCCCATAATCGCAAAAGTTTCTTTTCAAAATTTCTTTTAAAAACAAAACGTACAAACTTTTAAAGCAAGTAGCATTACATCGAAGATTTACAAAACATATTTCATAGCTATCAAAATTTCAAAATCAGAATCAAAATAAAGGTATACAATTCAAATTTAGAATTTGGAAAATCAAAATCAAAATCCAGTTCATAATTCCTATCATTGGTCGTTATAAACTCATAAAACAAACACGCTATCATCGGTATACTTATTGAACTGTGCCTAGTACTAAGAGACCCCACTAGAAAAGGTTGTCAAGAGGTCTGGCTAAAACTTACCTTGACTCAGAAATGAAATATTTGGTCTCAGATCACCCAAATAGAACACTAGGTCTTAGGCAACTGTTCGGTGAAATGTTGATTAGGATTCTGAAAACAATGAACAAGTAATAATAATAATAAAACCTTAGTTATCCTAATCAACTCCCACACAATCGCAAATATACGAGGTGAGTTTGTATATAAGATAAGTAAGGATCGTTCTCACGAGGACAATTGGAACAAGAATTAGGTTCACAAGCCTATTTACTAGTTAGACAAAATAATCAAGAGTTTTTTGATTAAATTTAAACTAAATTTAATCACGAGAAATTAAAATAGAGACAAGAATGTAAAACATTAATCCTATGGAAAGCAATTTAATATAATTGACTAAAAACTAAATCAATCTACTCCACTGGCAAGAATTTAATAAAGAACAAGAGTTTAAATTAAATCTACAAAAGTAATTAAAAACATTGAAATAAAACCCTAACTTCTCGACTATTGAAGCAATTAGGAATTTAAATGCAATAAGATAAGAACGATAACTAAAGAACACGAACACAATGAAAACAAAAATTGAATGCCATAAAGGTAAATCAAACTCAATAAATGCAATGAAAACCAATGTTGATGATCGCTGAATCTTGAATTTTTGACAAAAGAACAAAATTCTAACTTGAACACTTGAGAAAATCTACCCTATGTCTAAATTATTGTTCTAACTATTGAAAACTAAAAACTAACAATGGCTGATGATGGATTCTTGTTTCGTCCCCTTCACTTGGTGTATTTATAGGTAAAATTAGGGTTTCGGAGCTCTAGAATGATAAACACACGAACTCCCCCCGTAAACGAGCCCACAGGAAGATGTTTCTTGCAAAATAAGTAAGCCCATGAAACCTGTCTGACAACGCCTGCTTGAGTGCTGCATAAATGTCACGCCTTGGCATGAAAGGCCATCCAGAATCAAAGATTGGAGCTACTGGATATCACACCTGGGCTCTGTAAAGCGACTCGACTTCGAGTAAGAAGCCTCCACTTTTTTCACGATTTTGATCCTGATGTTGTTAGAATCTTGGAAAACTCAAAACATGAAAATTGTAGATGTTTATCTTAGCTTTCAAATCCAAGATCACCTCAAAACATGAAAGTTGTAGATCTTTTTCCATAATCCAAAATCTCTCCTCGCAGGTACACGTAAATTCCAATTTTACAAGTTTTCTCCAATTTTGTGATCAATTTTAACTCTTTCTTCACTCAAACCATAAAAAACTCAAAATAAACCATTTTAGCTCATAATTGTTCAATTATTGCTTATACATCACTAAAAATGAGTAAATTATACGTAAAATATACGATATTTATGATTCTATCATCTACCACACACTTAGTTTTTGATCTTTCTCGAGAAATATATAGAAATAAATCACATACTCAACACATCTTATCAATTATCCACATAAATAAGCGAAAAACCAAACCATCATACGAAAAATATTAAAATGATAATAAACCTCGTACATGAATTCCAATGTAGGTGTGTGCATAGCCATACAAAAAATAACTTTTAAGACATATCAAATCATGCTAACCCTTTGAATTTTTCTAAACACTCCATAGCTTACACTTTACATTTTTCCACTAATGTACACAACTAACTCAACTTAAATTTGGTAGGACTTTTAGCTTGTAACGTAAGGTTAGGGTCTTGGCTAATAAAGAAGGGGAAAAGGATAAACAAATAAGAAAAAGAGCTTTAAATTTCAACCCTACTTGCCAACACTTTGTAAAATATAACTCCCCCTTTTTTTCCTTTGAATTGGAATGCTACTTCATTTTCCATCTTTTTTTTATTATTTTTTTTATTCCCCAAAACGGGTACCCAGGGTAGGCACTACCCACAAAAAATATCTACGCAGGTACCAGTGATTGGCACTACCTGCAAAAAAAATATCTACACATGTACTAATGATAGGCACTACCTAGTGTTAACACTCCGATGCAGGTGCCAGCAATGGGCACCACCTGCAATACTCCAACGTAGGTGCCAGTGCAGGGCACCACCTGCAATGATCAACAAAAGAAAAAAAAAATTAACATCCCTACACCTTAAACTATAAATCGTTCATTCTAACACTCTCATACAACTACCTTCCATCCTTATATCCCCTTAACAATTAATGTGGCATTAAAACTCTTAAGGACAGGATAGCTCACAAAGGTAGATAAAAAAAAATGAGTTAAAAAAAAGAATGGTGCTTCTGTCCATTCTAAACAAATTAAGGCTCAAGTAAAGTTCTAGGGATAAATTTTACAGTAGGGTTGCCTTGAAAAGCTCAAATCAAATCAAATTATCTAAAATCTCACCTCGAAAATGTAATAAAGCAAGTGTTTGGAATACAATATAAGTGAATAACACAATTATCTCTTAGTGCCAAAAAGCTACAACACTTTAGGGCTGTTAATGCTCAAAAATTAGAAATCATGCTAGGAAGTAGGCCTATATTAACACCGACTACCCTACTCATGAAAACTTAGCTCAAAAATTATTGAGTAGAAAATCAAAGAAACATGCTAAGCAATTTGTGAACAAAGTTTCCAAAAATTTTAAAATCTCTAAAATCAAAAGCTAAGCTACAAATGTGAAAGAAAAAATTGAACAACATGAACAAACAAACAACCAAATAAATAGAAATTGAGAAAACTCCCCACCTCGCACTTAGAGTATAGCATTGTCCCCAATGCAAAAATTAAGAACAGAAAGGGAAAAAATGAAGCTTCTCTATCAAGAAAGAATGTTTGGTGCTGTTTATATGGAACTAAATACCCTTGAGTCGAAGTCAAAAATATCAACCACTAAAACGAAACATAAAAACCTTCAAACATTAAGATAAACAATAAAACCAAAAAAATAAACAAAAACATATGAAATAAAATTATGTAAAAACATGGTTGCCTCCCACGTGGTGCTCCTGTTTACGGTTTTAGGCTCGACTATTGTACTCTCGCTCATGTGAAACATGCTAGGGTGGTTAGCCAACCCCTTCCTTTACGGCTCCATGGAAAATGTTTAATCCCACTCTTCTTAACTATTTTTCTTGATTCCCGACTTTTCTGTAAAGAAATCCACGTTTTCTTATAGTCACCAAAGCTAAGGTCCTCACTAGCGCCTCAACTTGTTTTTTGAACCATTTCCTCTTCTTTTTACACTATTTAAACTTTTGAATATCAGAAACTTTCTAATGCTTTGCACAACTTTCTTGATCCTTTCTCTACACATATCGTCGAGTGGCTTTGATTCTTCATTTGACTTGCCAATAAAAGGATCAAGTGAATAATTAGCACAATTTTCTTTCAAAATTGGAAAATTATCATTATAATCAAAAACATCAATTTCAACCGATTCAGATTCAATTTATAAAATCAGCATCCCTTTATTAACATTTACAAATGATGTGCGGTTGATAAAAATTGCCTCCCAAGAATCATTGGTATTGCATTGCCCGATTGCCGATATCCGACACCAAGAAATCAACAAGAAACACCAACTTCTCTACTTGGACAAGCACATCCTCCAGTAAGCCATATGGTTTCCTTTCATTTAGGTTCGCAAATTGGAGTGTAACGTTAGTCGGTTTGGCATTAGTAATTTCCAACTTATCATAAATGGATTTCGGCATAATATTGATACTAGCTCCTAAATCACAGAGTGAATGATGTAGCATTATTCCTCCAATATTCACCGGTATTGAGAAGTTACTAGGATCTTTGAGATTAAGAGGCAATCTCCCTTGAAAAATTGCACTACATTTGGCATCAAGATAAATTTTATCACCATCATCCCATTTTTGCTTCCATGCTAATAATCCTTCATAAACTATGCATAGTTGGGCATTTTCGTGAGCAGATCAATCAAAGGAATTTTTACATTAACCTTTTTGAACATATTGATGAATTGTTGAAATTGCTTGTCCTTTTCCTCCTTTCTATAATTATTTAGCCTTTCGAACGAATGGAATCTTTACCGAAGAATGCAAATTCAAAGACTCCACTACATGCTTCCTTTTCAACTCCTTGTTTTCATCCACCTTTGCCATCTTGTCATCATCACAACCAACTTCATTCTTCTCCTCAATCACTTTAGAGATTTTCTCCTTTTCTTTTTTACCATCCTCTTGTTTTAGCACCTGTTCATGGATTGTTATTTGTCAATGGAAGTTTGGAGTTATTGTGGTGGTATAATGTAGGCTGACTTAGCTATGGAGCACTTCGAATAGTTGATAAACACCAGGCTTCAGAATCTACTGTTGAAGGAGTTTGTTGTAGATTGCTACCAAGTCTCATCTGTTGGGAGATTTAGAAAGCAAGATGTGCTAGTTTCTTTGAAGGGCATAACTCAAAGACACAGACCTTTATTGTTGCTATTAAAGTCTTATTAGATATATTTTTTAGGCTTTCCCTCTTGTTATTGCTGAAGTGAATCATTTTTTTAGCTTAATGGGTATTGCATTGCACTATTATAAAAAAAAAATAGGTGAGAATAGTCTATCTAGTCAGCTACATACCTCCACAGTGCAACTATTATAAACTCAACACTGATGCTGTTTCGGAGGCAATCTAGGTTTTTCTGCTGGAGGAGGATCAATCGAGGATTTAGCTGGGAACCTAGTGACAACTTACTCTTCATATTATGCAGGTTATCATACTACCTCTTTGCTAAGCTTATGGTAGCTTTGGATGGCCTTTAATTATGCAATAGATTACACTTATGCAAGTTGATAATTGAGTTGGATTCAATAGTGGCATTGCAGCTTATTTCTGATATCCTTATGTCTCCTTGGCAACTGGATAAAATTATACAACTTATTGCTAAGGAGCTTAATAACCTGGATTATACTACATCTCATACTTTCAGAGAAGGTAACAGGCTTGCAGATTATTTAGATAATGTAGGATGTGATGAACAATGTAACTCCATTTATGATTTACACTCTTTGCCTAGATAGCTAGAGGAATCCTAAGATTCAACATAGCAGACAAAATGTCTTGTTATATCTTAGGGTTTCTACAAAATCTTCCAGTTGATTTACGGTTTACGTAAATTCTATTTTTAGGAGATATTGGTTTTTTGTCTCCCTCTTGTACAATTCATCTATTATTAATAAAATTTTGGGAGTTTTGCCCTCCCATCAAGGTTCCAATGGTTAACAAATAAAAAAAAAAAGAATTTTTTTTGTTGGCTTAGTGATATTTGAAATGATTATGAGTTTTTATGGTTTTTTAAATTTAGATTTTTTTCGGGAATTCTAATTGGTTTAGTTGCGGTTTACGAATTGGTGAGAAAAAAAAAAAAAGAGATTTTATCTCAATTTTTAGCAAACGATTAAGGCTTTAGAGCAATTATATGTTTTTGTAACTCTGGGTTTTGAACTGTTGCATATGATGGTTTAATAAGCCAGACCTTTTAGTTGTTCACTTTTTATGAGTTAGATTTCCTAATTGTAGGTTCGATGATAAGTTCATACATACTAAAAAATAGGGATATCAAAAATCAATTACTAATTAAATTTTAACTAAAGTGTACTTGTCTAATAAAATCTAAATACTAAATGTTTATTGTTAGTGTTGAATTATTACTATACAAGTTGATTGCTAATGCTGCTATATGTTGTTGATCTTATTCTATCAAATAAAATTTGTAATATTGAATATCTACCTTTTAGTTTATTACTATACAGATTGATAGTTTTAACATAATTCATGTCACATATTGTACTCCAATTTGATGATATTTTAAACTTTCTTATTTTTGCAGTTAAATAGATTAACAATGAACTCATTGTAGAATATTTTAATAATTCTCAATCAATAAAATGAACTTCTATTTTAAAAATTGCAAAGTACATGTGTTATTTCACAAGACACAATTATTTAGATTTTATAAAATTGCTTTAACTATTAAACTAAACAAATCTATTATATTTCTAATGAAGTATATCTAAAGAAAAGATATAAAAATCACTTATACGCAAATATTTTTCTAAACTTATGTAACTAACTACAAAATTTTTTTAGCTTAGTTATACACTGAAATAGGAATTATATAAGTGGAAAATTAAGTGAACTAAAAAAAAAAAGTTAAATAGTTAGTTTTTGCTAATATGTTTTACTTTTTAATTTATAATAATAAAAATCAAATAATTAATATTTTCAAACATACAAAACACATTCTCTCATACTACTACAGAAGAAAGGGGCTGAAAGTTGAATTTGTTCTGCATATGCTACTGTCGTTACTTGCTGCCGAAGTTTGGTTGCATCTCGTATCTACTACTGTAGACTTTGACAAATTGGATAGGAATCCGTTCTTTTGCTGTTAAAAGTAGGTAAAGCACAGAAAAATATTTGCCATTACTGTTTCATTACTTTAAGTACCATTCGGTTGTTCTCTTAATGTTCTCCAAGTGATAGGTCTTGTGCGGGAAAAAAAAATAAAAATAGGGTCTTTGGTCTTAAAGAATCCTATCTTATTCCGAACTCGTGATCTTTTCTATAAATGAGTTTAAAATGACCTTTCATATGCATTAAATTATAATACATACCTAATACAGTTGAGCACAAGTCTGAAAATACCTTTCATTGGCATGATATTTCAAAGTAGTTTTTTTCTTTTTATGCGGATGTTTCAAAAGATTTTCATAATACTACAAGTGACTTTCTGTTTGAATATCATATCAGCTAAATCCTTTTGGTCTTAGGAACTATTTATATTGATTACAATTTTGTCTGTACGCTTTGTCAAATGTTCGAAGAGTTAGTTTAAACATGACAACACTTGAAACAAATTTGTGTCCATGTGCGTCGAGTTTTTCCTAATTTCATTCGAGTAACCAAACGATTTAATAATATTATCTAGATCCTAAAATCTAAGAAACTTTAAGTTCCAAACTGAATGAAAAATTTGCTGCAAATTCCTCGGTTGAAAACTATCTCTAAAGCAAAATGGTTTTGGGTAACAAGAACATATCAAGAATCTGAGTTCTTATAGGCGCTTGTTCTGTATGAAAAAAGAACCCATGGGAAAAATGAACATGAGTAAAAGGTGAGTGAATTTCGCCAATCAAAAGTAGGCCTTGTTATCCGTGTTGAACTACCTTTATTTTAAACAAAAAGAACTTCTATCGATGGAAATAAAAAGCTAGAGGCCATCAGCTTGTGCTAGGTTCCGATCTAATAATGGGAATCCTTTATATCTCTACTAATAAGTAAACCCAAGACATCACTAGGAATGGATTTGTAATCTATTACAAGATTCCAAGAGGAAGTTGAACTCCCTAGTTTTGGAGCTGAAATCGACCTTAAGCTAAGAAGAAACCTATTCTTCGTATTGCATCAAGCTTCCATGAAGATTGCCCCTAGCAATATTCATTTGGAGCAGACAATCCACTTCCACTATTGCATCTGGGAAAATATGTAGATGGTGAAAAATTTCTGAAACTATGCTCGTTTCCAAAATTATTTTTTTTTTAGGTCGATTGGAAAAAGGAATTCCGGGAGAGAGGAACTCGCATTCCTAAGATTTTATACACAAAGAGTGTAGATCATAAATAAGAGACACATCTGTCTCTTATAAATCTAGATGTGTAAAAGAAAAAAATTCCCATACCTCGCATTCACCGAATGCGAGGTCTAGAAAATTAATTTTAAAAAAAAAAAATTGACCTCGCATTCACCGAATAGAATGCGAGGTCAGACGGCCTTATATTCTGTGAGTTTCTTCCTCGCAGAACCCTCGCAGAATATAACAAAAATTCCTTCCATTTGCAGAACCCCTCCTCCCCTTTCCTCCTCCTCCTCCTCCTCCTCCTCCTCCTTCTCCTTCTCCTCCTTCCATTTGTAGAACCATCAACACATTCCTCCATTCCACCACCATCTCTTTTTCCTCCCCCTCTACAACAACCACCACCTCCATTCCACCACTACCACCACCACCACCCACCACCAACATATTTCAGGTAAATTAAAATTTTTTATTTTTTCCAATAATTTTAATTTATTTATTTATTTAATTTTTTTTAAATAATTAATTTTGTTAATGTAAATGTTTTAGAAAAATATTTTGTGATGGTAGCTTATATTTTTGAATGTAATTGAATATTTAGAGAGAATGGTCTTTGGCTCCAAAGGATATATGTTGTATGTTTGGTTTCTCTTGATTGCGGTGAAATTTGTGGTTATGTTGTTTGTTATACTGAAATTGTGGGCTGTTCTTGGTTTTGTACCTAAAAAATTTTGTCTGATATTGAATGATCAAGAATAACCATGTTTGGATAATTTTGGCCAACAAATTTTGCTTGCTTGAAATGACTGAAATCCAGATAATAGCATGATTTAGGTACTTGATCTCAACATATAATTTTTCTTGCTTAAAGATTCATAAGCTAAACTCCATTTTGGACAATAAAGTATAGGTGATAAAGATGCTTCCTTATGATGTATTGGCCAAAATTCTAGTCACTATTGTGAATGTAAATGAGTTGGTATATGGGGTGAGGGGCTGTTATTGCATTGTTTGTAGCCCTTGTCGGGCATATATTACTTGTAACCCTTTGGGACTAGTGATATGGGTTATTGCATTGGTTGTAGCCCTTGTCGGGCATGTATTACTTGTAAGTGTTGCCGATTTGTTGTGTTGTTTGTAACCCTTATTGGGTATGACCGGCGTAAGAGGGAATCCTCAAGATATAGAGGAACTCTGTCAAATTTTTAAAAAAAAAAAAACATATTCCGTATCCAAAATTGGGGTCTAAACATGTTACATCCTTACAGGAAAATGACATTTGATAGACCCCGTCACATTCTCCTTTATTGGGGAGGAGAAATAGCCTATGAAGGCGGTACTATATCCTACTAGCCAATGGTGTGCAAGAAACTATTCCTAATAAAGCAACGGATTAGGTTTGTTGAGTTAGTTGACAAGATATACGAATTTATGGAGGTTGATAGGGAGTAGTTGAAATTGAATATTTTGTTCAGGCATATAGTTAGTCGTGGTGTTTACTCTGTCATTCCATTGACAGATGATGATGGTATGGATGATTTTTTTGATTTGTTTGATGCCGATCCTACTGAATTTTTGTACTGAGTTGTTTATCGAAATAGAGGAAATTCCCCACGTACCTGTAACCAACAATCTACGGATGTATGGTATGGGGCCAATGATGTCTCTCATGCATTCGACCATGGACGACCAGCCACTGCAGTCCAATGCGCGCAGTCTCTTTGAACATCCTTGGTCATTTGAGTTTTACAACCCAACTTGTTCGTTTTCGATGTCAAACTCAATGCAATCTGATCAATCTATTGGCGCGCACTGTAATAGAGACACCACATGTGAACCCAAGTACCATGCAATATCAACATATGTAGAAAGGTCTCGTAGATGAGGGTTTGAGACAGATGATAATGCTAATAGTGACTCGTCGTAGCATGCATTAGACGAGGATTACGAGTCAGGGTCAGACTCAGAAGATGTATCGAATGATGATTCTGACGAGGATTTGGGGACAAATAACGATGAATGTCAGACACAAGAGGATGTTCCTGCTTATCAACCCAGGGGAATGGCTTTTTTCAATGATATTGGTTGGTAACTACGGTGATTACGATCCCATGGACCGTAGTGACGACGATGGGCTGGTTTATTGGAATGAAGAAAAAAATCATATTCGGTTGCACATGTACTTTGAAAGCAAGGAGAAAGTTAGTAAGGCAGTTAGAATGTGGTATGTACCTCAAAAATGAGAATTCAAAGTCATAGAGAGCCGGAAGAGGACATGGGTGGCTAAATGCAAGACTGCGTCCTCCGGTAGATTAGCTCCCGAAGATTGTGATTGGAGTATTCGAGTACGTGGAAATGAATCTCTTACTGTGTGGAAGGTCACGAAATGGGTAAAATATCACATATGTCTCGGTGAAATATCCGGTAACAACAACAGACATCTTACATCTACAGTCATTACTAACCAAATTATGCACTTAATTGAAAATGATCATGGGCACAAGGTCAAACAAATTCAGGCATTTATTAAGAATAGTTTCAAGGTTGACATCACTTACAAGAAAGCTTGGTATGCTCACAGGAAAGCGATTGTGCTTGCATATGGAAGTTGGGCATCTAATTTTCAACAATTACCCCAAAACGTTGAAAAAGTACTACGCTCCAATCCCCAAACTGTGGTGCAATGGCTACATCATCCCAAAGTAGCGAGGTTGTGAAAATTTTCAAATACATCTTCTGGGCATTTCGGTCATCGATTGATGCATTCCACATGTGTAGACCTGTCCTATCTGTTGATGGCACGCATCTACGAGGGGAGTATCGGGGTAAATTACTTATTGCCGTCGCTTTGGATGCTAACAATCAGATTTTACCTGTTGCGTATGCAATTGTTGATGAGGAAACAATACAAAGTTGGGGTTGGTTCATGGAGCACTTGAGACACCATGTTGTACGTGACTTGGAGACCGTTTGTATAATATCAGCATCGTGGCATTCTGCATGCTATGAGTGAGTCCCCTTTATGGCAGGAACCATTTGCATATCATAGATTCTGTCTGCGTCACGTTCGGAGTAATTTGATGACCAAATACAAGGGAATGTAGAAGTGAAGAAGTTGTGTTGGTCTCTTGGTGTCAAGATACTTATGCGGAAATGCGGAAATGGAATAAGCACCAACAAACGATACAGCTTCAACATCCAGAGGCTTGGAGATATCTGGCAGATATTGGCCTTGACCGTTGGTGCCTTGCTCACGATGGAAATCGTAGGTGGGGAATACACGGGGTGAACATTTTCGCACATCAATTACACCAAAGAATAGGAAAAGATTGTTGACAGCAGACAAAAAAGGCGGAGGACACACAGTCATGGTATTTGATCATCTACTGGTGTCTATAGAATTAAAACACCTCATCGTGTGACTGGAAGTGGTGGTAATGTACAAACTGTCAATTACGTACAGAAGACATGTAGTTGTGGTAAGTGGCAAGCGTACAGGTTCCCATGTTCGCATGCGTTGGTAGTTTGCAAGCTTAAGGGTGATGAACCAACGTGACTGCTTGCTGACCATTATACCACTCGCATATATCGAGACCAGTACACCGTTCCAGTAGATTTGTTCCGCAATCTAATCCAGATGAGTTGCCTCCTATTCAGTGGCAGTTACGTGGTGATGACAGTATGTTCGTAGAACGTCGGGTAGGCTGGGTACATGTGAGGCGTATCCGAAACGAGATGGATATTAGGGATCCCCATGAACCCAGAAGATGTACGAATTGTCATCAACCGGGACATCACCGCAGGAGTTGCCCTTCGCGATAACAATGATTTGTCTTTTGTATTGTATTGTTTATGTATTTATTGTATTCTATGAATGTAGTTTGTTTTTAATGTATTCGTTTATCAAAAAATATTGTATTATCAAAAAATGTTTGTCTGATCATTGATTACAATCAAAAAATATTGTATTATCATTCATTCTTTTCATATTACTTTGTTTAGGTATGGATGATCAGTCACGAGAGCTTGTTCATCCTGGACCACATATAGATGATATTATATCACCTACGATGCCGCATAGGGCTAGATCTATTTTTGACGGTCTTATCGATGACTGATTGCCATACTACAGGTTAAGCGTTGTGATGGAACTTTTTGGGATCACATGCCCATACCGGCGCGGGTATGGCATTATATTTGTTTGGCAGGTTTCGAGGGCATCTCATCTTTAGGACGTATTTTAGTGGACCATGCTTTGATCACCAGTCTTGTCGAGCGATGGCGACCTGAGACACATTCTTTTCATCTACCCATTGGAGAGGCCACCATCACATTACAGGATGTAGAGGTACTGTGGGGTTTACACATTGACGGACCGCCCGTGACGGGTAGAGACACTACTCATTCTGCAGATACTTGGAGCCAGTTATGCATAGAGTTATTGGGTTTCATGCCTACTAGATCAGACATTGACGGTGGTCGTTTGAAAGTTGGATGTTTGTCTGCTGCATTAGATCGTCCGCTTCCCGATGATGCGACTGATGACATGTGTCGGCAGATGGCACGTACATATTTACTTGTACTTATTGGAGTCAGATATTTCCAGATAATTCAAGCAATAAAGTGGCAAAATCATTTACACTGTATCGCAGCTTGTGTGATGCTACTTCACCCACAGCTAGAAATATCTGCGGACCAGTACTATTAGTACAGGTATATTTGAGTACTTTATATTCATTTATTGTATACGTCTGTCAAAATTAGTAGAATGCATACTAATTAAGAATTACAGTTATGGGCTTGGGAGCGCATGCCGACACTACGTCCTACTCGGTTAGAGCACGCAAAGGAGCATCACGAAGAATATGGATCTCGGTATATATGTTTTGTTAAACTGTTTAATTAAACATTTTTACATTGGATTTGATATTTATTAATTTGTATTGCAGGTTGGATGTTGGATTTGATTTGCGCAATGCTCCTCGTCATGTTTTATCTATTTTTCGAGATCAGTTACATACTTTGCGACCCAATGAGGTACATCCGTCGATTACATTTCTTTTGCACTTTTGTACGATGTCATCCTCATATTTTGTTTATTTACTAACTTTTTGTTGAATTGTTTGGTATTAGTTTATATGGCAGCCATTCTCTGATGAGGTACTTCATATGCTTCCCCATTACTGCACTGCTGGTCGTGACATATGGCATGCAGTTACTTATTTCATATGTTGGGAGATCGTGGAATGTTACCTCCCTCATCGGGTTATGCGACAGTTCGGGTTGCACCAACCCATACCAGATGAGAGATTGATTGGTAATCAATGTGCACTTCATTTGATAGACTGCCGTGGTCGGGCGAACAATGATTGGGAGTTGACCCACCGACATTATATAGATATTTGGGGCGTAAGAACGAATACAGTTGAGGTTGGTCTCCCATGTGTTGATACTACACATGCATTGGGTGATTATGTGCAATGGTACCGACCGAGGACGGTGATGTACATATCCAATCCTAGTCATCGCCCTACTTTTCCAGAAGGGTACCACGGCTATGGTGCACATGCAAATTATCTAGTATTTACGTTATAACATCCACACCAGGCACATGATCCACATAGAGTAGAGCGGGCTCCGCGGTGAGGCAGGCAACACGGAGGTGGTCATCGACGTCGTCGAGTTCCATCTCCTCGGCCCCATGTAGATGCTGGATCCTCTCATGTTAATATTCCATTCGAGGGTGACACTTCACACACTGTCGCCAATGCGCACTCCAGTGGGACCATCATCTTTTGGACAGTTGTCCACTGGGCCAGATCCAGAGCATACTGGTCCAACTATTTCAGATGAAGAACATGAACGCGAACAGAAACATAGCTTCGCAGGAACAAATTGCTCACCATACTCAACAGTAAGACACTCCTCTATGTTATGTCTGTCGATCAAAAAGGGTGCCTAAACCTAAAGAGTGTGGTACGGGCGGGAGATTTGGAGATCATGGACATTGACATTTGTTATTACTTCTCGCAATTATGTGTGATTGATATCCGTTATTTGTATATCATTGTTCGCCCTTGTCGGGTATTTTTTTATTATTATTAGGTTTTTATTTATGTTTTTTAGCCCTTGTCGGGCTTTTATGGATGTTTGTTACCCTTGTTGGGTATGGTTGTTGGCAGGGAGAATGTTCGTAAAATAGGGGATGTTATGTCAAAATTTTATCAAAAAATATGATAAATTAATAAATTTGCTTTCTTACAACATTTCATTCGTGTACTATTTCGTTAATGTTATACTTTATGGTATAAAGATAATGGTTTAGTATTCCTATATATCGTATTAAATAAATTTTTACAATTTAGTATTTAAGTGATTTTATCTTTACAGCCAAATCCTTCTTTAATTAACAAAAATATCAAACATTTTTCTATTTTAGTAATAGTACCAAAAAAAAAAATTTCCCTTCGCAGAATACAAAGTCAAATGTTTTAAAAAAAAAAATTTATTTTTATTTTTGCCCAATTAATGCGAGTTCCCCCTGCCGAAAATTACATTTTCAGTTGACATAGAAAAAGAACGATTTTTGAAACAAGCACAATTTTAGGAATTTCTCGTAGATGGTAGATAGGAAAAAGCGTTGAGAACCTTTCGAAACACGATACATTACTTTTTTTAGAGAGTTATTTGTCGAATACAAAGTTTGCTAATGGGACTAGGAAACAACACTCTCAATATACAACGAAACTGTGTGAGTTCTGCAATTAGTAATATTGAAGATTACTTCCCTAACCTCTTACTCTAAGTATTGAGTAGTTTTGGGAATGAATATGAATTTTTTATAATTGGTCTATTTATAGAACATCAATAAACACAATTCAAAGAATATGTTTCAAATAAAATATATATTTTCATAAGATCATTTTGTTATACCAATGACACCGTATCTCAACTAATAAAAATATGTATATTTCTTTGAAAATATACGTATTTACAAGGGAATGTATTAATAAAGTCTATTGGTATATGTGCATACATTCGCTTTAAACACCTAAATAGTTATAAAGTATCTATTAGAAGTTAGTTGGCGAATGAACTTCATGCCAAAAGACACAAAGATAATAATGCATTTAATGGTACGTGGATAGTTGAAAAATTTATAAACTATCATTCATAACACATCCGAGAGTATCGTGAATGACATGGTTGAAGACCTTGCACGAGTGCGCGAACTTCAGCCTCAACAGTGGTCGTTGTTCCAGTTGAAACAACATAGCCGAAGATCACCTTTCTCAAATTATCACGAGCTAGGCCTCCAATTCCCGCACGCCCCGAATTGCCTAAAGATGATCCATGTATGTTGAGTTTGACACAACCTAACTGTTGTAAGAATCACGAAACAGCAAGGGGAGTTTGAGGCATAGTTTCGGGAGGTCTTTTTTTTTACTGATTAATTGAAATGTTAATATATTTGTTATCATCTTTATGATGATTTTCAAAAACAATTTAAGAATTTTAGAACTAAAATTACCTAATGAACTCCATGAGACGCTACAATTTAGGATCAAATTACTAATAGTTTTATTAAACAAGGGGTAAAATATAGTCATGCACCATACAAGGGATGAAGTGTAATTAATTTTAAAATTATACGAGGGTATTTCAGTCACTTTTAGCATTCTGACTAACGTTGACTTTGACCGTTAGTCAAAGGAGGCTATATGTATATAGTTTTTCACACAGGGCAAATTGAGACATAGTCAAATTTACATATGGGTAAAATGTAAATATTAACCTTGGTTTAAATACTATTTGAAAAGATAAAAATTGAAGGAAATGATCTCAATCTAAACTAAAGACTAGAAATAGTGAAAATGGTGGATTAGTATATAGTCTAGCCAATTCCCATACTTTAATTAATACATTCGCGATCAATTGGTTTAATTAACTAAATTAGAGATCAATTCCGTCAATTTCTTATGCTTACAAGTGCACGAGATCACATTAAGTAATATAGCAATGATTGAGTATCATTTCTACTTGGACTAGAGAATAAGCATCGAAATTACTAATTTTACTACTATTTAGACAATCAATTTTAAGAGATTGAAATATTTAAATGACAGAAAATTAAATTATGGCATAAAATAAACTAGAGTGAATTCAAGATTTAAACAAGCGTTAGGATTTCTAAATTTTACCAATTGTTAGCTTAAACACTATTCAAGATATGCTAGATTGATTCCCAATAGTGCTGGTAGAATTCCCTAATGTAATCACTAAGTTTTAGTTCGAAAATTAGCAATTCTTTTTCTACTAATTTATTTGGCTTTGATACGGAACAAATAGTTAGAAGTTCTCGTACTTTTGGTTTGAACTAGGAATTCTTGTAGAGACTACACAAATAGAATTAATCCTTAGTCTAACACTTCAATTCAGATTCATGCAATTACTATATTTCTTTGAACATGCAAATCACTTGGTTCATTGATTCACATATATATGAAATCACTTAAAAATTGGCCAAAGACTTGAAAGCATTAAGAACATAGTAAAAACTCAATCTTAAACACAAATCAATATAGAGTATCATTAGAAAAAAATGTTTAAGCCATCACTATGGCTGCAACTTGAAAACCCTAACTAATATATTTAACACATAACTATAATAAAAAAATCCATTAGAGTAATAGAATGCATGATTGAATAGATTAAACTAATGCTAGGAATGTTTAAAAACACAATAGAAGTCACCGAAGTGATGATCCAAGACTGTTACCCTTGATTCTTCAATGCTTAGCCTCCTTGAGTTGTGCAGAGAAACAAAACCCTAATTATGGCTATAAAACTAACGGTGAACTAAATGATATAAAACTAGGTTTAAAAGAGACATTTATAGGTTTTCAAGTGTACAAGGGTCTCGGGTTGGAATAACTTCAGCGATCTTACCAATTTGTGTGCTAATTATGAAAACCCTAAAATGCATAAAAACCCTAAAAACAAACACAACAAACACTCAATTTTTGTATAAAACCTAGTTAAAAAGCATGTAAATAACTCTCATTTGAGAGGGTAATCATTAACCAATTCTTAGTCCCTCATGTAAGTTAGGTCTATCAATCTAATTAATATAAATATGGATCCCTCTTATGGCTTAGAACTAACCAAAATTGATTATCTATCCATGGAATTCAAAGGTCAGCGATTAGGTGAAAAGTTCACCAAGATCAATTCAACAATAATCTAACTACTAATAAGATCTAAATGGAGGTTTAACTCCCGTTCTCACCTCGAGTCTATGTTAACCTATTTATTAGGTTTAACTCCGGTTCTCCCCTAGTAACCTATTATAGTTCATTAGCAATATCAAATATATCCAATTTACCACCCAACTGATCAACACCCACATAGAATTGGCATCATCCAACCTTAACTAATAACAATTTAGAACATGATTAAAAGCTTGAACATAAAAAAAAATTGTGGAAAGTAAGTAAACCAAAATACCCATCAAACTAGGAGAGCATGTGAAGAAAGCATTTAAACCTTAAATAGCATGTAATTAACCACTAAAAATAATTAATGAATATCAATAAAGTACTTACTAAACAAAGAAGCAACTTTTAACCACAAATCTACATCAAACTAAACAAGATATTGAAAAGATGAAACTAGGCTAGAAATTCTTTCCCAAGTGGGGAGGAGAAAAGAAGGGATGCACAAGGGTAGGGAACAGCTAAAAATCAGCCTTCAAAGATGTATATATAATGTATATAGAGTTTTGGGACAAAAGAACACTATTGCCCTTTACATATTTGAAATCAAGTAAATAACATCAAAATTTTGCGCCTCTCAGAGTGGTTTACTATCGGCCATATTTTTACTCTGGAAGGTTACCTAGAGGCCAAGATTCTTCTGGACATGTTAGCTTGAGACTAACATTTTCTCTTGGTCCCTTAGCTGGTGGCTAAGGGCACTTTACAACCCTAGTTCTGATTTCTTCGTTTTGCTTCATTTTCGCTACTTCGATGTTTCCAATGTGACATTTTCCCGCCAAAACCCTACACAAAATATAGCACACAGTAACATGTGTTAATTAACACTAAATAAACACTTAAACACTAAGCAAAACAATCACAAACACTATAAATGAAAAAATGCACAAAAAGCCTAAAATCCGTTCAGACTAGAGTTACAACTGACCAAATTAAAGTATATGAATAACCCTAGTTTCTTAGGTTATCACACGCCTAAATTTAGACTTTTGATAGTCCCAAGCAAAACACAACAAAAAATACATAAACATATAACCTAACACAAACTACCTTTTACTTAGTCATTAACTATGCTATTATTGTAAATTGTCTCTTTTACTTATACACATCTAGATGTGTATAAGATACAGATCTATAATGTGCTAAAATACACAAAAAATTAGTTTTTGGGTTAAATAGTCAACTTGGAGACTAATTGGTCAACTTGGGTACTATTTGGGTCAACTTTGGAAGCTTTTTAAGTCTTCTTCTTGTTGTTTCTTCCTCATTTCTTCCTAGCAGCAGCTGAACTCCTCTTCCTCCATTTTCCCCAAAAATTTTATACTTTCAGCTTGGATTTCAAGTAGAAATCACTTGGAAGGTAAGATTTTATGTATTTTAGCACTTATGGCTTATGGGCTTTATGATTCAAGCTTTAATTTCAAGTTTTGTAGGATTCTTTATGGCTGAGAAAACCCTCTTTGCAGCCTTATATGTGTTGATTTATGTATGTTATGGGTTGTTTTTAGTGTTTTGGAGGTTGGGAAGTGATTGGGATGGATTTTTAACAACTTTCCATGGTTAGATTACAAATTTTAAGATTATGACTTAGGGTTTTGTCTTCCATATGTGACCTAGAGTGTTATGCTATGAATGCTTATGTCTATGCACATAATGATGTTTTAAGAGTGTTTTAAGGTTAGTTTGGATAGGAATTGAGACTTGAAACCAAGTGGAATTGATTTCCCTTCATTTTGTAAGTAAGCGGAAGTTTGGCGCAACTAGGATAATTTGGATAATTGGTTATGTTTAAAGGGTCTTTAATGATCTTTTGATGGTTTTAGGTGTTTTGCCTCCCATTGTTGTGGAATGCTATTGATATAGTCCCGGCTATTGCTCCGGTGAATCTTTCCGTTTATGGATTTTGTTGGTTGAATATGTTGTTTTGAGTTGGGTTGTAACCAAGGTCCCTTGAATACCTTGGATATGGATTTTGTTGGTTGGTTGAATATGTTGTTTTGAGTTGGGTTGTAACCAAGGTCCCTTGAATACCTTGGAATTGGATTTTATTGGCAGGAGGATAGCCTAATTATAGCCTAGGGAGGCGAAGTTTTTTCGGTTTTCGAAAAGGCAAGCTTATTATCTCCTAATCTAGCTGTAATACGAAATTGAGGGATTAACTAAGTGTTTTGACTGGGGTTTTAGCTTGTCGAAGTTGGTCAGAAATTGTGAAAAGGTCATTTTTGACCAAAGAGCTTTTGGTGTCGTTTTCTATCGTTTCGCGTCATTTAAAATCCTTCCAAAGTCATTCTTTAACTTCTTAATCTTTTCTAAGAGTCCTCTTATATCTGTTTTAGGTACTGGTCTATATAATTTTGGATGTGTTTGGAAATGTTTGATTTGTGGAGAACCGGTTCTATAGTCATCCATAATGGACGCCATGGTGATCACTGCTGCATGAATGTGATGAACTATTTCTTGAGGGGTCTTGTGATGGGATAACTTGACCTCCCGGTCGGACTAGTAGGTGTGGTAGATTACTAGATCGGCTAGTATTGCAATAATACCTTGGAGCCTAAAAGGCTGATAATGCTAAAAGATACTCATGCTATTTTATTAAATTCCGGATTGAAACTATACTTGGATTTGTTAGCTATGCTTTAGCATACTATATTTTGAAATGATTGGATCTTTTTGGCTATGTTTTGGAAAAGCATACGATGTTTTGTAATGTTTGGATCTTTTTGGCTATGTTTTGGACATGCCTGACATTTTAATGGCATTATACATTTTACAAACTTCTTATGATTATGGTTTATTGATGTTTAAATGGCATGAGACATTTTAGAAACGCTTTATGACTATGGTTTTCGCAAATCTCAATAGATGTGTATAAGAGACAGGGATATCATAAAACTAATGTCACATGGGACGAGGGGTGAGCATAACTAGCTCAGTGGTTATGCTCACCCCACGTGACTTATAATTTTTCAGATTAGGTGCTCGTTTTGACTCTCCACCAGCAAGTTAGCGACTTTTAGATTGTCTCCGATTCCACATTCTTGGTAGGACTCATGCGGATAATCTTATCTAGATGTGTATAAGAGGTAGTGTATTAGATAGGTTTTGTAATGATGAAATTTGTTTTTGTTGTAGCATCTTTTGTACTAAGAAGGAATTTTGTAATTCGTATTTTTGTGTAAAAATGAAATATTCGGTTTTATAGTTAAGAAATGCTTTGATGGTTCTATTACATTGTGGTTAAGTTTGTTGCTCTGTTCGTTTGTGCCTTGCGCTTTGGACCGGTGTGCCATTAGCGCGCGTGTTACGATCCCGTTTTTGGGGCGTGACATTTAGTGGTATCAGAGCATAGGTTTGAATCCTAAGTCTAGTAATAAGCATTCGATGAGTCTTTCGAGGTTTAAATCGATATAAGATACACTTAGAATTATATAGATTCTGTTTTGTTCGCCGCATTACAGACCCTTTAAACATCTCACACTGTGAAGGCGTTTAAGGCCTTAGATAGGGGTTGTGAGAGCTATTTGGCTTATGTGATAGACTCTGATAAAGTAGAGCCAGGCATTGAGGATATCCTAGTGGTTAGGGAGTTTCGAACGTATTTCACCTTGGGGAGCACCGATCTTATTTGTTCGGAAGAAAGATGGTAGTTTGAGGCTTTGCATTGACTAAACATAGCCAAAAAGATCCAATAATCTGTTTGCCAAATATACTGTCTCACGGATTGATGACTTGTTTGATCAGCTTAAGGTTGCGGGGTACTTCTCTAAGATTGATTTGCGGTCCGGATATTATCAATTGAGGATCTTGGATCGACAAGATAAGACATTGAGGAATAAATTTATTGATAACATGAAGGTTTTAAATCTAATCATTCTAGAACAAAGCTACCAAAAAGATGAGAGCCTCATGAGATGTTGTAGTATCCAGCTTTGTTTGCTTCGTGATTTCGTAAGTTTCGAGGACGAAACTTTGTTTAAGGGGGGTAGAATGTGAAACCCAATATTTTAATAGCCTTGTTCTTTTGATTTTAATTGGTTTAAAATGTTTTTCATATTATAAATAGTCATAAAGTACTTCAACTTATTCGTTTTTCAATTCGGCAAATTTTTCGGTTTACGCTCCGATTTCGGTACCGGCGGGTAAACGGGTCAAAAGTTGGACTAAGTGTAATTAGTGCATTGTGGTGTGTGAGTGTTGTTTGATGGCTGATTTATAATGTTAATTTGGTAGCAAAAAATTAGTTTTTGGGTTAAATAGTCAACTTGGAGACTAATTGGTCAACTTGGGTACTATTTGGGTCAACTTTGGAAGCTTTTTAAGTCTTCTTCTTGTTGTTTCTTCCTCATTTCTTCCTAGCAGCAGCTGAACTCCTCTTCCTCCATTTTCCCCAAAAATTTTCTTGGATTTCAAGTAGAAATCACTTGGAAGGTAAGATTTTATGTATTTTAGCACTTATGGCTTATGGGCTTTATGATTCAAGCTTTAATTTCAAGTTTTGTAGGATTCTTTATGGCTGAGAAAACCCTCTTTGCAGCCTTATATGTGTTGATTTATGTATGTTATGGGTTGTTTTTAGTGTTTTGGAGGTTGGGAAGTGATTGGGATGGATTTTTAACAACTTTCCATCAGAAAGCCACATGGTTAGATTACAAATTTTAAGATTATGACTTAGGGTTTTGTCTTCCATATGTGACCTAGAGTGTTATGCTATGAATGCTTATGTCTATGCACATAATGATGTTTTAAGAGTGTTTTAAGGTTAGTTTGGATAGGAATTGAGACTTGAAACCAAGTGGAATTGATTTCCCTTCATTTTGTAAGTAAGCGGAAGTTTGGCGCAACTAGGATAATTTGGATAATTGGTTATGTTTAAAGGGTCTTTAATGATCTTTTGATGGTTTTAGGTGTTTTCCATTGTTGTGGAATGCTATTGATATAGTCCCGGCTATTGCTCCGGTGAATCTTTCCGTTTATGGATTTTGGCAAATTGGTTGATCATATGAGGCTAGTAATTATGTAACCAAGGTCCCTTGAATACCTTGGAAATGGATTTTGTTGGTTGGTTGAATATGTTGTTTTGAGTTGGGTTGTAACCAAGGTCCCTTGAATACCCAACTCATTGGATTTTATTCAACCAACCAACATAGCCCATTTATAAGGTAGGAGAGGCGAAGAAGTGTTCGGTTTTGAAATGCCAGAGCTATTATCTCCTAATCTAGGCTGTATAAACGAATTGAGGTTAACTAAGTGTTTTGACGGGTTTTAGCTTGTAGTTGGTCAGAGAAATTGTGAAAAGGTCATTTTGACCAAAGAGCTTTTGGTGTCGTTTTCTATCGCTTTCAAGGGCTTTCGCCCTAACACCTGTCTCTTATACACATCTAGATGTGTATAAGAGACAGGACCTAAAACAGTACCACGCCACATAATTGGCGACGCATCGATCTCAAGTGATTTTGCAGATGTCTCTTATACAGAGACAGTCCATACACATCATACACATTCTAATCCATCCAAACATATTTCAAAAATCGTTAAACAAAATACAAGTGGAAGAGGGTCTATGTTACCCCTGGAATTCTTTTGAAAGTTTTAATCAAAGGGGATAGAAGCTGTCTCTTATACAGGAGAGACAGGATGTAACTAATTTGGACAGTTATATCTGAAAACGCTAAAAGATACTCATGCTATTTTATTAAATTCCGGATTGAAACTATACTTGGATTTGTTAGCTATGCTTTAGCATACTATATTTTGAAATGATTGGATCTTAAAGGCTATCTTTTGGAAAAGCATACGATGTTTTGTAATGTTTGGCTCTTTTTGGCTATGTTTTGGACATGCTCGACATTTTACATTCCATGATACATTTAAGAAACTACTTATGATTATACATTTATTGATGTTTAAATGGCATGAGACATTTTAGAAACTGCTTTATGACTATGGTTTTCGCAAATGTGGTTATCTTTATGTTTTCTTTGTATCGAAACACTTGGCCCCATTTGAAGAGCTTTGATGATATCCAGAGCTAGTTATGCTCACCCCACGTGACTTATAATTTTTCAGATTAGGTGCTCGTTTTGACTCTCCACTACGCTTAGCAGCTTTTAGATTGTCTCCAGATTCCACATTCTTGGGTAGGACTCTCGGATAATCTTCCAAGCTTCTCTTTGTTTGGAGAGGGGTAGTGTATTAGATAGGTTTTGTAATGATGAAATTTGTTTTTATTGTAGCATCTTTTGTACTAAGAAGGAATTTTGTAATTCGTATTTTTGTGTAAAAATGAAATATTCGGTTTTATAGTTAAGAAATGCTTTGATGGTTCTATTACCTGTCTCTTAACACATCTAGATGTGTTGGGGCGTGACATTTAGTGGTATCAGAGCATAGGTTTGAATCCTAAGTCTAGTAATAAGCATTCGATGAGTCTTTCGAGGTTTAAATCGATGTGCTCGGGCTTAGAATTATATAGATTTCTGTTTTGTTCGCCAGACGCCAAGGTAGGAATTCCGGGAATTCTTTGACGAGAGTTATTGATTGACTTGTTTTGGAGGTTTTGAGAGGTCCTTGCTTATGTAATTTTTGTTGTACCTTTGTTGAATCTTGAAGGAGTTATTCTTTGCTCATGATTTCCGCTTTGACTCTTATCTTAACTAGATGTTTTCTTAGATGTCTCGTTCAAGAAACCTAGATGGTTAGAGGATCCTTATAGGAGCTTGACGGACGGAAAGGAAAGGTTTTGGAGTCTAGGTTTGTTTTGAAAGGTTGTCGGTTAGAGTTTTGTGATAGGAAGTTCGAGGTGACCTTATTGCCACACGATCGACTTTGATTTGATTTTGGGTTTGGATTGGTTGGCGGCAATAATGGTGCGACGATTGATTGTAAAGAGAGGTATGTGATGTTTCGGATCGGTTTTAGATACGGTGATTTTCAATGAAAAAAGCCCAAGAGTAGGATTCCGATCAACAATGCGCGTTTTAAGGCCTTAGATGGTTGTGAGAGCTATTTGGCTTATGTGATAGACTTTGATAAAGTAGAGCTGCATTGAGGATATCCTAGTGGTTAGGAGTTTCGAACGTAACGTATTTCACCTTAGGGGAGCAATCTTATTTGTTCGAAGAAAGATGGTAGTTTGAGGCTTTGCATTGACTACCGTGTGAGCTTAATAGGAATATCTGTAGCGTGAAGAGAATAAATACCCTTTACCACGGATTGATGACTTGTTTGATCGCTTAAGGTTGCGGGGTACTTCTCTAAGATTGATTTGCGGTCCGGATATTATCAATTGAGGATCTTGGATCGACAAGATAAGACATTGAAATGTGGAATCTGGAGACAATTAACCGCTGCTAATAGGTGGGAGTCAAAAACGTCTCTTATACACATCTTTATAATATGAATAGTCATAAAGTACTTCAACTTATTCGTTTTCAATTCGGCAAATTTTTCGGTTTACGCGATTTCTACGAGCGGGTAAACGGGTCAAAAGTTGGACTAAGTGTAATTAGTGCATTGTGGTGTGTGAGTGTTGTTTGATGGCTGATTTATAATGTTAATTTGGTAGCAAAAAATTAGTTTTTGGGTTAAATAGTCAACTTGGAGACTAATTGGTCAACTTGGGTACTATTTGGGTCAACTTTGGAAGCTTTTTAAGTCTTCTTCTTGTTGTTTCTTCCTCATTTCTTCCTAGCAGCAGCTGAACTCCTCTTCCTCCATTTTCCCCAAAAATTTTCTTGGATTTCAAGTAGAAATCACTTGGAAGGTAAGATTTTATGTATTTTAGCACTTATGGCTTATGGGCTTTATGATTCAAGCTTTAATTTCAAGTTTTGTACACATAATTTTAGTGTTCACAACTACCTATTTGCAGCCTTATATGTGTTGATTTATGTATGTTATGGGTTGTTTTTAGTGTTTTGGAGGTTGGGAAGTGATTGGGATGGATTTTTAACAACTTTCCATGGTTAGATTACAAATTTTAAGATTATGACTTAGGGTTTTGTCTTCCATATGTGACCTAGAGTGTTATGCTATGAATGCTTATGTCTATGCACATAATGATGTTTTAAGAGTGTTTTAAGGTTAGTTTGGATAGGAATTGAGACTTGAAACCAAGTGGAATTGATTTCCCTTCATTTTGTAAGTAAAAGCGGAAGTTTGGCGCAACTAGGATAATTTGGATAATTGGTTATGTTTAAAGGGTCTTTAATGATCTTAGATGTGTATAGGTGTTTTCCATTGTTGTGGAATGCTAAATTGATATAGTCCCTATTGCTCAGGTCCAAACTGTCAGTTTATGGATTTTGTTGGTTGAATATGTTGGTTTGAGTTGGGTTGTAACCAAGGTCCCTTGAATACCTTGGATATGGATTTTGTTGGTGGTTGAATATGTTGTTTTGAGTTGGGTTTAAACCAAGGTATTGAATACCTTGGAATTGGTATTCAAGGGACCTTGGTTACAACCCAACTAAGAGTCCTCTTATATCTGTTTTAGGTACCACGCCACCTACCGCTGGCGATCGCATTCAGTGATCTTTTGTGCAGTTTTTGCTTTGATAGGTGGGTAACATAGACCCTCTTCCACTTGTATTTTGTTTAACGATTTTTGAAATATGTTTGGATGGATTTTAGAATGTGTATGATGTTTGGAACTGCACTTTTACCAAGTTTTGGAACTATTACATATGAAATCGGGACCAAGCTATTTTATGTTAATCAATTGATATGTTTGCAAACTCTTTTGATATGAAAGCATTTTATGACTGTTTTGGCTCATAGGTGACCTAGGTATATAATTTTGGATGTGTATGGAAAGAGACAGTTCATAGCATCTATAGTCATCCATGGGACGCCATGGTGACTGTGAATGTGATGAACTATTTGGGAGGGTCTTGTGATGGTCTGTCTTGACCTCCCGGTCAGACTAGTAGGTGTGGTAGATTACTAGATCTGGCTAGTACTGTAGGTTTATACCTTGGAGCCTAAAAGATACTCATGCTAAAAGATACTCATGCTATTTTATTAAATTCCGGATTGAAACTATACTTGGATTTGTTAGCTATGCTTTAGCATACTATATTTTGAAATGATTGGATCTTTTTGGCTATGTTTTGGAAAAGCATACGATGTTTTGTAATGTTTGGATCTTTTTGGCTATGTTTTGGACATGCCTGACATTTTAATGGCATGATACATTTTAGAAACTACTTATGATTATGGTTTATTGATGTTTAAATGGCATGAGACATTTTAGAAACTGCTTTATGACTATGGTTTTCGCAAATGTTATTATCTTTATGTTTTCTTTGTATCGAAACACTTGGCCCCATTTGAAGAGCTTTTATGATATCCACTGAGCTAGTTATGCTCACCCCACGTGACTTATAATTTTTCAGATTAGGTGCTCGTTTTTGACTCTCCACCGCGTTAGCAGCTTTTAGATTGTCTCCAGATTCCACATTACTGGTAGGAACTTCATAGATAATCTTCCAAGAAAAAGTTTGTTTGGAGAGGGGTAGTGTATTAGATAGGTTTTGTAATGATGAAATTTGTTTTTGTTGTAGCATCTTTTGTACTAAGAAGGAATTTTGTAATTCGTATTTTTGTGTAAAAATGAAATATTCGGTTTTATAGTTAAGAAATGCTTTGATGGTTCTATTACATTGTGGTTAAGTTTGTTGCTCTGTTCGTTTGTGCCTTGCGCTTTGGACCGGTGTGCCATTAGCGCGGCGTGTTACGGTCCCGTTTTTGGGGCGTGACATTGTGTCATAATGAAAATGCCGTGTACATATATATATATATATAGAGAGAGAGAGAGAGAGAGTAGAAAATATCAAGCATTCACTCAAACTTGTCTGGATGAGACCATACTGATGAAAAAACTTAACAAATGACATCAAAGTCGAAAGCAACGTTTCAACCCCACATTCACTAGTACAAACTAGCTTAAATCAAGAATTATTTATAAGTTTTCAACCTCTCTCTGTAGTGTAAGGCCAAGTTAAATAAGATGGGATAAATATGGATAAAACTATCTTAAATCACCTTAGACACATCAACAAGAAATCCCAGACCAAAACCGCATGCACATGGTCCCAAAATCCATATCATTCAACCAATACACTCGAAGGCACACAAACATTTTTTATTGCACTAGAATGTGAAGGTAACTTAAACCTTCTTCATTGAACAACACAAAAGCTCATGCATTTTCACATTTTTTTTTTCTCATTTCTTCTCTTTTTCTCCTTTTCTTCTATCACTTTTTTTTCCATAAAAACATAACAATTGCACATAGGGGATTATTAACAATTGCATTGAAGTCAACTTTGACTCCTTCCTCAATGAATACAGAAAAACCATCCATTATCCAACATAAACATAATAGGCCACAACATTGAAGAATTAAAACAGATCAACAATAGCTAAAATGATGGGTTCAAAAGAGGTCAACAAAAGAAAATGAATTGCTATATAAGACTAACAAGGATAATAAGGCTCAATTAGGGACACTAGGGTCAATATTGCAAAAGGTAGGCAATCTTGGCACAAATTATCCAAAGAAAGCCTATATCATTTTTAAAACTTAAGTTTCATTAATATTTCACAAAGATAAAATATCCAAACTACCCAAAAGATCCAGACTACCCAATTAATGTCACAAGTTAAAACAAATTGCAAGTGATTGCCAGATAAGTACTCAGTCAAGAGTATCAATAACCTCTATTCATTTTTAATTATTTTTCTCCTCATTTTTCTTTAGTCATCCTTTTTTTTCATTAACTACTTCATAAATTGATAGGATCAATAGTCAAAGCATCATGTTGATAACTCTAAGAAATTAGGGCTATCCATAATCTTTTTGGAATGATTTTTGCACTAGTTTGACGATTTTAGGATTTATGTGCTTGTTTTCGTGTATTTATATTTTTATGTGGTCGTGAGTATTTTGTTCAGTGTTTAAGTGTTTATTTAGTATAAATGTTAATGTGTGTACCTTTTGTTCGAGGGTCGCATATGAACAAATGGCTTATCAATCAGACGTTAAATGAAGATTTTAGAAACAAAACAACAAAACCGGTGCAAGCTATCAAAGAGAGTTCACCTTAAGCAAACTCCATACGCTAAAATGTCTTCTTCTAGCAAACATGAGCAGAAGCGTCATTACTTTTAGCAAAGGAGAATAGTAAAAATGTTTGCTTTTAGCAAACATGGATAAAATTATGGCAACTTTTAATGATTTTTAGTAATTTTTACGATTCTGCATGTCCATTTTGGACCTATTTTAGTGTGTTTCAATACTCAAAGCCCTACACACTGTAACTCTTAAAAATTATAAATAAAGGTCTCTAGGACCTAAAAAAACATGTTTTTCTTTCAACTTCCCTTCGGGGGCTGCTAAATTAGACTAGGGTTTTCATTACTTTTGAAGAAGAGTTGAGTAGAAAGTTCAAGATTGACAACCTTGAATTGAAAACTCACGATTCTTCATTAGATAAGCATAGTATCTTAAATCTTATTAAATATTTATATGCTATCTAATTCTAGTTTTATTGTTCTTTTAAATGCTTTCTGGGGTTTACAATTGTTCACCCATGTCTTCAATTCAATACTTTCTTTAATTGCTTTTGTAGATTAATGTCTAGAGTAATTTCATTGCTTTCTCAGATTAATTATAGCTTTAATCCTTAGATTAATTTTAGTTAAGTCTCTCTCATAATGGTTTCTTTAAATAGTGTTCAAGCCAAATAACCAGTACTTGTTAAATCAATCTTATGGGTTCGACCCCTACTTCTACTATATAGTATTGATCCCACATACTTGTAATACATTATCTAGTTAATAGTTGGATTAGGATGTTATAAATTTTATAACTAGATATTTTTCGTATCACCTGTACACTTTACTTATTCCTAAATTCAATGCAAAGTGTCAATTGAAACTTATTTAAACCATTACAAATAATACAAGTCACAAAACATAAACACTTACTAGAAAACAAATAAAACACAGAAGACCAAACAAACCTAATACTAAACAATCACTTTTAATATTCTTGGACAACCAAAACTTTTAATTGATGAATGGTAATATCCATACTTGGTGAATGTAATTGCCACTTAGTAATCTAAATCCAACTTGAAATTTTGGTTTCATTTCTAATCATAGAAATCACCTACAAAATATGCCAAAAAATCTACCAAGTATACGAGCAAGTCCAATTAACTCATACAAATGCAAAGCTCAACCAATACCACAAATTCATCATTTTTTTGTCGTCTACTCCACTTTGTTGACATAATCCGATAATTTGCCTTGATCTAGACAATGTTCATGACAAAAGAGAGAGCCTCCATTTTGAATTAATGAAAGGATGTGCTGACCGACTAACATTTTTATCTTCAACATTCAATGCCAGATTGAACAGTACAAAAAAAAAAACACGCATTTTGTAATGAAGAACAACAAAGTAAAGAAATTTGTCGCTAATTAGTGATAGAATTCGCAATGACAAATAGGGAGTGAGGAGCAACCATCGTTAGCTTTGTTGCTAATGGAAAGCTACAATCTCGCAATAAATCTGACATCATAATATTGTTGCAAAAAAGGCATGCAAGAACACACAGTATAGCGACCAACACCCGTTGCTAAAGTTATCACTAAGTTTTCACTGCAAACAATTTTCTCACAAAAACCATTGCAAGTACTAGTGTTATTGCTAAATTTACCATTGCATTTGCAACGGACTACTAACACTCATCATCTGTTACTAACTTCGTTACGAAATTGGTGACAATACTCATTTTTTTACATAAAGAATTTTCATAAAGTGTATTAATATATTTTGGCCAAGTTTACATATTTAAGTTTTGAGCTTCATAGAAGTTCTTTGAACCATTTTTTGTGTAGATTCCATCAATATGGTAACAAACAATTTAGACATGGTAGCGTCTGAATATCCATATAGTTTGGTTATATTTAGGACACATGCTAGGTGAATATCCATAGTGTCTGAAATGTCTATATTCAGATCAATGTCCAAATCCAGATCTAGTTGCTTAAAGTAAGGTTTTCATCCTTATTGCAATGATCTATCTCAATAATAGTCTTGTTTCCAAGATTATTTTTTCCTCAGTCTATCTCAGTAATAGTCTTCTTGTTGAGATTATTTTTTGCCAAAATTTCTTGGACTTTCATCTCAATTTGTGCATTAACATATATTTCATGAGTTACTAGCAGATTTTTCTGTGGACCAAGCGAGGCCTCCATGTGTCCTGGCTATGGCCAAGCCTATCATGGACCACCTTGAACTTGTTTTTAGAACATGATATTTTGGGCATGTTGACGTACCAGGTTCAAATTTTTTGTCACCTATACTGCCAGTAGCGTAATCAATTCTTTAGGATTGTGCTATCTTTTTTCATGTCGGCCTCTATAAGTTGCTTGTTTTTGCTTTTGACATTTTATAAATTTCTAAAATGCATGAAAGTGATCTGTGAGATATATATATATCTTCTTTATTACTCTGTTGAGCTGTATTAGGAGATGTCTCGGCCTCTTTCAAATTAGTTCTATTCATGATTGGCTCAATTACCATGTCAAGATCTGTGCTATTCGCTTTGCTCTTATTTTTGTTGTGTCTATTTTCTACGATTAAATTTTATGATAAGGAATTTACTTACCACAAATTATATGTTGAGAAGCTTATGTAGGCTTTTCATATCCGTTCCCACATATGCACTGATTGATGAAAGTGAAGAGTATAGAGAAAAGAAAGAGAGGAGAGAGAGAGAGAGAGATGGAGAGAGAGAGCAAGAGAAAAGGTAGGTTCGTGTTAGGTGGGAAACAGTTAGAAAATGATGGAATATGGCCCTATTTAAATATTTCAAGGGATGAGGGCAGCCACCGGAATAACTCTTTTATTATAATTTATAATTTTATTCTTAATGAGTATGAAAAATGGTGCAAACCTATTGGATAAGCATATTTGTGTATCATCAAAACTTTTCCTAGGTAGAGGATTGTTGAACTAGCTAGATATCCTATGGATACATCTATTTACAAATAGTTTATTGATGTTAGTAAAGGATGAGGTTTCTACCAGTAAACAAGAAAAATTGATAATTTTAAAAAAAAATGCATTAGAAACAATTACATGAATGATCTAATCCCATATTAAACTAGAATTTGTAGGTAATGTGAATCTTCTCTATTGAACAAGAAAATAAGACTTGCATTTTTTTCAAATTTTTCTCTTTTCTTTTTGTTTTCTTTTTCTTTCAACAATAATAACAACATTACAAATTACACAAAGAGGGAATATAAAAAAATAAAATAAAAAAATCGACATTTTGACTTTTTTGCCCAACAAATACACAAAAATTCTCTATGAACCATCACAAGAATACTAAACCACTACATTAAAAAACTCAAAGAGATCAACAATTGCTCAAGTGATATTTCAAAAGACGATAAATGAAACAAAATGAATTGGACAAATTATGTGACCAACAAAGAAAATTGGCACAACTAGGCTCAGTGGGTATGCTAGGGATAACAATGGTTATGATATAGGATAGGCAATTTAGGTTCAAACGGTCCAAGGAAGGCCGAGATTATTTCCAAAATCCAAATTTTATAAGTATGTCACAAAAATGAAGGTTGTACATTACCCAACTAACATCCCAAATTAAACCTCAACAAACCCACTAAATATCAACTTATGAACGAGTTGTTCATAAGAATTAAAGCAACTCAAGAAAGATAAATAACTTTGAAATGCAAATTAAATAAAAATGATTAAAAGATGACCTGGTGCTGTTGTTAGAAAGGATTTTTTCATTTACATACGTATCTTTCTTTTATGGCTCCTCCGCACTTCTTTAAAACCATTTAGCTTCTTACCAACTCCAGCTTAGAAACTATTATGAAAATTGAAAGGTGTGTATACCAAATTAACCACTTTATTTGAAATAAGTGTTGGACAAATTCTTATAGAAAATGTAGTTGTTTGAGATAAAATTAGATAAAAATATTTTTATCACAAAGTATTTGAAAACATAATTGAATAGTTTCAAGGGTTATATCCTATTTTTAATCAAATCAACATATGAAGTGCAAACTATGTTCAATATCCATTTTCAAATACAAACGAACACAAAAATACCATTCCCAAATGAAAAAAGATAATACGTACCACCAAACTTTTCAAATTATTTCAAGTGATAAATACCAACTCATCCAACTATTCACCAAATCATAAGATATAAAACTAATTCTAGAAAGCATAAAACCATATAACTAGCTAAACATAATACTAAGGAATGACTTTCAACTAAATTTTGATAATCGAACATCTCGTGTAGATGAAAAACTATTGATGCAAGTGAATGTAATCAACTAAGCTTAAATTGAACTTAAAAAAAAAAAATTAACCTTCAATCATGGAATTCATCAATAATAAGCACAATACAAAACAACACTAAGCAATGAGCAAGTTCAAGTAAACCATATAAATGCAAAGTTCAAGTATATACATGAGTCTTAAAAGTTGCCTATCCTTTTTCCACCAATTAATGCTAAAGTGGGGCTAATTGGGACTTCATAGGTTCCAAATATTTTAAGAAAAAACAAAATCACATATATGGGTAATCAGGTTTAAACACAACATAAGGTTATATATATTCCATATTCCTTCCTCAAACTTAGGTTTGGAAATAAGTAGCCTCAAACAGTCATTCAACAATTAAGACAACTCTCAAAATATATCAAGCATTTATAATTTCCTCAAAATTTATTTAAGTATTTATCAAGTATAGTATATCAATAACTAGAAATTCCACAACCAAGAAGTAACCTAAGTTCAAGTTCATCCAAAAATCCTCATAACAATCACAATTAACAAGAAGTACTATACTGTTATCAACATTGTCATCAACGACCAAATTGTCGTCGACTAACAACATGCCAACAACTAACAAATTTTCATGATCTAACAATGATTATCCAAGAATACCAAAAGTCAATTCACAATGCTAAGACATAAACTAATCTAAACACAAGGCTACAAGTCTTCGTAGTATTAACCCACCAAGTTCATAAACTAAAATATGAAAACTAAATAAAGTATAGTAAAAGAAAAGGTGAAAAAAATACTCTCCTAGGAAGGCCAATGAGGCTTGATGAGGATGCTGAAGTCCTTGGTAAATTTGCTCCATTTCTTAGCATATCCGAAGTCCTTAAGGGCTTGTGGAACTTCAAAAAATTAAACATCATCTTCCCGGTTTCCTCAAAAATGTACTCCTCATTCTCTACTCATTGAGTCATCCATCCTTTCTCAACAAACATTCCAAGTGACACTTCTTTGTGCATGTTAGCAGTGAAATTAGAGCATTCTTTTGGTTCCTCTTTATTGCACATGCTCAATGATTCTACCATTCTATATTGATCCTCAAAGTATGCATTTTGTCCTTTGGTTGGGAGAAATGTAGGAGTCCCCTGGTCTTCATCCACCAACTTTATTGTGAGTTCGATAACTTATTCTTTTAATCTCTTCATGAATTTAGTTTGGTTATCCATAAAGGGTAAGCATCATTTTCTTCGATCTTGCCTCATCTTCTTCTTGGGTTGGTGTGATTTCCCAACTAGTGTAGGATATCCTAGTTGTTGTGAAATTCACTCCAAGAGGTTCTTCATAGTTGTCTTGAGTGCAGTCACAACCATAATACTCATAGGATTCTCCATTTTGGCCATACCCACAAAACTTGCATTATTCCATTAGCATTGCTGACTATTGGTTGATCGTGTGAACTTCTTCACCATAACATTCCATAGTGTTTGGTTGTTCATGGGATTCCCTTGATTTTAAGGCTCCAATTGTTCAAATATAAGTTCTTGAGTTGTCGGAAAGGAATAAGGATTTTCTTGATACAAAGGAGTTTAGATTGGTATGCCATCCCATTTTATCATCAAAAGAGTAGCGAGAATAATCACAAGAAACATACTTATTGATCATGCCTTCATAATCTCAAGGATGATACTAATATTCTTGGCATGAATTATTTCAATTCATGTTTTGCATGTCCTCTCGGAAAATAAACACTAAAACAACAACAACAAAAACAAAAAAAAAGGAAAATAGGAAAGTTTAAAAAACTATATATTCTAAACTATCCATTCAGAAAAGAATCTTTTCGGTTTTTCAAACACAAGAAAAGTAAAAACTAAAGGAAAAATCTTTTTAGTTTTTCAAATAGGTGAAACAACTATCCAAAACACAAACACACTTCAAAATAATTAGTATTCTAACCATATTATATCCATAATGCATTTCAAATCTAGTTTTACAATTATAATCGCCTACTTCCAACTAACTAAGTGGCACCACAAATATACAGGGTCAAATAGTAGAAAGAAGAAGTAGACATTGATCCTAGAATTATTAGTTGGAAACTACTGATATTTCATTGGATTACTATTTTAATGGTTAATTTGCAGGAGAATTATACTAAAATTAAATCTCAAAGTTCATAAAGCAGATCTAAAGTGGGTTAGGGTTGAATTAGTAAATTTTCAGGTTTTGGTTAACATTTAATTAGGTCAATAGGTTCTAATAGCTAAATTACAGGGTAATTCTCAAGGTTAACCTATTCTCAATCTCTTAACAATCAAGTGTGTCAACTAACCTAGTCTAGTTTGGGATTGCTTTTACACTACAACAAGACAAATTTGATCATCTACTACATGGAATTCTAAACAACCAACTAGGTGAATTGCTCCACCAAGATCAAATTATAACCCTAATCCAATACTAATCTAGGTATATAATCGAGGTTCAATTCCCATATCCCCTAAATTGACCTAACTCATTAAGAAAGTTATCAATTCATCTAATTAATTATTAAGCCCATTAATATAATTAGTCTAAATTTACCACTCAACTAACCAATTAATCATCCCCCAATGGAGATTGACATCATTAAACCTTAAGTCATAACTAACTAAAGCATATTTAAAGACAAAAAAAGTAATATAAAGCTCAAAAAATAAATTAAATTAAACAAGATACGAAAATAAAAAGAAAGCTAGTAAGTCTTGTACGCAAGTATGTGAAAGTACTTAACCAAAGAATTTAACTAAAATAGGAATGAAATACAAAAAAAATAAAGCATTGTAAACTTAAATTAATTTCTTACAAAGTAGATGACAAGCTCGTAAATGTTGTATATTTTAGGTATCATTTACCTCATTTTTAATGATGTATAAGCAAGAATTGAGTAATTTTGAGCTAAAATGGTTTATTTCAAGTTTTGTAGGTTTTGAGTGAAGAAAGAATGGAAAAAGATCAAAACTTGGAGGAAAATTGCAAAATTAGAATTTACGTACACTGGCGATGAGCGATTCTGACACAATTTGGTAGATTGAGCATAACATTCTTGTCAGAGCTCCCATTGGGTAATTCGATATGTTTTGGAAAGCTAAGACATATAGCTACAACTTTCATGTTTTGAGTTTTCCCAAATTCAACCTGCATCATGGTTAAAATTGAAGATGAATTGAACAAGAGACCTTCGGAACTCGTGCCCAAGCTCCAATTTCAGAATGTGACAGTCCCAGCATTCTGGAAGCAGTGCCCAGGCACTTCAAAAGTGCAGTGCCCAAGCGCCGGCCATCGGATAAGTCACAATAGGTTGCTTATTTTGCAACAAAAGTCCTCATATAGACCCGGCTACGTGGAAAAGCATGTACTTATCATCCCAGAGTTCCAAAACCCTAAAACATCTATAAATACACCAACAGAAGGGGATGAAGTCATCATAATCATCAGCCATCTTTAGTTTCTTAGTTTTCAATAGTTAGATCTATAATTTAGCCATAGGGTATATTTTCTCAAACGTTCAAGCTCAAATTTTATTTTCTTGTCAAGAATTCAAGATTTGACAATCATCTACATTTGTTTTCACTATAATTACTGAATTTGATTTATTTTTATACAACTTAATTTTTTTTCTTATTCCATTCTCCTTCTTTAATCATTGTTCTTGTTTTGTTGCCATTAAATTTTTAATTGCTTCTTGTTGGTCCCAAAGCAACCTAAGAGGGGGGGTGACAAATAGGTTTCTAAAAATTACTTGAAGAAATATTAATCTTACTAAGATTTTTCCTATAATAATTGATATGATAAAAATAATGAAACAGTAAAGTAAGAAAGAGATGGAATAAAACAGCCAATACTTCCAAGCTAACAAGCTTGAAGTATTAAAACACTAGAATGCTTCAAACACTTGCTGAGCCAATGATCTTTACAAAGTAAGGAGATTCTTGCTCACACTAAAACTCTTTTAGTTGAGCCAAGAATTTTACTCACAACCACACTTTCGTACAAGATTATTACTTCACTCAAAATGTATTGCACTCTAAATTGCACACTAATACAACAAAGCACTATAGCCAATTTGTACTAAAATTGCTCTTTTCTAAGGCTTGTATTCAATGTATTAGATGGTTTTCACAGAATATCAAAGCAGTTATTTATAAGAGCAATAAATGGTGGTTGCAACTACTTCCTAACGGCTAAATAATCAATGCACAAAAAGTAGCCGTTGGGGTTTCGGATCGGATGTCCGAGATAGATAGGATGCGTCCGACACAGCGTCCAATCTCCATGCAGTTGGTGAAGAACTTCGTTCGGACTTCCGTGCATGCTTCCGTTCCATCGTTCGACAGAAGCTTCGGACGGTCATGTTCGATCGAAGAAGGCTTTGTTCGGACAGTTGTGTGCTTCCGTTTGGAGAGGCAGTAAGATCCTTCTTTCTGCATGTTGGTTCGGACAGAGGAATCCGTCCGAGAAGCTTGACATAGTTCAGACAGTACAGTGCGTCCGAAAACCCTGTCTCTAGCAAAACAAGTAACAGACCTGCAAAAACTTGTTTACAGAGTTAAGTGTTTATGTCATCATCAAAATAAGGTTTGGAAAACATCACTTCTGTAGTTGAGTAGTTAGGATTTTACTGGATCACTTTTGATTGCTTTTATAGAGTAGATTTATTTAATTTCTCGTTCTTGATTAAATTCTTGTAAGTATGGTAGATTTAAATTAGGGTTTTAGTTAATTATATTTAATTGCTCTTAAATTTCGTAGGGTTAGAATTTTACATTCTTGTAGTTAAATTTAATTTAAGTTTAGTCAAAAACCTCTGATTATTTCGTCTAACTAGTAAATAGACTGTGAACCTAGTAATTGTTCCAATAGTCCTTGTGGGAACAATTTTTACTCATCCTATATACAAACTCATCTCGTATACTTGCGAGTGTGTGGGAGTTGATTAGAATAATTTAGGTTTTCTTTATTACTTGTTCATTTTTTTCAAAAACCTAATCAATATTCTACTGAACAAGTTTTTTACGCCATTACCGGGGACAATTTTTTGATAACAATATTAGGCGTAGTAAGTCTTACTATATTAGAATTTTTATTTTTTGTTATTTATTTACAATTATTTCTTGTTCTCTTGATTTTGTTTGGATTTTGTCTTCAAAATTTGATCTTTGCTTTTCTTTTCTTGTAGTTTATGGTAGATACTTGTTCATCGAATCCACCACTTCATCCGATTGACTTAGATATTAAATAGACGATAAGTTAGAAACCGCAGACGACAAGACTCAAACCAAGGTGACCATCTAACGGAGAATCCAAACCGTGCCATAAAAGAACAAGAAGAGGTTGCAGGGAACAATGGATAATGCTAACCCCTACCATCTTAGAGATTTTACCATACCTAATTTGGAGAGGGCAAGTTCTAGCATTGCTTGGCTACCAATGCAAGCAATCAACTTTGAAATCAAGCATGTACTTATACAAATGCTCCAAACACATGCGATGTTTGGAAGAGAATCTAATGAAGATCCCTATAAGCATTTAAGCAAATTTAAGGAGAGGTCATTGATACATTCTAGTACAATGGAGTTCACCTCAATTATATTCAGATGAGAGCATTCCCGTTTTCTTTACATGGTAGAGCAAGGTTTTTGTTGCAACCATATAAACAAGGTACTTTCACAACTTGGGTCCAACTCATTCAAGAGTTCCTAGCCAAACACTTTCCACCGGCTAGGACCGCTAAGCTCCAAAATGAGATCAACATCATTCAAACAAAGCACTGGAGAGAGCTTAGGTGAAGCCTGGGACCGCTTCAAGGAGCTGTTGAGGAAGTGTCCACATCATGCTATACCTCTATGGCTGGAAGCCCAGACCTTCTATAATGGACTACTTCTGGAGACGAGATTAATAATTGATGTAAGTGTGGGAGGTTCTTTCCCCTATAAGAATCTGGAGGAAACGCAAGAGTTGCTAGAGAGATGGTATCTACTCATTATTATCATGGAGCAATAACTCCCGCAGTTGGACAACAACAACCACAAGTGCATCAAGCCAACGTCAAACAATGAGGTATGCCAATCTATGATACCTTCATATCTCAGGAGAACATGATGATGAGTGCCATTACGAACTTGACCAAATCTATAAGGAATATGGGGAAAAGCTCAGTGAACTCCATTGGTTCAACAAACCAAGAGATCTTGAATTGTGATTTCTGCAGAAGAAATCACCAAAATCGCTTTTGTGAAACATGAGTAATGCAAGGTAATTATACTGAGCAGATTCAGTTTATTTCTAATCACAATCCCACCTCAAGAAATCAGCCCACTAATTATGGAAACACATACAACCCATCTTGGCGAAACCATCCAAATTTTTCTTGGTCAAACCAAGCAAATATCCAAAATCTGTCATTTCAGTCAAAAGCACCTCAAAAAAATTTGTCTAATCAACCATCGTCATTTGGACTATACCTACCACCACATCAAAAGAATCCTCAGAATTTTCCATCCTATCAAAACAACTCAACTCATACCAGCCTCCACCAACAAGACCGCCATTTCAAAATCCAAATTATCCCACACATGTGAATCATGATATATCCAATGATGATAATTTGGGAAGGGATTTTGAGAGGTTGCAAAGGGAGTTTGAGAATCTGCAAGCTACCACAAGAAAACTTGAGATGCTATTAGGACAGATAGCTTGCCAAAACAATGAGCAACCACCGGGAACATTACCGAGTGATACGATTCCTATCCCACGGGATAATAACCATTGTATTGGAGGGAGCATGTTCAAGCAGTTAGATTAAGAAGTAGAAAAACACTAGAGCCAAAGAAAGTGAAAGATGATGAGTCAGCAAGATGGAGAATGGTGCAAAGGGACAGGAAGACAAATCAAACAGCGAGGATGATAATGAAGAACCATAAAAAACTCTTAACCAACAAGGTAAGCCCGAGGATCATTCGTCACCTACAGGTAAGCAGGTAAGTATTCCTATTTCCTAAAAACTGAAAGAGGATGAAAAGATGAAAAAGTTTAGGAAGTCTTTGGAAATTTTTAATAAAGTTGAGATTAACCTTCCTTTTATTGAGGCAATAGAAAATATGCCCAGTTATGCTAAGTTCATGAAGTAGATATTATCTAGTAAGAGGAGATTGATGGGGGACGAAATTTTATGGTTGAACGAAAGATGTAGTGCCATCATTCAGAAAAATCTTCCCCCTAAGCTCAAGGACCCTGGCTCATTCTCAATTCCATGTAAAATTGGGGAGGTAACTTTTTGCCCGGAACTCTATGAGACTTGGGAGCTTCCATTAACCTCATGCCTCATTCAACCTTTAAGAGGTTGAATGGAGGAGGATTGAAGCCAACAAATGCACTCTCCAATTAGCCGATAGAAGTGTGAGGTGACCGGTAGGAGTAGTGGAAGATCTTATTGTTAAAGTTGGTAAGGTATTTCTACCAATGGATTTCATCATGGTTGACATGGAAGAAGACGTGGCCACAAGACAAGCCATCATTGATGTCCAAACTAGAAACCTACAATTTAGAGTGAATGATGATATTGTTTCCTTTAATGTTTTTTATTCTTTTAAATTTCTAGTTGAATATGATCATGTTATGAGTATAGAAATTATTGATGATTTGGTGAATGATTTTTTTAGGGAATCAATGAAATAGGAGACTAAAGACATAAATAACATCCATGAAGAGGAGATGGAAGCTAGCAACAAAGAGAGCATGATGGATGATGAGATAGAAAGGGCAATTGAGGAGAACAAGCTCAGAGAATAAAGGTAAAGGGAGATATCCGACCAACGAACCTCCCAAGGTTGAGCTCAAACCATTGCCTTCTCATCTTAAATATGTGTTTCTAGGAGAGAACGATACATATCTAGTCATTGTCAATGCTTTGTTTCTGATATTGAATTGGGTAAATTAATATTTGTATTGAAGAATATCGTGGAGCAATTGCATGGAGCATTGATCACATAAAAGGCATAAGTCCCACTGTCTACACGCATAAAATATTCTTTAATGACACCTAAAAGCCCATCAGACAACCTCAAAGGCAGTTAAATCCAACTTTAAAAGATGTAGTTAAAAAGGAGGTTTTAAAATTGTTAGATGCCGGGATCGTACATCTTATCAATGATAGTGAGTGAGTTAGCCCAACGCAATAGTGCCAAAGAAAAGAGGAATGACTATGGTTGTAAATGAAAAAAATGAATTAATTCCCTCTAGATTAGTGACGGGATAGAAGACTAAATGAAGCCACTTGGAAAGTCCATGGGTTTCCATTACCCCTCATTGATCAAATGCTTGAAAGATTATCTAGACATGTATTTTATTGCTTTCTCAAAGGTTATTTAGGGTATTTTCAAATTGCCATAGCCCCTGAAAACCAAGAAAGAAACATTTTACTTGTCCATATGGTAGCACATTTGCATATCGGCACATGCCTTTTGGTTTATGTAATGCTCCAGTACTTTTTAGAGATCTATGTTTGCTATCTTTCATGATATGATTGAGAAGTTTATTGAATTTTTTATGGAGTATTTTAGTGTGTTCGGTGGCTCTTTTGATTAATGTTTAAATAATCTTGCATGTGTATTGGAAAGGCGTGAGTCTTCAAACTTGGCACTTAACTGGGAAAATTGTCATTTTATGGTTCAGGAGACAAGTGTTTTAGGTCATCGTATTTCATCTAAGGGCATAGAGGTAGATAAAAGCAAGGTAAAAATCACTGAAAAATTACCACCTCCCACGAATGTGAAGGGAGTGAGGAGATTTCTTGGTCAACATGCCAGTTTTTACTGGTGTTTCATTAAAAAAATTTCTTTGATTTCTCGCCCTTTATGTGCTTCATTACAAAAAGATGTGCCTTTTGTTTTGGATGTTAAATGTTCACTGAAAAATTACCACCTCCCACAAATGTGAAGGGAGTGAGGAGATTTCTTGGTCATGCCAGTTTTTAGTGGTGTTTCATTAAAAAAATTTCTTTGATTTCTCGCCCTTTATGTGCTTCATTACAAAAAGATGTGCCTTTTGTTTTGGATGATAAATGTTTGTCTGCATTCAATAAATTAAAAGAAGCTTTGATTACTGCACCCGTGATAGTCGCACCAAATTGGAATTTACCTTTCCAATTAATATGTTATTCAAGCGACTATGTCGTGGGTGCGGTATTGTGTAAAAAGAAAGAAAAGGTCTTGCATGTTGTGTATTATGCCAGTTGAATCCTTAACGAAACACAAATGAATTACTCTACTACCGAAAAGGAATTATTGGCAGTAGTTTTTGCATTTGAGATAAACTAAGTTTAGGTCATATTTGATAGGTAATAAGTTAATAGTTCATACTGATCATTCAGCCCTTAAATACCTATTGACCTAAAGTAATGCTAAAACTAGACTTATTTGATGGATTTTACTATTGTAGGAATTTGACTGGGAGGTGGTAGACAAGAAAGGAGTCGAAAATACTATGACAGATCACCTTTCACGACTTGAGGGACCTATGGCAAGCAAAGGTGATGAAGTGCCCATAAATAAGACATTCCAGAAGAACATTGGATGAGAATTGAGGACAGGGCACCTTGGTACGCGGATATTGTCAATTTCTTAGCTGCCGAGATCATTTCGTCCACCATGGATGTAAATCAAAGAAAGAAATTTCTTTCAGAAATGAAGTACTACATTTGGGATCACCCTTACCTCTATCATCAGTGTAAGGATCAAGTAATCCGACAGTGCATTCCGAAGAGTAGGGTACAGAGTGTCTTATTTCAATGCCACTCTTCACAAGTATTGCAAAGCGGATTGTTCTGGCCAACATTATTTCATGATGCAAGAAACTTTGTAACCCAATGTGATCAATATCAATGTGCAGGAAATTTGTCCAGAAATGATGAAATACTATTGCAAAACATTCTAGTTTGCTAGATTTTTGATGTATGGGGTATTGATTTTGTGGGCCCCTTTCCATCATTGTACAATAATAAATACATCCTTATGGCGGTGGATTATGTGTCCAAGTGGGTTGAAGCCGTGGCACTACCAACAAATGATGCACAAGTGACAAATTTTGTAAGGAAAAATATTTTCTGAGGATTTGGTGTTCCGCGGTCTATTATAAGTGACGGAGGATCACATTTTAGAAATTCTTTGTTCAAATCCATCTTATCTAAATATAGAATCACCCATAAAATTGTCCTACCATACCACCCACAAACTTCTGGACAATTAGAGTGATAACTCTAGGAAACTAGAGTCATATGTACCCTGAACTTGATGATTTTGCTCCTAGTTTCAAATATTTTTAGTGTTCGGGTCTCTTTGTGTGTGTTTTTATCTATTTTTCTTTTATGTGTAAGAATGTGTTAGTATGTGTTTATTATGTGTTTGACTACTTATTTAGCTAATAATTAGCATATTTTATTAGGTTTTTCCATTTAGAGTTTTGCCATGTTTTTTACTTAAATTCGTTGGGAAATTTTCGTTCATCTTTGTTTGTCCTTCATTTTTTAGCCTTTTTTGTGAGAATTTTATTTATATGTCTAGGTGTTATTTTAAGTGTTTATTATAGATAATAATGTTCTCCTATGTGTCAGGGTTTCATGAAAAAAATGACGCAAATCGGACGTCGGATGAAGATTTTGGAAGCAAAACTGTGAATTGCTGCATTTTAGAAGTTTCAGTCCAGATCGCGATCTCAAATTTAAGATCGCAATCTGGAGGTGGCTGGAGCAAAAAAATGGCTTGTTCGGGGTTGATTTTTGCTGCACAATTATCCTACTACCCTTGCACTATATATAGCCCTTTTAAACCTCATTTGAGGGAAACATCTAATTTACTTAGCTAGTAGAAGTAGGCTAGATTAGAGAGTAATTTTCTTCCTTTTTCCTCCCCATTTGGGGAGGGTTTTCTTAGATTAGAGTAGATTAGGACTTCTCTTTCTTGTAGATTTCAAATCCAAGTTAAAGATTGAAGCTTTTTAGTTGTAAGTGCTTTGTTTATGTTAAAACTTCTTTAGTTAAGCTTTAATTTCATGTTCCTTTAGTTAATTAGTTTAATTGATTTAATCTAATTGCTTCCTTTACTTATTTTCTTAGAGTAATTGTTAGATTAGTTTATGGGCTTTCTTTTAAAAATGCTTTTTTTAGTGACAATTTATAGTGTAGTTTCGTTAATTAGGATAGATTAGTTTATGGCTTTTCATTTAATTGCTTTCTTAGTTTAATTGTTAGATTAATTAATGTGTTTTCCTTAATTGTGCTTTCTTAGTATTAATTTGTAGTTTAGGTTAGTTAATTTCTATTTAAAAATACTTTCTTTTTACATACTTTCTTAGAATAAGAAAATTAGGGGCTTTCTCTAATTGTTCTTGCTTAGAGATAATGAATAGTTTAGATTAACTAATTGCTTGCTTAATATGCTTTTCCTTTCAATTCTTCCCTTTATTTTCTTTCTAAAGATACTTCCTTTTTAATTTCTTTCTTAGTGATTCATCTTTACTTTAACTTGTTTTATTAGTTCTATTAGTTCTAGTTTTAGTTAAATCTCTTCACTTAATCAATCGTTTGAATTTGAAATCTAACCAAATTACCGGTAATTATCTACCAATCCTTGTGAGAATGATCCCTACTTCCCTTTACTACTAGTTGACAACCGTATACTTGTGGGATGCCACCTAGTTAGTAGTAGGATTTAGGTGTTTTATAAATTTATAACTAGGTGTGTAAGGCATCAAGTTTTTAGCGCCGTTGCCGGGGATTGGTTTTCGGTAATGTCGATATAATGTGGTTAGAAGACTAGATTGAAGCCTTTTGTTTTCTTGTATAGTTGATTCACCCATTTGAGAAACCCAAAAAGACTTTTATTTTGTAGTTGTGTTCTTATTTTAAAAAATCCAAAAAGATTTTCTTTGCGATGGATGGTTTAGACTGACTAGTAGTCTAAACTTTCCTAATTTTCTTATTTGTGTTGTTTTAGATCGTTTTCTTGTTTTTATTTGTGTTGTTGATTGTTCAAGAACATGCAAGGACCTAATTGGAATGATTTATACAAAGGAGATTACCATTTTTATGGTAATGGAGGTATGCCCAATTAGCATGATTCTTATTATGGTTACTCTCCTTTCCCCTTAGATTATCAAGTGGGATGGTCTAGCCATCAATACACTTATGAGAGCCACCAAAATTATCAAATGGGATGGTCTAGCCATCCATATCCTTATGAGAGCTATCAAGAAAATTCCTACTCTTTCCCTCCATCACAAGAGCCTTCATATGATCAAATGGAGTCATATTTCTTTCACCAAAAAACTCAAGAAAGTGAAGACATAAGAAGGATGCAAATTCAAGAATTTGTGAGAAGAAATAGCTCAACTTCTAGACGAAAGGGCTCAATTTCAAGAAAAGATGGCCAAAGAAAGAGAAAAACTTGCTCAACTTCAAAAAGAAATAGATAGACTCCGTGAAGAGCAAGCCACATCCAACAATCGGTTACAAGACCAACTTGCTGAGATTCAAGTTATAGCAATTGGTGAAGAACAATGTATTCCAACACCTCTACCAATGGATGAAGAACCGGTTCAAGAAGAACAAATTGGAAATGTCTTGCAAGAAACCGGTTCTCAAGAGCCTCATGAAGTTGAAGTTACAACAATCGAGACACTTAATGCTTATGTAGAGGAATCACCAACTTTCCCTTTGCATGAGTGTGCATTTGTCCCGACAATAAAAGAGGTTCTATTTCGGGTGTTCGTGGAGAAAGAGCCGATTCTTGGAGGAGTAGAAGAAGAAGGATACATTCTAGAGGGGGCCAAGGATGCACAACCTACATGTGCCGAAGTTTATTTCATTGGAGACTTCAGAGGAGCCCAACAATGGTGCAAATTCACCAAGGAAAACAATATACTTGGGAAGCCTCCTTGGTGTTGAGGGAGTAGTTCTTTTATTTTTCTTTATTATGCTTTCTTTACTTTACTTGCTTTAGTTTAAATACCTTGTTGGTAATAAAGGCTTGTAGCCTTGTGCTTAATTTAGTTGTGTTGTGTTATTGGCAAATTATTTGTTGGAATCTCTTGGACAAATGCGGTTGTTAATGAGAATGGTGATGACAATATATGACTTCTTGTGATTTGTGAATGATGTACATGATTTATTGGTTGAATTTGGACTTGGTTTTATCTTTTGATTATGGAGACTCTAGTTGTTGATACACTTCATGTGCTAAATTGTTGAGCTTATTTTGAGGAAATCACATGAATGCTTCATTTGGATTAAGAGTAGTCTTTGTGATTGAATGTCTTTTTGAAGCCAATTATGTGTGAAACTGAGTTTGGGGGATGAGTTGGGCATTTAGATAACCTTATTCGTAAATTCGTTGTGTTAAACCTTGTTACCCTTATATGTGCTTTCCTTTTTTTTTTAAATTGTTTGAACCCCGTGAAGCCCCGAGGACCCTTCCTTAGTATAACCATGATTGGTTGAACAAAAATCAATTTTTAGGATTCATGTTTAATTGGAAATTGCATTTATATGATCGATTTGAAATTTTCTCATTGCTTAGTTTTTATTTGTGTTGTTCTCAATGTTAATTAAACAGTAGAACTCTTGTTTTTAAGTTCAATTTGTGCTTAATGGGTTGCATTTACATTCACTTGGCTAGTATGTTGTTCATCTTCTATTTTAGCTTTTTGATTGTTCAATTGTAACTCAAAATCATTGCCTAGTCTTTTGTTTTTAAGCTTTCTAGTAGTATTATTATGCGCTTGTTCTATTTTGGGTAAGCGGTAGGATGAGTTGTACTCATCACTTGAATAAAATGACAAGTTTGGGGGTGTTATTTACTTGTGTTGGAATGGTTTCTTTTTGTGCATGTAAATTTTTGTGTAGTGAATTTTGGATGAAAAATTGATTGATTATGGTACTCGATGATGACAAATGACTTGCAATATCATATGTTTGAGTTATTTAAATTTGGCATTCTGCGAATTTTGGTGTGTTTAGTTCTTTTACAACAAAAGAATTTCAAAAGACAGGTAATACTGTGTTCAAAAAGTAAGGCATTCATATTTTTATAGTAGTTCATTTGAAACATTTTTTTTGACCAAATCAGGATTGCTTTGTTGGTCAATTCAACTTTTGAAAAAAAAAAAAGAAAATTGGGTTAAATGGAATAGAAGTGATTTAGGTCATTTTATGTATTTGCATAGGGAGTTTTCTTCTAACCTATGAGTGATTGGTTTGAATATGATCTTGGGTACGTTTTACTCATTTTTCTTGGTTTAGGGCAGCATAAAAAAACAAAATAAACTAAAAAAAACTTTGCATTTAGGAATAAGGAGAGTATGAGATTCTGGCATGTACCCATGTTGTTTCTCCGAAATAAGCTAACATTAGAGTAGTAATAAGGCGAGTACAAGATTCCGACATATACCCATGTTGTTTCTCTGAATTAAGCCATTAGGAATTATGTTTTAGAATACCAACAAGTCGAGGAGGAAATGTCTATAATACCCATCATTGATATCATGCTACTCGCTCCTTGATAGAGTAATTCTCCCAATTGTGTGACATGTACATATTAGGTAGACTCCAACTGATCTTCTATTTCCATATGGCCTTGTCGAGATGGTTGAAAAACATTGTAATCCTTTTGATTTGAGCAACACTATATTTTAAATGAATGGAACTTGTTTTTCAAAAAAAAATTTGATGATGGTTAACACTTGGTTATTTGAAACCTTTTGTTGACATTTGAACTCATTTACTTTGGAAAAGATGAAAAGTTTGGAATGACTAGTTAAAATAGTTCAATTGTCATATGGTCTTCGAGGTCCCTTGAGAGGTCGTCTAACTATTCAGAGTACATCCATCATTCACCGTTTGTGTTGTCATGAGACTTAGGGATGTCTAAGTATGTTGTGTCTTGTGATTTGTGCCATGTGTTTTGTGTTGTTCATGTTTGTTGTTCATTTTCTTGTCTTTTATTTTGCTCGGGACGAGCAAAAGCTTAAGTTTCAGGGTGTGATAACTCTAGGAAACTAGAGTTATATGTACCCTAAACTTGATGATTTTGCTCCTAATTTCAAGTATTTTTACTGTTTTCGTGTGTGTTTTTATCTATTTATCTTTTCTGTGTAAGAATGTGTTAGTATGTGTTTATTATGTGTTTGAGTACTTATTTAGGTAATAATTCACATATTTTATTAGGTTTTTCCATTTAGAGTTGTATCGTGTTTTTGACTTAACTTCGATGGGAGTTAAGTTTTCGTTCGTCTTTGTTTGTCCGTCATTTTTTGGCCTTTTTTGTGTGAATTTTATTTATATGTCTAGGTGTTATTTTAAGTGTTTATTATAGATAATAATGTTCTAGATGTGTCAGGGTTTCATGAAAAAAATGACGCATCGTTAATCGGACGTCGGATGAAGATTTTGGAAGCAAAACTGTGAAGTGCTGCATTTCAAAAGTTTCAGTCCAAATCGCGATCTCAAATTTGAGATCGCGATCTGGCGGCGGCTGGAGCAGAAAAATGGCTTTTTCAGGGCTGATTTTTGCGGCACAATTATCCCACTACTCTAGCACTATATATACCCCTTTTAAACCTCATTTGAGGGACAACTTAGCTAGTAGATGTAGGCTAGATTAGAGAGTAATTTTCTTCCTTTTTCCTCCCCAATTGGGGAGGGTTTTCTTAGATTAGAGTAGATTAGTACTTCTCTTTCTTGTAGATTTCAAATCCAAGTTAAAGATTGAAGCTTTTTAGTTGTAAGTGCTTTGTTTATGTTAAAACTTCTTTAGTTAAGCTTTAATTTCATGTTCCTTTAGTTAATTAGTTGAATTGCTTTAATCTAATTGCTTCCTTTACTTGTTTTTTTTAGAGTAATTGTTAGATTAGTTTATGGGCTTTCTTTAACCAACTACAAATGCTTTTTTTAGTGATAATTTGTAGTTTATAATTGGTTAATTAGGATAGATTAGTTTATGGGCTTTTCATTTAATTGCTTTCTTTACTTGATTGTTAGATTAATTAATGGGTTTTCCTTAATTGTGCTTTCTTAGTGTTAATTTGTAGTTTAGGTTAGTTAATTTCTATTTAAAAATACTTTCTTTTTACATACTTTCTTAGAATAAATTAGGGGCTTTCTCTAATTGTTCTTGCTTAGAGATAATGAATAGTTTAGATTAACTAATTGCTTGCTTAATATGCTTTTCCTTTCAATTGTTCCCTTTATTGGCTTTCTAAAGATACTTCCTTTTTAATTGCTTTCTTAGTGATTAATCTTTACTTTAAATTGCTTTATTAGTTCCATTAGTTCTAGCTTTAGTTAATTCTCTTCACTTAATCAATCGCTTCAACTTGAAATCTAACCAAATAACCGGTAATTATCTACCAATCCTTGTGGGAACGATCCCTACTTCCCTTTTTACTACTAGTTGACAAGCGTATACTTGTAGGCTAGGTGTTTTATAAATTTATAACTAGGTGTGTAAGGCATCATAGAGGTCTCAAATCGGGAGTTGAAGCTCATACTTGAAAAGACCATAAACTCCCCGAGGAAGGATTGGTCCAAGAAGTTAGATGATGCATTTTGGGCATATAGGACCACCTTCAAGACCCCAATTGGGATGTCTCCTTACCGATTGGTTTATGGTAAAGCTTGTCATCTTTCGGCAGAAATTGAGCACAAGGCATATTGGGCAATCAAAACTCTCAATTATGACTTGAAGAAGGCCGGTGACAAGAGGCTTCTCGATTTAAATGAATTAGATAAGTCCCGAAAAGAAGCCAATAAAAATACACAACTGTATAAGGAAAAGACTAAGATGTGGCATGACAAACATATTTTGGAGAAGAATTTGAGGGCCGAAGACATGGTTTTATTAAACAACTAGAGACTCGAGTCGTGTCTCAAAAAATTGAAGTCAAAAAAATGGAGCGGGCCATTTGAAGTAGTGCAAATATTCCCGTATGGTGCAATGGAACTCAAAGGAAGTCAAGGCAATTTCAAGGTGAATGGCCAATAGGTGAAGCACTACAACGGTGGGATTATTCACGAAGGGTGGGAAACCATCCATCTTGCCAACCATTGATCAAATGAACCAAAGTCAAGCCCAAGACTATAAACAAGGACGCTACATAGGAGGCAACCCATATTCCTTTTTGATTTTTTGTGCTTATGTTTTTTGTTTCATTTTTCTTCCTTTAGTGTCGTTTTCATGTGTATTAAATTAATTTGTGGGAAAAAAGTTGAATAAAAATGAGTCTTAGGGTCAAGGGTTGAGTGTTTTAAAATTTGGAGTTGGAATTTTTAGCACTTGGACGAATTTGAGCGCTCTGGTCATCGATTGTAGTGCCTGGGCACCACAACCGGAAAGGTTAAACAACTAACTGGACTTCGGCCCAGGCGCTGCAAGAAAGATAACCAAAAGGGTTATTTAACACCTTCATGTATCAGCTTTAGGGTTGGTTTTTCTTCTTATATTTTACATCTTCTTTTTAAACCTCTTCCCAAAACTTCTTCCACCCCCAAATTCGACACTTCCCAATTAATTTCATCATCCTATATTCATCAAAATCTCACACTCACACAACTTTTACATCATCGAAGGTATGATTTTTCTTTCTCTCTTAATTATGTTCTTTTTATGGGATTTTCTTGCATATAATTAAAAGTTCAATTTTTCATACTTAGTTGATTCGAAGTTGTGTAATTTTTACACCTTATGCATGAATTTGAGTCTTTATGTTGTATTGGATGATTTTTTATGCGAATTTTTGTTCAATAAGTTGAATTATTTTTATGCACACCATGTGTTTGATAAAATGTTTGGATTGATTTTATATAAGAATTTTTATTCCTATCATTCCAATTATTTCAATTATGTGATAACATGGACATAGGGATGGTTTGTGATGTTGTTCATATACTTTACCTTGTGATTTTGTCTTATTCTCTATTTGTAAGGGTTTATGTGTTTGAGTTTAAATTCAAAGATATAATACATAGTTTTGTGGCATAATTATGATTATGAATTGCATTTTTTATATCCATAGTGGTTTATGGTGGTTATTACTAAGTAATTGGATCAATATTTTTTCAAATTATGGAGTTACTAGAGTATGCATGCCAAATGTTTGTCAGAACGCCTCAATGAATGAATATGTTAAAATGCTTGACACAATTGCATGAATTTTCATCCAAGGGCATCTTCATAATTATAGAGTGATATTTTTCATATTTTGACTATTCGGCCTTGGGATAACTCCATTAATTTTGTCTTACGTAGAACGACCACTAATCTTGTGATTCAATTTTGAGTGCATAAGATGGGTTATTAATTGTAATTGTAGAATTGCATAAGTGTGGGATTGTGGTTATTCTAACAAGTAACTCTTGTAGGTATGGGGTGTACACGTGACCCAACAAAGGGCAAAACTCCTGCATTATCGTAAAGCCTTTAGACCCACAGTAAGAAGAAGAGCAACCCCAACAACTAGCAGTATCGGGCCAATTTCTAAATGCTGCTTCCCATAGGAAATACGAGAATGACATATCAAAGTGGGCAGCAATAAAAGAAAAACGCGTATATATACCACCGCATGGGGCACCGGAGCTTTGCCAAGTCATAAGGCAACATGGATGGAACCACTTTGTTGTCACCTGTTGGTAGGAGAATTTTACTTTCGTTTGGCTCATTATAGCGACCGATGAGTGTAAGTGAGGGGACAACATGTGGACATCTAGCCTGATGCGATTAATCAGCTGTTGAAGCTACATCGAGTCTGAAGAAATGAATGGCCAGAAATTTGCAATGCTAATATGGAGTGTAATACAATTAACAGTGTCCTATGTGATGGGGAGGTAGAATGGACATTTAAAACTACTAGGAAAACAGCTCAACATTTTGCTTTTAACAGACTTAAACCCAAATGGCAACTTTGGTTTAAATTTGTTTAGTGCCCGACTTCTTCCTGTAAGTCATCTTTCAGATGTTACTATGGAATGTGCTAAACTGTTGTACTGGGCAGTGGTATCCCCATTTGATTACAACCTTATGTTTAGATACCGGTGTGGTTATGGATTCAGTTGAGGAACGATTGAAGGCTAGAAAACCACTTGTGATGGAAGGGGTTGTCAAGCCACCTACGAGAAGGATGTGCTCCCATGCTTCTATTTTTGAACCACAAGGCAGTGAAGGCGAGCCGAGGACTCAAAATGAGCTCCTCCAATAGATTTTACACGAGCAACAACGTATGCGGCAATGCTTTGATGCATATATTATATACCAGCATACGTGGCAACAAACAATAGAGGCTCGACAAATGGCTAGGGAGCATGGGGAGAGTCCATTGATGTTTTCACCCTTTCCTTCTATTACTCAAGAGTTTGCTCTGGAAGATGAATATTGATCATAGTTTTGATTTTTTCTTATTTTCCTGTATTTTAATTTAATCATACTCTTTTATTTTTTTTCTTTTATTGCTTTCATTTGTATACCCTTAAGGGATTAAAATAACTTTCTTGGCTAGAAAATAATTTTGTTTCTTGGTTTATTTGTTTCTTACTATTTTAAGTGTTTTTATTTTTTGTTTTTGGTTTTAGTGGTTGATGTTTTCCATTTCAACTCCAAGATATTTAGTTCAATATAAACAGCACCAAACGCTCTTTATTAACAAAGAAGTTTCCCTTTTTCCCTTTTATTCTTTATTTTCGCATTGGAGACAATGATATACTCTAAGTATGGGGTGGGAGTTTTCTTAATTTATATTTGTTTGGTGGTTTTTTATTTATTTTATTCAATTTTGGCTTTTATATTTGTAGCTTAGCTTTTTATTTCAAAGCTTTTCAAATTTTTGAAATTTTTTTTCACAAATTGCTCAAAATATTTCTTTGATTTTCTACTAGATAATTTTTTAGTGAAGTTTTCATTAGTAGGGTAGTCGGTGTTAATATTTTCCTAGCATGATTTCTGTAATTTTTGAGCACTAATAGCCCTACAATGTTATAGCTTTTTGGCAGTAAGAGATAATTGTGTAGATTCATTTATATTGCACTCCAAACACTTGCTTTATTACATTTTCGAGGCAAAATTTTAGATAATTTGATTTGATTTAAAGATGAGGGTAGGCATTTCTTTGGATCTTTGAGCCTTTCACACCAACCATTACTGTAAAATTTATCCCTAGAACCCTAATTGAGCCTTAATTTGTTTTCAATGGATAGATGCACCACTCATTTTTTTAACTTATTTTTTATCTACCTTTGTGAGCTATTCTAAATGTCCTTAAAGAGCTTTAATGCCACATTAAGTGTTAAGGGGATATAAGAATGGAAGGTAGTTGTATGATAGTGTTAGAATGAATGGCGTACAGTTTAAGGTGTAAAGGGGTTAAAAAAATTTTGTTGACCATAGTAGGTGGTGCCCATCACTTGCACCTGCATTAGAGTGTTGAAGGTGGTTCCCATCACTGGCACCTACATTCTAAAAGAGTGTTAGCAGGTAGTGCCTATTACTGGTATCTGAGTAGATATTTTTTGTGTGTAGTGCCTATCACTGGTATCCATTTTGGGGAATCGATTCAAAAGAAGAAAAAAAAAGAGGGGGAGATATGTTTACAAGGTGTTGGTAAGAAAGGTAGAAAAAGAAAAAGTATGATTTTATTCTACTTGTTAAACAAAATTTTTATGGGTGTTTGGTCAATTAAGTGTGGGGTTACTTCATTGAAAGATGGGTGTTTTAATGTTCAAAAAGAAGTTTTATGTTAATGAGGCGCACATTAATTTAAAGCTCTTTTTCTTATTTGTTTATCATTTTTCCCTTCTTAGATTGCCAAGACCCAAGCCTTACATTACAAGCTAAAAGTCCTACCTAATTTAAGTCGAGTCAGTTGTCTACATTAGTGGAAAATGCAAGAAGAGTAAACTATGGAGTGTTTAGAAAAATTCAAAGGGTTTGCACAATTTGATCTAAGTGTCTTAGAAGTATTTTTGTATGGCTATGCACACGCCTACATTGGAATACATATATAATGGTTTATATCATTTGACTATTTTTCTCCTGATGGTACACATCTTAGATATTTATGTGGAAGATTGATGAGATGTGTTGAGTATGTTTGTGATATATATCTCTATATTTTTCTCGAGGACGATCAAAAACTAAGTGTGGGGTAATTGACAAGCTCGTAAATGTCATATACTTTAGGTATCGCTTACCTCGTTGTCAATGATGTATAAGCAAGAATTGAGTAATTTTGAGCTAAAATGGTTTATTTTGACTTTTTTAGGGTTTGAGTGTAGAAAGAATGGAAAAAGATCACAAATTGGAGGAAAATTACAAAATTGGAATTTACGTGCACCAGCGTGGAGCGTTTCTAATATAGTTTGGTAGATTGAGCATAACTTTCTTCTCCAAGCACCAATTGGGGTGGTTCAAGATGTTTTGAAAAGTTAAGTATAGAGCTACAACTTTCATGTTTTGAGTTTTTTGAAGTTTGGCCTGTATCATAGTTAAAATTGAAGATGAAGTGAACAAGAGGCTTCTGGAACTTGCACCCAGGCGCTGCAAAAGTGCAATGCCCAGGTGGTGACCGTCGGATAAGTCGCAATAGGTTGCTTATTTTGAAAGAAAAGGCCTCCCGTGAGCCCAGTTACAAGGAAAAGCATGTACTTATCATCCCGGATCCCCAAAACCCTAAAAACATCTATAAATATACCAAGAAAAGAGGAGGAAATCATCATAATCATCAGCCATCCTTAGTGTCTTAGTTTTCAATAGTTAGATCGATAATTTAGCTGTAGAGTGTATAAGATTTTCTCAAGCGTTCAAACTCAAATTTTATTTTCTTGTCAAGAATTCAAGATTTGACGATCGTCAACATTCGTTTTTGCTGCAATTACTAAGTTTCATTTATTTTTATGCAACTTATTTTTGTTCTTATTTTGTTCTCGTTCTTTAATTATTGTTCTTGTTTTATTGCCTTTAAATTTTTAATTGCTTCCGTAGTTGAGACTATAGTTAGGGTTTTATTGGATCGCTTTTGGCTGCTTTTATACAGTTGGTTAATTTAATTACTTGCTCTTGATTAAATTCTTGTAAGTAGAGTATATTTAAACTAGGGTTTTAGTTAATTATATTTAATTGCTTTCCGTAGGGTTAGAATTTTATATTCTTGTCTTTATTTTAATTTCTTATGATTAAATTTAGTTTAAATTTAGTCAAAAACCTCTGATTATTTCGTCTAACTAGTAAATATGCTTGTGAACCTAGTAATTGTTCCAATAGTCTTCGTAGGAGCGATCCTTACTCATCCTATATACAAACTCACCTTGTATACTTGCGAGTGTGTGGGAGTTGATTAGGATAATTTAGGTTTTCTTTATTACTTGTTCATTGTTTTTAAAACCTAATCAATATTCTACCGAATAGTAGAATTAATATTAAACTTTTGAACATAAAAGACAACTAAACGGGCTGGAAAAGACATGAAAAAGAAAAGCTAATATAGAAGGTTCTCATCCCCAAGTAGGAAGGAGAAAAGAAGGGAAAAACTAAGGCGTCTAGGGCTTATAATCAGCCCTTAAGTTCCTATTCACAGTGGATGAAAGGCAATACTGCCCTTGAAAAATAGGTCAAAAGTTGCATTTTCCCGCTTCCCGAAACTGGCTCACCACCGTCCAAGTTCCATGCCTGAGGACTTGGCCGACAGCCAACGCTCTCTAGACTGGTTGGCTGGTGACTATTTTCATGCCAAGGTTGATTCACAATGATGAACCGCCCTTGCCAGTTTGATTGCAAGTTTTACCTAATTTGATGTATTTTCACATTCCAACCCCTCTGGGATGGTCCAATCTTCCTAAAATCCTATACAAAACATAACATTAAAACATGTTAAATAACATGAAGTAAACACTTTAACATTTTAAAAAATCAATTACAAACATTAAAAAGCAATTATGAACAAGAACACACAAAAATCCTAATTCCTGATGAAATTAGGTAAAGCCCTAAATTCAAACATAATACTAAACACAAACATACTTTAATACGGATAATTAACACTAAATTACTCTAAAACACTAAATAAAACACATACTAATGCATAAAAATATAAATGTACAAGAATGCACAATTAAACCTAAAAACCAACGAAACTTATGCAAAAACTATTAAAATTAGGGTAATGAACAATCCTAATTTCCTAGGGTTGTCATAGATCTTCTAATATATGTTAAAACACAATATTATATTATTTTGAAACACAATCAACGTGAAATTATGAGGGGGTATTAATCTCGCATTCATTTTTGTATTTCTTTAATGAGATAAGATGCCCCTCTCTTTGCCCTTCATTGGTCCTTTATTGACACTTTCTTTTGCATAATTTACATAATGTGAAGAAGGAAAAATAAAAATTTACCCCAGAATCTTGACTCAAATGGTATTATGTATAGTTCAATAATAGCTTTCCTTATAGTTTTACCTTTTATTAAGGCAAATAATATTTACACACCCTTATAAACCTCTTTTCATGCATACCCCTATCTCTTTTTATCAACTAAAAAGGCTAAAAAACCTAAATTTAAATTACATTTTTTTAATATCCAAATTACCCTTATGCCATAGCTTGCTAAATACAATAACTCAAATGTGATGATATATTTTTTTAGCTTATTACACACCCTATCCATTATTCATTAACAATTAGGTTGTTGCACACCTTTTTTACCTTCTTGCATGCATCTCACGTGAACATAATGTACTAATAAATTGTGATAGGGGTGTGCTAGAAGTTAAAAGGAGGGTCTGAATATCATCACCCTAACTTATTTCTCATATCCCTCTTTCATATTCATTTTTGCTCAGTACTATTACAACTAAAAGATAACAGTCAACTATAAATAAATGAAAACATAAGTAATCCAATTATTCAAAATTCATTCACAAAAAATTAAAAGCGTATTTATGATTGTCATAGAAAAGAGGTACAATGAAATGTCTAAACACATAATTACTACACTAGTATAATGAAATAAGTTATTGTCGCATCTTCTTTTTATTATTATCTGAACATCATGACTTCAAACAATATTATGTTTTACAACAAAGAAAGAATTAAAAAATGAGTTACACGAAAACAAATAGGTACACTAGAAAAAGGGTAACTCAATAATTTCATACTATTACAACTGTAAAGAAAGCTATCATTATAAAAATATTTAGTCTAATTATGAAATTTTATTCACTAAAAAATTTTCAAGAAGAAAATTATGTATGATTGTAACAAAAAAGATATAGCATCAACACAAGATAAATTAATAACTCTTATAAAATCCATTCACTAAACTATATTTCAAAAAACTTAAAAAAATATAAATTGTATTAAGAACTTTTCTATTTTTTATCAAGACATGCAAAATCCATATAAAAAATTTTCAGTTTTCAACTTAAAAGATGTAATAAGTGGTTTGTTGGCCATGAAATAAGGGAAATTTGGGTATAGAAAAATATGGTAGTATAAATTTGGGTTTTCTTAGTCTTTTTAGGTTTGGAATATAAAAAAGGATAAGGGTATGTAAGAGACTTTTAGGTGTGTGCAAATATTATTTTCCTTTATTAAACATTCAAGGATTGAAAATGTTAAAAAACTCTAACACTAGTGATTCAAAGGTGCTATATTATAGAATTTTCATAGGTTTATACTTATTTTTGGAAGGGAATATAAATGATGATGTAGCATGGTTTAGGAATTAATATATTATAAAAGGCTTAATTACACTTTGCCATCTATAAATAGGGGTCTGCTACAAATAGCACCATGTGTTAATTTTATCAACACAGTGTCCCCAGGATTTAACAAGGTTAAATTTTCCATTCGAAAAGAGTGTAAAATGTTATAATTGTCCTCAATTTTATTCTTACACATGGCTACACTGAAATTATAATGGATTGCACTCAAATACCCTGACTTTATTTTTAATTAATTTGTTGTTAAAACTAATAGTGATTAATTTTTTCATCCACTAGTACTATAAAATATTTTTTTCCTTTTAGTGTCCTTAATGTGTGAAATATTTTGATATTTTTCTTGTTTCGTGCAATTTTGTCATACCACGACTTTCCCCTCTCCCTCTTATATTTTGAGTATTTAGAATAAATTTTCAATTTATTACTATAACTCGATTTTATTTTCATTTTTAATGACAAATTCATTTGTATGCGTTGTTGTTTTCCTATTTAATTAATATTGTCAAATTTGGTTAAAATATGTTCTTGTAGAAATGACTGATAATATTAGTTGATGATTGTGAATTTCTTTTACTAAAATTATTCTTTTAAAAATGAAATAGAATAACTTTATTTTTTTGAACTATGTATTGTTCCTACTATTTTGTTTTGTTCTAGATAGCATGAATGGGTAAATTGATCAACTTTAGTTTATATAAAATATGTTTTGTTTATATCTAAAGCAACATATTTACTCAAATAATGTAATTTTTTAAGTAAAAAAAGTCAAATATTAATAATAGAAAAATAAATTTTACAAATAAGAAAAATAAAAGATTGTATATGAAAAAATAAATAAAATATTTTATTCTTGATAAAAAATTTAATAATAACAAATCAAGTATATGAGGGCATGTCAAAAATGGATATGACTATAAAGAATATAATAGAAAATTAAGCCATGGACTTAATACTAAAGGGTAAAAAAGTCTTTTTGATATTATTGGATAGAAAAAAGTTAGGGTGCCAAGTGAAACTTACCCTAATTTCAGAGTGGCAAAGTTCAACTATAAATATTAAGGGCAATTATGATACTTCACACATTTTTCGGATGGAAAATTTAACCCTATTAAAACTTGGACAATTCGTAGATAAATTAACATAGGGGCAATTTGCAACTTATCCCTATTTACAAGGGATAAAATGTAATTAAGCCTTATAAAAAAATTTATGGTTTGCTTCACTTTACCCCTATACCTTAGGGTCACTATCACTTTAGTTTTAACATTTTTTTAGGCATTAAAGTCTCTCGACTGACAGTCAAGTCTAATAGTGTTAGGTTTTTTTAGCTATCTAAATGACCTTTTTATCCTCAATTATTGTTGTGTGGACAAATTTTTTTATGACACCCAAAATATCTTGTTTTCTTTCCATAAATATAGCTTCATGAATTTTAAAACATGGTAATGAAACATGAAAAATTGTTAAATCATGCAACAAAATGAGAGAAAAAAGAAAAATGAATTAGATAAAAATGTGATAAAAAAAGAGAGAATGAGATTTGTAGAAAAATAACCTTTTATGTAGACAAAGTTATAAAAGTATTTTTATCAAAATGAGTTAAAATATTGAGTTTGATTTAATAGAAGGACTAAAGTGTCTAAAAATAAAGTTAGAGTCTAAAGTGATAGTAACCCCTAAATATTAAGGGTGTAAAGTGAAATTAACGCAAAGTTATATGATGAATTTGAATACATTTTCGGGGAAAAAGGCTATTTTGACCCCTTATATTTGAGGCATGCCCTAATTTGGTCCTTTACATATCAGAACAAGATAAGATAGTCCCCTCATCTTTCAAAATAGAAGATTAGCCAATATATAACTTTTGATGAAAATTTTGAACAACCAATATATAACTTTTGATAAAAAATTTGAACAACTTAACCAAGAAGTCTATGTAATTTCTCTCTCTCTTAAAACTCCCAACTCTGTAAAAGTTACCTAGACTTATTCTTTATAGAGAAACCATCATAGGCTCTAGGATTTGAAGTGTGAAAAAGTTGTGAGTGACTTAGTAACCGCTCCATCTGACTTGGAAAGGTGGTTGCTACTGTCATAAGGAGATTAGATTCATAAAGCTAACCGATCCTGCAAAAGCTGTATTTTTAAAGGTATAATTTATTGATCAGATTAAATTATACCAACATGTTTTAATGGCCATGTGATGTTCACGTGACTTTCATCATTAATTTGTTTAATTTTTCAATAAAAATTCTTAAATTGGATAACATTTTGAAAGATGAGAGATGAAATTTACTTATTCCAATACATAAGCTATCAAATTAAAATACATCCCAAAGATAAGGGACCTACATTATGTTTATAAAGTTCTATATACTTTTTAGAAAATATAAAGTTCTAAAAACAAAAAGGAATGCCAATTGCATAACTTGTCCGAATTTAGCAAATCAACTAGTAATCTAGCTGTGTATAAACAGAGTAACCTTTATATTCTATACGAGTTTCTCAAAAGGTTTGAATAGTATTGATCAGATAAATTTGATTCATAAACAAGTTGGGCTTATTAAAAAAGAAAAAGTTGAGCTTGAACATAATGTCTTGATAAATTGATTGATTAATAAATAAATGTCTTGGTACATTTATTATAGAAAGGGATAATTTCACAAATCCACTTCGACATTTATACTAATATTACTTAACATCTCTAAACTTTTAAAAATATCACAAATTTTTCCTAACTTTATAATTCACGTAACAATTTTAATCTAAATGATTAAAATATTATTTAAGGAGAGAGAGAAGAAATTTTGATTCCATCATTACCCCTAATAACAAAATTTAATTTATTATAGGGTAAATTACCTATGCAAATATACCCCATGTAGTATGTCAATATGGCTTATAGTCCATATGTGTTTCAAAAATATATCTTAAATCCACATATGGTTTGTATTAAATAGTAATGTAATAAAAACCATCTAATTTAATGGAGTTTGAAATATACTCGCAATCTATGAGAGTGTTTATCATTTTTCCTTTAAAAATATTACCTTTTATATAAAAAAATACCCCTTACCTTACTAACTTTCAACAAAAATACCTATTCTCTCTAACACCACCACCTACCTACACTACAACCATCCAGCAACCTCCTCCCTTCCTAATCCCCAGCATACCCAACCCTCAACTTCTCCCCTTCTTCCTCCTCTCTCTTCTCTTTCCTGTCACCTAGCTCTCTCCCCCTTCCTCTTCATCCTTCTCCTTCTCTTCCTCCCCTTCCTATTACCATTCCCCTCATTTTCTCCCCTCTTCCTCTCTTTTCCCCTCTTTCTCGTCACTCATTTCCCTCTCCCTTTTACCCTTCCTCCTCTGCTTCCTCTCCCAGCTCCTCCCTTTCCTGTAACCCATCTCCCTCCCCCCTCCTCCTCTTCCTCCTCTTTCTTTTCCTCCATCTTTTCCATTACCCATTCCCCTCCCCTTTCCCCTCTTCTACTCCTCCTCTTTCTCCTCATACTCCTCCCCCTCTTTCTCTCCACCCATTCTCCTTTTTACCCATTTTATGATATAGGACAGGAAAATGGAGTCTATTTGTTCAAAATCAGTAAGTTATATTGGTTTCTTTATGGGAATGACATGTCGTGGATAGTGGAGATCATGACATTTGTCGTGTGCAGGTGGTGCTTGTGGTTTTAATCAAATAGAAATGTAAATGGTGGTTGAACTAATGTTTGAGAAGAGTTGAGAATCTTGATATATGACATTGTTGTTGTGGATAATAGGAGAAGTGAACGAAGGAAATTGAGATTTCTGATTTGGTAGTGGTGGTGGTGGTGGTGGTGGTGGTGGTGGAGGAGGAGGGGGAATGTAGAGCTAAGGTGGTTAGAGTTGGATCTCTACTGGTGGTGATGGTTGATGGGTCAACGGGTCAAAAAATTCATCCCACTAATAATGAGCTAAGAGTATACATGTAATTTTAATAAAATCCATTAAATTGGATGGTTTCCATCGATATTACCTTTTGGTCCAAATTAAATTGGATGGTTTCCATCGATATTACCTTTTGGTCCAAACCATATAGGGGTTCAAGGTATATTTTCAAAATATATAAGGATTATGGGTCGAATGGTTATACCATATAGGAGTTTACGACAGTTTACCCTTTATCATGGTTTAAATGAAACTATTAAAGAATAACATTATGATATAAGTTTTCATGTTATTTACTAGTTAATGTAAAAAAACACATGATATTCTTTTCAAATTTATGAGTTTGTGATTTGCCAAAAAAGTATTATTCATATTTTTTTATTATAATATGTATATATTTTTCTATATTTTCTAAATTCTTTTATTCATGCAAGCACATTAATACGCGTACACATTTTCATAACTAACTATTATCAACAAGATAAATTAATGGAAAAAGTAATTTTTTTATTATTATTTATGAGTTTGTGATTTTTCAAATAAATTTCAACCACATTTTTTATATACTATATCGTGTATTTATATGTTTTCTTATTATTTATTCTATCTGACTTAAATTAATGCAAAAAAATCTTTATCTAAAATTATATTTTAATATTTTTATTTTAGCGTTTGTTAATCCCTGTACAAAATACCAATTATATTTATTTTATTATAATATACTCTAAATTATTTTTCAACTGGGCAAAGATAAATACATTAAAGCACCCACACATTTTCAAAAATAAGTTAACAAAATAATGACTAAAAAGTTAAAGGGTACCAACTTAAAATATCATAAACTTTAGGGGAGGTTTTTGATATATTTTTTTAATTTTTTTTTTTTATTTTATTAAAGTACTAAAGGAAAAATGAATTGAGTTTCACTTACAAGTGAGAGGAAGTAAGTGAGATTTTTTAAAATTAAAGTATATTGAGTGATATTACTTTTAAACGTGAAGAGATTTTCGAAGTTATCCTTGGTAAAAAAACAGGTTCAAACATTTCATTATAATTGCTTTGCTCACCAGATTTATCACCCTAAACCATCAATACAATTTAAAGCAATTTACTTGAGCATTCATGCCATACATAATCTTGCTTGGTGCTAGTTACTGTATCTAAACTCTCAAGTCTATCTGCTGTCCCCATATTCATCCGACTTCCTTTTAGTCAAATGCCCACCAAAACAACTCAAAAATCAACTAATCCTTGACTTTAAAAACTCCAGTATCTGATAAAGAAAGAATCAAGCTGAATTTTATCAAACCAAATTACCAGACGGTAAAAAGAAAGGCATAGTGGTATTCCCCAATTACAAATCAGACAAAATTTATTGAGACAAAAGTGTTTATTTTACATTATTTTCTTCTTAATACAGTTCTTCATTTGTTTTTTATTTTGTACAAGTAAATATTTGTCTTGATGGTAAATAAAACACAGGACACTGAAAAAACAAACGTTGCAGGTTCAGAAGTCGAAAACGAAAGCATTAAATGCTTGCTTATTCCGTTGAGTTGGTTTTTGCGTAGTTCCCTCAATTTTCCCTTTTTAATCAAAATTATTAGTACTAATATTATAACGAAACCACAGCACATCTCCACCATTAGCAGCACAAAACCTGGAGGAGACACCTTCTGTCCATCTCCTCACTTCAGGAAAACGCCGTCGCTTTCGAGAAAACAGCCTGCAAAATTCTCTTTTGAGCTGGACTTCACACCTCCTGTTCTTCCTCTAGGCCATCTTTTTGGCGAAATAAATTCTGGGTTTTTCTGGGATTTTTGAATAGTTTCAAGAAATGGGGAATAAATTGATTTGTATGATCAAAAGGGATAGTATTAAAGAAAATATTATTGGATCAAGAAGTAAGAGAAATTGTGAGAGATCATCCAAGAGGAGGAGTTTAATGGAAGAGGAATTGCTGCACAGGCAAGCTCTTTCAATGGCAATTCAGCAGCATCAGTTGTCTCAGAGGTTTGATGATATTCCATATCTAGGCGTATTGGATCCACTAGCTCTCGCCGCCGCAATAATAATTCATCTGATTCTTTCTCTAATTCCACTAAAATGGTATCTGATTCACCTTTTTCTTTTTAATTGCATTTTCTGCTTTATGGTTTTTTATTTTATACTATTTCCAATTATCTGTTTTTGGAGTGCATTTTTGTTGTATATTCCTTTTTTTTTTATGATTTGGAATTTGGGATCTAAGCACGAAATAAAAAATAAAAAAATAAAAAAAAAATTGAATTTTTATTGTTAGTGTGATTCTGAGAAAACAGAAAAGTACTAGCTTTTTACTGTCTGTAAGGGATAATGGATACCGTTTAGTTCGATGATGGTGCCAAAAAGTAAGGAGGAAAAGTAGGAGTTGAGGGACTTTTTGTCTGGAAAAGTTTGGAAAGGCAAACCCTACCTTTGTGTCTTTTTTGTTTTTCGGCGAATTGGGATATGAAAGGTTTTTTCTTTTTTTTATTTTTTCCTCTTTTTACTTTATGTCGTATATATATATATATCTCTTCCCTCAGATATAGTGGGGACTCATTGATTAAGAATATTCAAGTTTGATAAGTGATAATTGCCCCTGGGCACCAACTTCATCAAAATCCAAATTAAGGGAAATCATTGGCTTGAATTTTTCTTTTCTTGCTAATACTGATAAGAGGTTTTGTATTTAAAAATTTTTCTTTTCTATTCTTTTCTTTACTTTTGTCTGGAGCAGAGCATTTGCTAATGGGTTTTCTGTCCAAATGTTACTAATAAGGATTATTTGACAGTATATATATAATTTTTTATAGGATCTATATGTTAATAGCTCACTCATAAATTGGAGTCCAGATTGAGAATAGTGATACTTGATCAAACTAAAAGATCAGTTGTTGGCACATAGAAATGCCCTTTTACATATGAACCATATACAAGTGACATTACAACTACATGAGTTTCTGCAAAACTGAGACTGTTGGCTTCATTACATGCAATTATGTGGAAAATTCATAGAGGCAATGAACAATGGCTAAGTTTGAATGCAGAAGGTCCTACATAGGGGATGTTGATTATGTACAGTTGCTCCTTCAAAATTGAACTGAGAGGGAAAATTGTAATGCTTAGTGAAAAGAGATCTGCTTGAAGGAACCTCAGTTTTATAGTTAAACTCTGAAGTAGTTATATTTCTTGGCATTGTAATATTTCGATATAATTACTCTTTCTTATTGGAAAAGATCATCAGATTTCTTTAGCCCCCACTTTCAGTTGACTCATTTGTTATATCACAATTAACAGCTAGGGAGTGTGATAAGATGAGATGCCCTTAGGCAAAGATGAATCTCTGCTGACTGAGGTTTCTGATCTTAAGCTCAACAACAGAAGAGCATGCACAGAGGAAACACAAACAAGAAAAAGAACATTTCACCCTCCTGATTTACCTAGTACTCCAAATGGTCAAATGCGTATTAGTAAATGTTATCTTTTAATATAGTCTAATGCATCCAATTCTGCTATTGAAGCAGCCATACACAGCTAGATTAAAAGTAGCATTCCTGGTCAAAACATGTAGCACATGATGTAACATGAACCCTTCTTTATCTCTTTCCCGGAAAAATAGAAAAGGGAAAACTTATTTATGTTTATTGAGCATTATTCATGATGAAAGAAAGTTATAGTTCTTTATATCTATGAATATCAATGTTCATGGTACCACATATCATGGGTATTCTTGCTATGGGAAAAAGACCAATTTGGTCCTTTACCTTTAGAATATCGACCAATCCGATCCCTTATCTATCACAAAGACCAATTTGGTTCCTCATATATAAAAACATTAATCAATCTAAGGCATGTGACGGAAATTGTATACAAACTAACGGCGCCGTTAACAACCCATGAATGGACATGTGATTATCACGTTGTTTGATCCATTAATTTATACATAATTTTCGTCACATGCTTTAGATTTATTGTTTTTTTTTTTTAAAGTGAGGGGACCAAGCAACAGATTGGTCCATTGGGATAGATAAGGGACCAGATTGGTTGATACTTCAAAGATAAGGGACTAAATTGGTATTTTTCCCTTCTTGCTACTATAGACATCTATGAATAATTTTTCTATTTCATTGCTCATGTTATACACAATAAATCCTCTGTAGTTACCAGAATTTTTGGAGAATATCAAAACAAAGAAAATTGTTTTGATACATGGAGAAGGATTTGGAGCTTGGTGTTGGTATAAGACTATTGCTTTATTGGAGGAAACGGGATTTCTTCCTGTTGCCTTAGATCTTACAGGGTCTGGCATTGATCTAACAGACACTAAGAATGTTTTGACGCTGGTGGACTACTCGAAACCATTGGTTGATTATCTGGAAAACCTACGGGGGGATGAAAAGGTGAGTATTACTTGCAATATTCCTTTCAGGCTTGTTGAATATAGTATCTCTTTTTGTAGCATTTCAGTGGTGACTTATTACTATTTAGTGTAGGTGGTTTTGGTTGGTCATTTAGTGGTGGAGGTGCGTGCATTTCCTATGCCTTGGAGCATTTCCCTGAAAAGATCTCTAAAGCAGTTTTCCTGTGTGCTACTATGGTTTCAAATGAGCAGAGGCCCTTTGATGTGTTTGCTGAACAGGTAAATAATCATATCTTTACTTCATTCTAAAATTTTATTAACTTTTATGGATACTTGCCTGAGAAAAGGCTAAAAACAAACTTAAAGATGTTTTGAGTTGTGCAAAACTTGGTTTGAGAAATTTGATAAGATGTAAAAGTTGGACTAAAATGTCAGTAGAATCACTTGCATTCGCTAAAATGATTGGAGTTCTCCTACAAACTGGGCTCAGAGTCTGCCAACATATTTTTGTATCCATAACTAAAATTTTTCTTCTGTATGTATCTCGGTTTCATTCTTTTAGAAAAGAGTGAATTTGTCTTGTGAACGCAACTGCTGGTGGATTTACCCTTGGACAAAGGAAAATGTCAGTTTAATATATATATATATATTTTGCATGTTTCCTTAAAAAATATTGTTTTTACACCACTAATTTGTAATTGTTCTCCTCTAGCCAATGGAAATGTTTGTTTTAGGAATTGGATTTAGAAATTTTTGTTTTTTATTCCCATTAATTTGTAAAAATTCAATATTTACATGTGCCTATAAGTCATTTGAGAATAATTATAAATGAAAGAAACAAGTAACAGACATCATTCATCCTTTAATGATGACTACAAGTACAAAGTCAATGGTTTAAGGAGTTGTAGTCCACTATTTAGTTTTTTGTACTACAAAAAGTTCGTACTTTGATGAGTGTTCGGGTGTTAGTGGATTTCTTGCATCATCTTATCTTATTCATTAAATACATGTCACTACTCGCTATTACTTACTACGTGAATATTTTTATATCAGCTTCCGTTTGCAAAACTAAAGAACTTTGTATTATCTGTGCCCTTTCTGCCACTGAAGGCAACACCCGCCTTTGGAATGTGTGTTTGTGCAGCACCCCCCTTTGGAATGTGTGTTTGTAGTTGGGATTTTTCCCTCTTTATTGCTGTTATTTTTCGTACTTCTCTCCTTATAAATGATCTTTTATGCAGCTTGGTTCTGCAGAACTTTTCATGCAAGAATCTAAGTTTCTGATTTACGGGAATGGCAATGACAAGCCTCCAACTGGATTTATGTTTGAGAAACAGCAAATGCATGGTTTATATTTCAACCAATCCCCAACCAAGGTACTTCTAGAATCCAATTCTAGCTCAGTCTCTACAATCTCTGAGTTACTTTCCTCAGGGCCATTCTTGGAAGCATTTGGATCTTCAGTACTTTTACTGCAACATGGCCTAAATAAAATTTTACATTTATTATTAAAAAGAGGCATTTAAGACTTGACCCTTCTTGGATTAACATCTTCAAGAAACAAGTGAAATCAGCATTCAAAAGTAAGTTTAAGTGACAAGATCATGCAAACAATGAATTCTCAACGTGCAGAGAATATGAAGATCCTTATGGGAGGATCTTTTGGTTTTACTTCAAGATGCATCTTCTGTATATGTAATGTATCCATGCGCTGCATGTACTTGAATGATTTTGAATTTGTAATGGCATAATCACACATATTCATAGACATGCATACCTTTTGGGCCTTTTGTTCTTTCTTACTTCATCTTTTGGAGCCACACCTGCTAAGAGTTTCCATCTAAGTTACCTGGACTCGGATACGGGTACATGTCTAGGTGTCGGATTCATTAATTTCATAAATTGAGGATACGGGGAAACTCTAAAAGAGTTGGATACGGGTGCGGGTGTGCGTCTTGTATACTTGTATATGTTAGTGTAGTTAGTGTAGTAGTAATGCAATTTGATGACATAAAGTAACTAAACATTATTTTATAACTCATTTTTCAAAAAATAAATATGCTTATGTGTAATATTAAAGAATAGTGGTGCACTGAGAAAAAGAAGATATTAGAAGTATATAACTATAATAATATTTAATGATTTGATAAACAATTCTCATATGTTTCTCCCTCATATTTGTGTATAATAATCTTCCTCCCTATCTTATCTGTCCTTTCATGTGGTTGAAGTTAATATAATTTTTGATTTGGTAAAAAAGTCAAAGTACCCAATTGAAAGTTGACCATACGGACACGGATCCCACACCCACACCCATGTCGACACGGTAGGACACGGGTACTTTAGGGGTGAGAGGAGAATCCATGTAACATAGGTTTCCATGCATGACAACCATGTTAGGGTCCTTATTGTGTTATATGCATGATTTTTTGTTTCTAATATGTCATTAAACCAGAAAGGAACAGAAACGTGGAAACAAATTAATATATAGTATTGACTACACCTAATAATACCATAAGAACAATTGTGTTTCGCTTGATGCTGTAGTGCACTGAGACTATATAATGAAGTTTATATGCTTTTTTTTTTTTTTTTTTAATTTTGGGATATTTACGTATTTGTGTAATTTTTAAAATTTTTAAAAGGTCTTTATTCCATGGAAAGAGAATTGTTCTGGTCAATCTGCTGAAAGTGCAACAGACAACTTCTCATCTTGTTTCAAGACAAGTCTTTGATTTCCTTACTGCTCCATAATGGTTCCTTTCTCATGAATTTGAGTTTATTACACATAATTGTCATCACTAAATTGAGACTATGTTTCATGTTAAATTAAAAGTTGCAGTATCTTAACATGAGAAATACAGCCACGGAATCCAATATTGAGACACTGACAAAAAGATGTTCTCTACTTTCAGGATGTGGCTCTGGCCATGGTTTCAATGAGACCCATTCCTCTTGGTCCCATGATGGAGAAACTTTCACTAACACCTGAAAAGTATGGAACCGGCCGTCGATTTTACATCCAGACATTGGAAGATCATGCACTGTCACCAGATGTCCAAGAAAAGCTTGTGAGAGAAAATCCCCCAGAAGGTATATTTAAGATTAAAGGCGGTGATCATTGCCCTTTCTTCTCAAAGCCACAGTCACTGCACAAAATTTTACTTGAGATTGCTCAAATTCCATAGGACCAGCCAACGAATCTCTTTCTTTGACCAAAAAAGAGAAAATCCCGGTGAAAAACTTCCTTCATAGAGAGGATAACCATTCTTGCAAGGCTGTCTGTACACAATGTAATGTTATTTATTTCCTTTTAATGGTTAAAGTATCATCTCTATAAAATATGTCTAATACTTTTCTTTTTATTGTTGAAGACGTGAAGTGTTTAAGGAAAAGCTAATGCGTATGTAGTTATTGTTATTATTGGAAGTTACAAAATGATTTTTTTTTTTTTCCCTCTCTCTGTCGTATCCTCGCGAGGAAGGCTAAGCAGGAATTGATTATGAGCATGTCGTGCATTAGCTATTCCAGAGAGGGATCCAACCGGGATCAGTACTCTCGCCCATTTAGGTTATCCAAACTTGACCCGGTTAAAGTTTTATTACTCGTATCTTACCGGGAAATTCTTAGATGAATTGGATTTATATACATGTCATGGGTTTTTTTGACTGCATTCATCCTTATCATCTTGAAGAAGATATTTTATTGAGTTAACAGTGATGTGGATAAATGTAGACTAAAAGATCTATGACAACTATTACGGATCCAGTCTATCTAAAAAAATTTTCCACTCCACCCAACACCTACAAGGTTTGCCTTGAGAAATTATTACATAGATCGGATTCATAGCATAATATTATAGATTATATCCATGTAAGAATTTTTCGGTTTACCCCAACCATTCCACTTAAAAATTTTGGCATAAAAAAAAGGTGCTTTTATAAATATCAATGATATGACTAATAATACGAAAAAGAGCAGCTGCTCAGTTCAGATCTTATTGAGCCACAAGGGGATGAAACATTCCGTTTAACCATATTTTGTACACCTACGGCAAAGAAGCTAAAGAGCAAGCTAATCTATTAACATTCTTTGGAACGAAGATAAAAGAGATCATAGTAAACAATCCACTCATGTAAATAATATGCCCACCGAGGTTACTACCAAAGCATCATCTGTATTTCTCTCATTCCGCATCTAAATAATTTTATTGTTGATGGAGATTCCAGATAGTTAAGTCAGTAAAATTCTTATATGAACCCTATCAGGGGCGGACGCAAGAATTGTATCTTGAGAGGCAATAATTAATAGTGACATAATTATTAAGACTAATTTATATTTCTCTCAAAAATTTAGGGAGGCGAAATATAAATTTTATAAGGATACAAGTTAAATTTTCAAAATTTTAAATAGTGAAATTTAACATTTCTAGAATTTGGGGAGGGGTCGGTGGCCCCCGCCTGCCCCCTAAATCCGTCCCTGAACCCTATCCATAACATAGTGTCAAGGACTCCTTTGATCAATGTTAAGTCACATTACCAAACACCACTCCACATCATTGAGATGAGTGATGTAACTCAATATCGATCAAGGAATCCATAATATAGTCTATAAAAGAATTTTCCATTAAGTTGTTATAGCCCTCAACTTTGCTTGATCAGTGCATTTCGAACAGTTTCTGCTTCTAGTAAACTCAAGTTCCTAATGAAATCATGCCCAGTCGCCCAAGACTGTGAACCAGATTACTATTACAATCCTTAGCCATAACACTCGAACATCTTTCTTGTTTGTTGCAGAAGCTGCACTTATGCTAATTTTGATGTTGCCCAGGCTAGTTGCATATGTATCCTCTTGCTGTAACTGCTGTAAGTGTGATTTTGTGCCCATTAATCTCTCTAGTTCCTTAGTTTCTGAATTAATCACTTTCAAATCTTGTCCACTCTTCAATGGCTTTCCTCATATCTCTTTTGTTCAGTTCAATGTTTGTTTCCCTCAAACATGTCAATTGTTTATATTTTTCCAGATCTGCCATAGGATATTAGCTGTTAGAGTTGCCCCATCATTGTTCTTTTTGAAATCTGTTACATCCTTAATTTGTTCCCACCAGCTCCAAAAATCAAAACTTACTTTTTTGAAACCGTCATATCCAATAGGAGCCAACCTCCAGATTTCTTCTGCCTTGAGACAATATTGGTGTATATGTTCAACTGTTTCTTGAAGTGTACAGAAATGAAGCAACCGTCCGGTGCGTTTGAATGTTCTATCATAAACAACAGTATTAACCATAGTTACCGGAAATTCTCTTTACCCCTACAAACTGTGTACCGATTCATGCGTGTTGAAATATGATTCATTTGCGTCCCGAAACACGACGATTCGCGTTTCGGAACGTTAAAGATAGCGAATCCTTATATATTGAGAAAATGAGAAAATATTATCTTAAATTTACCTAATTAGAATTATTTAATATTGGATTGAGGATAATAGTTCTAGAAATTGAATATTTTATTTTCTCTAGTCGCTAAAAGTTCAATATTTATTAAAAATTTAATATATATACTTCTAACTACCTTCTTATACCTATAATGTAGCAATTATTTTTTTTTTAAGAAGTGATATATAGCAACATAACGATCAAACTTACCCCTACGTATTCGATACTTTAAAAAATGGTATATCGCGTGTACCTGTAACGCATTTTTTAGCGTACCACATTTCTTGTAACTATGGTATTAATAGGTAGAGATCTATGTTTGGCATCTTGAAAGAAAATATTTGATCTTCAACTTTATGTTTAAGCTCCATCTAAAATTCGTCCAGTTTAGTAAATGATTTTTTCGACCTAGATTTCCCATTATATTGCTTCTTTTTCTAACTGAATTTTCTAGTGTTTTTGGCTTCTTCGTACCCTGAGTTGACAATGTACTTACCTGTCGGGGAATATTAGCCTATACCATCTTTCTATTTCACTGGTAATGATAATTGGTATATTAAATCATCTTTTCCACATCAAACCGACTAAAGATTTGCTTAATCAGTTTTTAATCCCAATTTGCTTCCCTGATTAATTGATCTACTGGTGATAGCTAGGGTTGTTCATAGATCGGGTACTTGGTCCATAAATTTAAAAAAGTATCCGACCCTGACTGAACGAGTCAAGAAAATTTCGTTCCTTTACTCGATCCATACAAAGCGGGTACCCGGTGGTCGGGTATCTGCAAAAGACGGTAGGGTTGACCGGGTACCCGACCCTCACTAGTAGACAAAATGTAAAAATTTAAATAATAATAATTAGACAAGTTAATTTCACAATTAAATCAACAATAATTGAGTCTAAGTTACAAAAAATATTTTCCAATATTACATCCGAATAGCATCAAACTAACAAGTAGCAACAGGTCAATATCAACAACAATTAAATCACAAAATATATCCCAACAGACGCGAGTGTGAGGAATGAAGATGCAAGGAAGAGGAAGGGAAGAGATGATTGAGGAGGAAGAAGAAAGGAAGACGAGGAAATGAAAAAGATGAGGTGAGAAGCTGCCAATAACCCTAGTAATTATTAACTTCTAATGAAACTCTATTAACCAAATTTATAAAATTACCTCTAAAATGGACCGGGTAGGGTACTCGGCGAGTCACAAAAATGTGACCCTCTCCCTGACCCTCAACCTAAGTGACCCAACCCGCTTTCAGAATGCGGTTCAGGTATCCACCTTTTTTCGATTCGGATCTGATCGGTTCAGCGTCTTTTTTCGTGTCAGTGGGTCAGGTGTGATGAACACCCTTAGTGATAGCTATGAATCAGGTGGTTTCTTAGTTTGGATTATGCCTTTTATTGCATTTGGTAACCATCTATCATCCCAAATCATGACTGAGATACCATTTCCAACTCTCTTTCTTAGATCACCTTCCAGTAAATTCCTTCCCTTACATGCACTTTGTTAAAACAGAAAGCCCCCTTTGGATTGTTAGAGGTGAAAGGGAAGTTGTTAGGAAAATACTCGGTTTAAGGACTTTGCTGACTAAAAATTTGAACTTGTTAAAAACCTATAAAGCTATTTTGTTAACAATGAATAATCGAATAGTTGAATATCTTTGAAGTAACCCCTTTGAGTGATATAATGGGGAGTACTATAACTTTACTGTATTCCCTATATTTGACATTTGATAGTGATAAGATTTGGCAGGTGACTTGTAACTTGCAGAATGAGTAAAGATGTTGACACAAGATTTTCTTTTTTTCATCCACTTAAAAAATGAAAGTTTTGTTTCATTTTTTATCCTACACTGGTCAGAAAGATTTGATGTACATAAATTCACGATTGGGAGAAATTTTTTATGATCAATTTTTTAGCTGGTCTTTGTGTTTCTTTTGCAAGTATTATCGTACATACTGGATCAATTATAAATTAGTTGCACATTTCAAATTAGTTTAAGGATTACTAGTACTTGTAAATATATATATATATACATATATAAAGATACAATTGCAATATTGTGAAATAAATCTGCCAAACTCTATTGATCGATAAAGAAATAGATCAATTATTCACTGTCGTGACCCAAGAAAATATGAAAGTTTCTTGTTTTAATGTTTTTCCTTATGCACTTTTTGTGTAGGATTACATGTTATTTTTTTTATTAGGTACTGATTTGCAATAAATTTTAACATAAATTATAATTTTGGTGTCCATAAAGAAATCAAGAATAAATAGCTAACAACTTTAACATTAGAGAAGAAACAATAAAAGCAAATCTTCATTTGGAAATATAGTATAAATGCACGACCGGGAGTACAAAAAATTTTCATCTACTTAAAAAATGAAAGTTTTGTTTCATTTTGCATTGTAGTTGAGACAATTTGCGTACATCAATTCACGATTGAGAGAAATTTTTTGTGGTCGATTTTTTAACTACTAGTAGTATCCCCTTTGCAAGTATTAATGTACTTAACGGGCCAATTACAAATTAGCTACATGTTTTAATTAAACCTAAAGGTTCATATTGCTTGTAAAAAATATTTTTATGCATGGAATTACAATATCGTGAAATTAATCTACCAAACTCATTTAATCGGAAAAGAAATATATCAGTTATTCACTGTTGTGACAAAAAAATGAAGCTTTTTTGTTTTAATATTTTTTTTAATGAAATTTTTGTATAGGATTACAAGTTAATTTTTCATAAGTACTGATTTACAAAGGATTTTAACATAAATTGTAAGTTTTGGTATTAGTAAAGAAATTGTGAATAAATGGCTAATAATATATTAACATTAGAGAAGAAACTATAAACCAAATTCTCGTACAGTCGGAAAGATAACCTAAATTAACGATCCGAAGACAAAACTGTTTCATCCACTTAAAAAAATGAAAGCTTTGATTCATTTTGTGTACCAGTCGGGATGATTTGATGCACATAAATTCACAATCAGGAGAAATTTTTTGTGGTCGATTTTTTAACTTGTAGTAGTGTCCTCGTTGCAAATATAACTGTACTTAGTGGGTCAATTACAAATTAGTTGCATGTCTCAATTAAACTTAAGGGTTCATAGTGCTTGTAAAAAATATTTTTATGAATGGAATTGCAATATCGTAAAATTAATTTACCAAACTCTACCGATTGGTAAAGAAATATATTAGTTATTCACAGTTGTGACAAAAAAAATGAAACTTTCTTGTTTTAATGTTTTTCTTTATGGAATTTTTGTGAAAAATTACAAGTTATTTTTTCATAGATAATGATCTGCAAAGGATTTTAACGTAAATTGTAAGTTTTGGTGTTCATAAAGAAATCGAGATTAAATGGTTAACAACTATATATTATTAGAGAAGAAACTATAAACCAAATTCTAGTCTGGAAAGATTACATAAATTCGCGATCTGAAGAAATTTTTTTTTTCACCGACTTGAAAAATGAAAGTTTTGTTTCATTTTGCGTACTAGTCAAGACGATTTGAAGTACATAAGTTTGCAATTGGGAGAAAATTTTTGTGGTCGATTTTTTAGATGGAAACAGTGCTCCCTTTGCAAGTATTACTATACTTAGTAGGTCAATTACAAATACTAAAATGATACGGTAAAAAATAGGTAAAAGAAATAATAAAATTAATTTTGATATAAAGACTCACGTGAGTTTTAAGAAAAACACCATAAATTAATTAAAACAAAGTAAACTAATAAAACTAAAATACTCCTAATTTAAGGTTAAATGAGCTAATTAAAGTCTTACAAATGACTAATTAAGCCTTCAATGAAGATTAATTAAACTCATCCTAACATTTTTAACATGAGAACCTAATTGAAATTTTTTTAAATAAATTATACTAGGCTCAAGTAAGAAGACAAATAAAATTTAGGGAATATCCAAGATAAAAAAATAAATAAAATTAAGGGACTAAAGTTGTGAATAAGTCAATAGGTAGCCTTATCTAAATTCTGCTTGTTGTTGCTTTATGTCAACAAAATTTTGTTGCATTGCATGCTATAGTGCAACTAATATTTAGTTGCACTTTAGGGGGTTCCTATTTTTCTATAGGTACTAATTTGCAAAAAATCTTAACATAAATTGTAAATTTTAGTGTTTGTAAAGAAATCGGGAACAAATGGCTAATAACTATAACATTAGAGAAGAAATTATAAACCAAATTCTCGTTCAGAAAAAAAAAAAAACATAAATTCATGATCCAAATAAAAATATATTTCGTCCACTTAAACAATGAAAGCTTCGTTTCATTTTTCGTATCAGTGGAGATAATTTGATGTACATAAATTTATGATGGAGAAAAAAAATTTCTAATCAATTTTTTAACTGGTAGTATGCAAGTAATAACTATATACTTTAAATACTAACTTCAAATAAAATAAATAATAACTTTGAATAATAAGTACTAATAACTTGACATAATAAGCTATAACTTATATACTTATTATGGGTAATGAAAAATATTTAAAAAATTAGAGGAAGAAATGAAAAATGAAGTACTAGATAATAAGTACTAATAACTTCAAATAATAAATAATTAAGTTGGACCACTAAGTACTGCTTATAATATTAAGTAATAATTTGGACTAATAAGTACTAAATTCAAATAAAATAAGTAATATCAAGTTTATTAAGTATGAGACAACAAATGTAATTTACATGTTAAGAGGCTTCTTCCATGACCTATTAATTATGACTTTGAGTCACTAACAAGTAAGAAGAAAGATAAATTTTGTATATAATAAAAAATGTCTAATAAGTAAAATATTTGAATAACAAGTTTACTCATACATTTATTATCCATATTTGATTCATGTGAACTGACCAATAACAAAGGAGAGAATGGTAAATATTAGTCTTGTGTAGGGTTCCCTATTTTGAGAAAAGAAAATAAATCTAATAATAATTAAAAAAAGAAAGAAAGAGAGAAGGTAAACAAGTCATGACTACAGGTATAATCATTATTGCAAAACATCAAATAAATAAGTACTCATTAATTTGATCTACAATTTTCTATTATCTCCTACAATTCCAGCTGTTAATCATTTTTACATACATAAAAGTTATTGTCAACAATATTTACTTACTTTAATTACCAATTGGAGCAAAATGTATGCTTCATTTCTGCGTGTATAATTATTGTTGTAGACGACATTTACTTACATTTATTACCAATTGGAGCAAAAAGTATGCTTAATTTAACGATTTATCTTTTTACTAGTCTGACTAGTATATTTCTAGTTTACTTTTAAGATATCCATTTTTTTCCTTTGTATAATTAAGTACCACTATACAAAATTTGTTTTAGAGAACAAAGAATTTACAAAAACATATATTCCAACTAGGACTATTCGATCATTTACTAGATAATAATTTTGACTGAGACAGTAATTACTGCTTATTGTCATGACTTTATTTTAAGAAATTTTTACGTTCATGAGTTTCACTCAAAACCTTTTTAACAAATTGAACGTATAATTATTCTTAAAAAAAAAAAAAAAAGTTCTCCACATTAAATTTTTTCTGTAAAATTAACAAACTCATCAATGCCATATATTTCTCAAATTTACTTCCAAAATGTCTAATCATATTCATCATAATCATACTCTTCATAACAAATTCTGTTGGCTTTAATTCTACTTACAAATTTTGGACCTCAACATTTAGCTATTTCCCTTAGCAAACATTTTAAAAACAAACTAAAGGGATCAACAGGCTGCTTTTTCTCTCTCCATCGGAGCAACATGTCATGAAGTTCCCAACAACTGCCTTTTTGGACCACGTGTCCACAAACCATTCGCAAGACGATACAACTCCAAAGACTTTTGCAGATACATGCTGCTTTTTGACTTCGTTTGTAGCTTTTTTCAGACCTTCAAACAAGCACAATATTTCTGTACAGCGCAATGTTTTGAAAATCGGACGGTCCCGTTCGACCGGTCGGACTGCGAACCGAAAGAGTGATCGGTCTGGTCTAACTATATATCTCATCTGTCTAAAAAATTGGACAAAATCGGTAAAATATCGGTTGAACCGATTTTGGTGATTTTTGAAATTTCAGAATAAAAAATAATTTAAATAAAGAGAAAAATTAAAAATTCGTGAAATGAACTCTAAAATGGCAAAACATTGAATACACCAAAGTCTAAACTATTAAATTATAATTTTTTTGATCTTTTTTATACTTATTTTTGTACAAATTTCACTTTTCTTATTAGAAATTTGATTAGTATTTTTGGGTATTAGGACTATAATTGTCAAAAAATAGTGTTTCACTTATATTTTAGATTTTATATAAATATATTTTAGATTATTTTAAATTATATCACACTTTGATAAATAAAAAAAATAAAAAAATATCTAAATTAGTGAGTGGTAGGTTCAACCAAATAGGACGTCTGGGTTCAATGTCCGGTCCGATTTTCAAAACATTGGTATAGCGTTGATACACCCTAAAAGTTGTATATTATATTAAAATTTTCCTATCTTTGAATCCTAGACCCCAACTCTCTTGCTATTAGTCGCTGAGGACCACATCACTCGTGCATTTTCTTGTCTTTCTCCTTAGAGGACACTGAAAGCCAACATACTGCTGGTCTCTTAACATAATTTCTTGGAAAACTCAGAAATACGGTATGACATACATTGGCGTTTCCATGGCCACAGATTTAAGCAAAGTCTCCTTGGCTGCAAGACTTAAAAATCTTCCGTTTTACTCTTTCAGACTTTTCTCAACTCTATCATTAATAGCCCAAAAAACTTGATTCGTGGATTTTGAGATTACCAAAGTTTTCCTTGAGTAACATATATGACAGTTCCTAGTATTTTGCAAATTTCTTCCCTGGTTCTATGCTGGTATTCTTTCTCATGAAAATAGAAAACTTTCTCCATGTTCACCAATAAATTGCCCCTGTGGCCATCTCATACTTTTTTTTTAATCACAAATAGGGGTATTCATTTGACCGATATTTGATTTTTTGACTTGTTCGACTTGATTTGTTTGACTGTCGATTTGAAAATTTCAAAGTTAAAGTTAAAGTCAAGTCATATAAAATCAAAATCGAATAAAGTCAAGTCGTTTAAATTTGACTTGTTTGATCGGTAAGTCGAACAAGTCAAATAAGTCGAACAAAGTATCATCTATATATAATGTACATACAAAAATATAATTCATAATATATTATATATGCAAATTTCAAATAAATTATATGTACAAATTTACACACACATATTTTTGTATGTATACTATATATATACACATACAAGTTACAAATTTTAATATATGAATGTATATTAGTGTATATATTATATATAGATATTAAAATTGATTTACAAAATCACAAATTCAGAATCTAGTACCAAAATCAATTTGTATTGAAAAATCTTATTGAATTATCAACCCCAGTTAAGTTATACAATCTTATAAGTATATAGGAATACATATGGTATATAGGAATACATATGATTACCTAACTCTGTCTATACTAATAGTAAGTTAGTAATATATGTAATATACTTGTTGATAGTAAAAATGTTCTGCTAATAAGTTATGTAGTATAACTGTATAAGTATATAAATTAAATATTATGTTAAACATATTTTTGTTACAATCATAACTTATGCAAATCTTAGGATCTGTACATAAGAATATGTATATATAGATATATTATATATAAATATTTCAATAAATACTTAAGTATATATAATTACTTAATTCTACTATCTACATGTATTAAAAAGAAATTAGTAATTTATTTAATTAGTTATTAAAATAAAAATGTTACATTAATAAGTTGTACACTTATATTAATGTATAAGTACATAAATTGTACTTAACACCAATAATTACACGAAGAAAAGATATTTCAATATTAAGAAAAATAATATTATCAATTATTAACATATTTAATTATTTAGAAGTAATAAATATTATGACTAAAATATTATGTACACAAGTACATTAATATAGTATTACAATTGTAGACCTCATATATAATATATATATATATATATATATATATATATATATATATATTATTATACTTATTTATTTGCAAAGTCGAACATGGTAAACTAGTCAAACTAGTTAATTTGTAAATTGGTATTCGATCGATAGTTTGACTTGAAAGTTGAACTCAAAGTTGAGTTGAGAAGTTGATTAGATAATTTGAATAATAGTCAAAGTCGAGTTGAAAATCAAACAAGTCAAGTCAAATTTTTTTTTCGACTCGACTCGACTCAACTTAACAATTCAACTTGACTGACTTTTGAACACTACTAAATTCATAGACACAACTTTCTTGCTTCCTGACTTGTTACTTTGTAAGATAATAGCATCATCAGTATATAACAAATGTGATACACTAGACCTTTCTTAAAACCCTTGAGCGTAAAGGATAAAAAGGGTAAGGGGACAAGATATTCACTCTAAGAGACACCTTACATAATCTCTCTCTAGTAGGCTTAATGTAACCAATCAAACTACCAATAGATTAAAGTTATAATGCACAGTAGAACACTGATCATAATCCTGTTAATCCAATTGTTACAAAACTTCATCTTTCCCATAATAGCACCAAGAAAAGACCGTTTTATTTTGCATAGTTATTGAACCCAGTTCGACTTAGCAGTTTAATCGATCAATCTGTTGATCTGGTCTTGGCCACTAGACTAGGCTAGATTTCTAATTAGACTAGACAAGGAGTAGACCCGGCTGAACCCGTTCAACTGGAATGACCGATAACCTAGATGGTTCTTAAGGAACTTGTGGGTTCCAAAATTAGTAAAAAACTCCACTTGCAAAGTCTCAAACCCAAACCTCCTGGTGAATATGATAAGGGAAATACTTAGGTAGACTTGGTTTTTGACCTTATTTGTAGACCCTATGGTGTAGATTAAATGTTATGAAATCTATGACATAAGCTGATGCAAACAAGATTCTATAAGATTTAATCTTGACCGTAAGGTCTACAGGTAGAGACAAAAACCGGGTCTATGGTAATATTTTCCTATGATAAAGCTTCCACTCTCTACCACTAGAACACTTGCTTTTTGATGCTATGACTTTCCTTTCATTTATATTTTAACATCATCCTGACACTTCTTTACGTAATATATTTACAACTTTATTTTCAAAATAAACCTTAAAGATTTTCAAATAATAAAAAAAATATGTATTTTTAAAACACACTTTTGCAAACATAAGTTACCCAATAATAAAATATTTTCGTATTGGTAAAAATTTATAAATTAGATATATCACAAGAAATCTAAACAAATGGAATTTTATATAAATAGACTACTTTGACAAAATAATTATTTACTAAATAATGAAAATATTAGTTTTTTTATGCGTTTGTTATAAGCCATTATTCTCCAAAACCTTAGACATATCTATTTTAGTCTATTTTGTTGCAATTTTTGAGAAATTAACAATTTTAAATTCCTTTTAAAAATAGATTAAAATTTGATAAATATGTTTTATAAAATTTTTCAACATAAATCTTGTATCTAATAATTTAAAATTATTATATATTATTAATAAATAATATATTAGTGACCCACCAGTTGAACTAGTAACTGATTGATCCACATCTCTTGCCTGATTCTTCCCTAGCTAGGTTTGATGACCATCTTCATAGACTTTTTTCATAACAAGCCTAAAAGCCAAAAAATTATTTTTCCACTTCTTTTATTGTTCAAATAATGAAAACAATCATCAGCAACATGACACTATCTAAGAATTGTCTACCAATTAGAAAAATATATTGATTCTCACTAATGCACACATCTCTAGAGAGAATTAGAGAAACATCTATTTATATTCGAAATTACTATTTTTTGATACATTTTCTTTATTGGGTATTTGAGTGATTTGATGAAAGTTTATGGGTGCTTAGTTAGGCTTTGTTATTTTCTTGGTTGTTGAAATCCTTTTGAGACTAATTGTTGCAAAACTAATTAGTTGGAAAGATGTTTTGGGCATATATGACCTTTATTTTGTGATAAACCTCACTACCATTAGTTATTATCATTTCAATTAAATTTGTCCTTATTTGGTTGAGCCTCGTCAAGTCCCCTTTAGACTTGGATTTGCTGCGATGGTTGACAGAAAGAGAGTAAATCACTTGAATTTCGGTTTTGGTTGGATTTTGTATTTGTACGAGTTAGTTGGATTTGCTTATTTACTTGGTAGAGTTTTCATGTATTTTTGGTAATTACCATGCCTAGAAATAAAATCAAAGTTTTGAATTGAAATTGTATATTTGATTATATTCATATTCATTTTCAATGAGTATATCCCTCATTTGGAAGAGCCTTTTAATTGTCCAAATATGGATCAAAATCATTCCATAGTTTGATGTCTATTTAGTACAAGTATTTACATATTTTATAGTTGCTCAATCTTGCTTAGTTTAATAGTTAAAGGTTGAATAAGTGGCTAATATGTTAATATTTTTGGTTTATGAATGTTGGGCCGACATGTTCCAATAATGAATGGATGGTAATTTTTTTTGCTTTATAATGTTATTTGATACTTGTGAAAATGATAATTTTGAGCTTTTTATGTAAATTTAAGATGATAAATGTAATGGCTCAAATTATCTATTTGATTCCTCAATTATTTGAGCTTAAACAGTTGCCAATGATGGTCAAATTTGACACTAGTTGTAGTTTCATTTTCATATTTATTATGTTTGTGATTAAGTTTTTCACGAAATAGTGGTTGAAATTGTCATTTGAATATTTATTTTTTCTTTGTAGGTCATATTTTGGTTGGTAGATGAATCGAAAAAGGTTAAATTTGATGAAGAAGCAAAAAAGAAAAAATCTAAAACAAATATTGCTAGTTTAAGATTTTGGATCGCAGTACAAAGGAAGCAAGGTAATATCTTATACCGCAAAAGAAACCAACTTCTAGGAGGTTTCCAACCACAACACGAGAATCATAGTATAGTAATGACCAAAAAAGTCTCAAGCTCATCAAGAAAAACATACTTTAAATGATGTAGAAGTTGTTTCAGTTCAATCTTGGGGGATTCACTGATCAAAGACCACGATTTACCTATATCAACATGCATTTCACCCTCTTTAGCTGGAGGATTTTCCTCCAACATTTTGTGTACCCTTATCATGCTTAACAACTTCCTTTGACTTTGTAAGTGCTTTCTCAAGTGGTAGGTTTTGAAAGGTTATACCTAAAAGTCATTCACAACTTCATCAATAATATCAAACACATTAGATACAACTTCATCAATAATATTAACATCATCATATAAAGTAGGAAGGTTTAAATATTCATACACATTAAATACAACTATATGATCATTGAATTGTAATTGTGGTTTCCCCTATGGCACGTCAGTGAGAGCTCTCCTGGTGGAAAGGAATAGTCTTCCATGAATAAGGGGTTTTTCCTTGTCTTCCTCCATATGAAGAATGATAAAGTCTGGTGGCAAGATGTCAAATAATTTGTCCACCTTGAATATCATAGCCTCTGTTATTCCTGCTGGGTATTTGATACTTTAGTCCACAAGTTAGATAGAGACATTGGTTAGTTTCAACTCACCACCATTCAATTTATGTATATTGACAAGGCATGGGATTGATTGATACCCCAAATCATATAAAACTCTTTCAAACCACAAACCTCCAATTTCACATAGAATGGAAAATTAACCCAAATCTTTCATTTTAGGTGACAACCTCTATTGAATTAACACACTACAACCCTCGGTCAAACACAAAATTTGATGCCTAAGTAGCTTCCTCATGCTAGTCAACACTTGCTTCATGAATTTGCATGGCTAGGCAACATTTTCCAAAGCCTCCAAGAATCTCTTAAACTTTTTGTCTTTGTCCTTCCCCTTGACCCTTTGAAGGAATGGTACTCAAACTTTATTGGAAGCCTCCAAGGGTTGATTCTTGTCCAATTGTTCTCAGTGCTTCTTCTAGCAGGAATTTTGTATTTCATTCATGCTTCTTGTTTTTTTCCTGTTCCATTGTAAGGAAGCAAATAAACAGATATTGTAGCGGAATTTAAAATTTTTACTTCCTATCACGGATCACCTTGATTAATTTATGCGTAGAATAAGAAAAGTATAAAGATTATACCTCAAGAACGCAGTAAAATCTTCAAATCTGTTAGGGATGTCTATCCACAAGTTGCACAAACACCCGGCCTCTAATAGTATCCACACAAATAATTAATTTAGGAATTTTGACAAGATAGATTGATCAAAATCACAGAGTGCTATCTCCCTTTTGAATTTATTTCTAACGCTTTATTCTTAAACGTGGCTTTCATGTTTTTTCAAGAATATCAACTATAAACTGTGAATATACTTCCTTTTTCCCGTAGTCCAAAATTCGGCTAGGGATATATGCATATATATAGTTATATGCACATGGCCCTTAAGAATCACAACTAGTTTGGGAATAGGAATTTAATAGCATCAAGCACTAGGAGTCATTCTAGTATATTATATATTAGTCCTTGAGATTTATAACTTATTATAATTGAGTCTAAAAAGTTAATTTATCTCATAAATTAACTCATAAATATCTCATACTTATCAAAATCAATTTAATCTTGAATTAAGTATCTTAAAGTATGTGACCCTTTAGGTTCTCAATCACGTTGGTAATAAGTATAAATTATAATCGTAAAATAATTTAGATTAGATAAATTAAACAATTTTAATTTATCATTAATTCACTAATTAATTCATTTACACTTATAGATCAAGATTGACTTCTAACAAAGCATCATGACCATCCAAGTGTTGAGATATGTCAAGTGGTTCGACTTTACCTATCTGTGATTTAGTTCCCATGTAATTATTATCTTTTCACCACACTATATTTAATTAATTCAAGAGTACAGATATAATGCTAACTTTTATTGAATTAATCAATTTACTTCTTTTCAAAATATAACTCACTTGAAATAGAATTTAAGACACTCTCAAGTTCTATTTTCGCTTTGTGCAAAGATTTCTAAATCCTATCTCAAGAAGTGGCCATATTGAGATATGCTTTCCTATTATAAGAAGTGGCAAATCTTATTTTGGTCATATCTTATCTTTTTATGATTCACACTACACCTGAACACTATAATATGCGTGACTCCTTAAGAGTAACAACTAATAGAGCCAAAGTATAGTAATCCACAGTCAAGAGAAACTCATGACCTCAATTTCAAGGATCATTACTATTGGTCCCAAAAGTAACCTCAGAGGGGGGTGAATTAGGTTGTTTCTAAAAACAAACCTTTTAGTGTGCTTAATGAGAAATGCAAACTTTATGCAACAAATAAACACTTAAGCACGAATGAATACAAAAGATATTCAATAATTGAAGCTCAAAGAAGAAATATAAAGATGATTGAGATAGAGAGTATCAAACCAAACTTCCAAACTTCTCAAGCTTGGAGTATATCCACTAGTAGTGCCTCTTCAAAGAAGGTGATGCTCAAATAACCTTCTAGTACACAAAGTAGGCTCACCATTGCACCAACTAAGTTCTCTAGTTGAGCCAAAGGGTTTTACAATACAACCTCACTTTTGTACACTTGTTATTCCTCCACTCTTACACTTGAAGATCACTCACTAGTCTACTCTTGCTCATACTAATTCCCTCTAGTTGAGCCAAGAGAACTACACTACCCAAACTAATACAACATACAATATTTTAGCCTATTTCTTCCCAAATATCTCTTACAAGTGTTTGTATTGAATGCAATAGTTCTACTCTCTATTTTTTCCATTTACAGACTTGAAGGTATTTATAGATGCCCAAAAACTACCTTCAACATTTCTCTAATGGCTATTTTTTGTTTACTAGAAAACTAGCTGTTAGATCTTTCGGACGGCCGATGCAGTGGGTACGTGTCTGAACAAACTAGCCGGTGGACCTTTCGAACGGCCGCTGCTAAACTCTGTGTCCGACGCTGCGTCCGTTCTCCAAGGGTATACGTTCAGACGCGTGTCTGAGAATGCGTCCGAAGCTGTGTCCGGTTGATGCAATGTCTTCTGGAAATATGACCAACGCTATTCTTAGTCCGAAACTGCTTCAGGTTCTTTGTGTCGGACGATTACCATCGTTTGAAGCTCTGTCTTTCGGACAGTCATTTGTTTCCGAGCTCCTTTTTCTCAAACAGTCTTCATCGTCCGAATCTCCTTGTTCTTTTGCACACTTGTTTACAAGCCGTTAGTATGATTTGGTCATCATCAAAACATGATTATCATAATTGGGGTCCAACAATTACACTACTATCACAAAGAGATTAATCCACTGGCATTTAAATAGTAATCCGTGTGGAATACTCTTGTGGGTCAATCTGATGCACTTGTTCTCAATAATCATCCACATATAATTATATGCTAATCTATCCGTGCCAAATACTATAATTAGGGATATTCATGAATAAAATATAATTATGTGAAGAAATTGATTATCATAATTATTTATGATTTCTCATATATATATATATATACATACATAATACATACTTATATATATATATATATGTATGTATGTATGTATTTATGTATGCATATATTTTATTTGGAGAATGACATATTACAAAATATACATAAATATAAAAGTATAATTAGTCCCTAAAACAAATTGTATTGCGTATATACTAACAAACTCCCATTTGCACTAAAACCAATTATTCATGTGCTTAAGACCGAATGAGTTAACATGACTCTTATACATTATAGATCCTATAGGCAAAGTATGTGGGATCCTTTCAATGCTATATCTTTCAACATCTGTAGTAGGACGCATCTTTAGAAAGGTACACACCATGAGACATTGGCAAGTAACCATTCTTTGATTGGTCTATGCTAAACCATTTTAGTATCTTGTAAACAATCTCTTAGATCTATCTCTATAGATCTTCATTTGCAGAGTGAAAGTTGCCTCTCCTAAATCTTTTATAGAAAAATTCCTAGACAACAACATGTCATCCACATAAAATATCAAGTTCATAAAACTATGGCACTCCCACTAACGTTCTTGTATACACAAGGTTCATCCTCATTTTTTATAAAATCAAACTCTTTGATTGTCTTATGAAAATGGATGTTCCAACTTCTAAAATTTGCTTTAGTCCATAAATAGACTTTTGTAGCTTGCATACTTTGTTAGGATCTATGGATATAAACCCTTTAGGTTATATCATATACACCTCTTACTACAAATTTCTATTAAGAAATGTAGTTTTTACATCCATTTGCCAAATCTCATAATCATAATATGCAGCTATAGCAAGTAAAATCTGAATGGACTACAACATTGCAACTGATGAGAACGTTTCATCAAATCAACTCATTGTCTTTGTGTATATAACCCTTTACCACTAATCGCACTTTATAGGTAATCACATTACCATTCATTTCAGTCTTTCTCTTAAAGACCCACATGTACCCTATAGGTTTAATCCCTTCAGGTGGATCGACTAAAGTCCAAACCTTATTGTCATATATAGAAATCCATCTCAAACTTCATGGCTTTTAGCCAATTCTGGGAGTTTTTATTAGATAGTGATTCTTCGTAAAATGTAGGCTCATCATTCACAATGCTTAATACATCATTGTTCTCACTCACAAAAAATTCAAATCTCTTTGGGGCACGACATATCCTAGTAGTCCTATGAAGAGCTTGTGTATCATTAGCTTCTTTTCTATCACATCATCATGTGATTGAAATTCTTGTTCCACTTGTTGATCAATGCCAAATTGTGTTTTTTGAACTTCATGATTTGTTTTGGTCCCACTTGCCTTTTTAAGAATAAACTTCTTTTATAGAGAAATGACATGTTCTATGACCAACACTTTTTGCTCAATGGGATTATAGAAATAGTATCACATATCTTCTTCAGATACTCCACAAATAGGCATTTGTCTAACTTAACTTCAATTTTGTCAAACCCTACCCTCTTCACATAAGTAGAGCAGCCCCAAACTTTCAAGTATGAAAGTTTAGGTTTCTTTCATCCAAACTAAATCTCATAGGGAGTAGAATCAACAACTTTTGATGGAACACGATCTAGTAAATAGGAAGCAATATTAATAGCATAGCCCGAAAATGATTTCAGGAGGTTTGCAAGACTTATCATCAATCGAACCATATCTAATAGAGTTCGATTACGTCTCTCAAATACACCATTTAGTTGAGGTGTATAAGGAGGAGTCTATTAAGGTAGAATCCCACTCTCCTTTAGATAATTTTAAAACTCTTGATTTAAGTGTTCCTTAACTTGATCAGATCAAAGTATTTTAATACATTTACCAAGTTATTTTTCAACTTCATTCTTAAATTCCTTGAACTTTTCAAAGGTTTCAGACTTATACTTCATCAAGTATGCATAACCATATTTGGAATGTTCATCCAGGACGATAATGAAGTATGGAAAACTACCTTTAGCATGGATTGACATAGAACTACAAAGACCAGTATGGACCTTTTAGGATTTATGTTAAGAACTGGATTTTCCATATATGTAGCATATAAAAACCATTAATCAAAGTAGTAGTTCTTCACACAATTCCATCACGTGAAAAAGAACAACATTTATTCTTTTGCATAATGACAAAACCATTAATGTCTAGACACAAAGTAGAAATAATATTTCTACTAAGAGATGGAATATAATAACAATCTTTAAGTTATAAAATAAGACCACTAGGCAAAAAAAGACAATAAGTCCCTACAGCTAATGCAGCAACACTTGCTCCATTTCCCACACGTAGGTCTACTTCTCCCTTAGCCAACATTCTACTTCTCTTTAGTCCCTACATATTTTTACAAATATGAGATACAAATTACGTATCTAATATCCAAGAATCTAATGTAGAAGTATAAATATTGATCTCAATCATAAACATATCTGAAGTAGAAGTTTCTTTAAGCTTCTTCTGCTTCAAGGTATCTATATAAATCTTGTAGTTCATTTTCAAGTGCCCATCCTCTCCACAATGGTGGCACATGCCCTGGGTTTGTTCTTGAAATTTTGATCACGGGTATTGGTTTCAACCCAGACATGGCTTTTATAAAACCAATATTGGATTTCTTTTTCTTCTTATTAGAAGAATCAACAACCAACACTTGCTTCCTTTCTTTTTTAATAGTAGTCTTAGTAGTCTTTAGCATATTCAACAGTTTAGAAAAAGTTGTGGACAACTTATTCATATTGTAGTTCATTACGAACTGTGAAATGTTTTCAGGCAAAGATTACAAAATCAAGTCAACATTTAACTTATGATTTTGCTTAAACCTCAATTGTTGCAAATTTTCAATTAATCCGATCATCTTCAATACATGAATAACTACTGAAGTATTCTTTGCCATTTTATAACGGAATAGCTCCTTAGAGGTCTCATACCTTTCATTCCTTGATTCTTCATCAAACAACTCCTTGAGATGAAGAATCATAGAATGAGCATCCTTGTCATCATGTTATTTCTACAATTCAGAATTCATAAAAACCAACGTGATACAAGTGGTAGTATAAGTGTGTAGATTGTCCTTTATGTGCTTATGATAAGTATTTTGAACCGTTTCATTAGCATCGTTTGTTGGGATATTAGGAATAAGCTAGTCGAGGATATAACCAGTTTTCTCATGCTTGAGAATGATTCTCAGGTTACATTGCTAGTCCGAAAAATTAGGCTCAGTGAGTTTATTATCATTTAAAATGGGACGAAAATTGATGTTGCTACTCAAATTCTACAACATATAAATAAAGACAGAATAAGAATTTGTTATTTATGCATAAACACAACTAAGATATAATATGGACTTCACTTAATTTGATTTTGCTCCCACTATTTTAATTCAAATCAATAACCCTTAGATATTAATTCGGGAGTTCTCATAGAACCCTAGTGAGTTAGGATCCCATCTAATTATTTTGATCTTGGGTGTACCTAAAATACCAAAATAATTTTGGAAAGGTAGGTAACTCTTACCAATTATAACACTTTGTAATTCCTACTTAGTTAGGTGTCAACTCTTGATAGTCACATCTTATGTGACTACTAACTTTTGCCTCAAAGACATACAACTTTGAGTGTGCCCAACAAATTATATGCATCCATTAAGTCATGCCCATTCTTCAGAGATCTCATCTCATAATTTAAACATATTCAACGTAGAGTATACTTACATTAGCCCAACAAGTTATATCTAATAACTCTCATTTCTTGTTATAATAATAGAAGACAACTTATTCATTGACTTAATATTGATTTGAGGAATTTTTTTCAATTATTCATTAGGTCTCATCTAAATGCATGCACTATTATCATATCATCATATAATAAATAAAACAAGCATAAAAACCATGGATCATTATGGACTTTTACTAAACTAGTTTTCTTGAGTCACAAAGGAAACAAGGTGGTCAAATCCTAAGGGTAATCTTCAACTATGAAAATTTCCTCTGTGATTGTATATTTGTGCCATCTCCATCATCCTTGTATATTACAAATGTAATTCTATCTAAACATTATAGGTATTCAATCACTCTATCCCTAATCTATCTCTATGTACATTACATGATTGATCAAGAAATCTCGAGTTACATTCGAAGAGATTGAGATGAAAAAAGAACTACATTCAAATAATAGAGAAAGAAAGGACACGCGGGTCCTATATAAAATTTACAACGAATGAATTTGAACAAAGTAAACTATACACAATCACATTGGTCTTTAGTTCATAACCATCCATCATGCTATTATATAATTCAATAATTAAATAAAAGCATAAAAATCGCATTTAGTTTCTAATCATGGATCACTATACATCATAATTCCAATCTCATTGAAATTATCATTCTTGAATTATTTATGAAAATATTTTTTGGAGAAAATTTATTTTCAATCTAATTAGAAAATAATCCTTTAAATAATAGAATTTCAAAAATTATATTAGAAACAAATTTCATAAATTTTTGAACATTTATTAAATTCCAATCTCGTTGAAAATTAATAAATTTCTAAAATTTAAACAAACTATATAATTCCATAATCTCATTAGAATTAAATAAATATTTTCAAAGATTTTGCACTCTCTGAATTTCAATCAAATTAAAATAGAGAGAGTTTCTAAATGTTAACAATTAATTTTAACAATAGTTGTTAAAAATTAATTAGTGGTTTCAAAAACCAAATTTATAAAAACTTTTTATATTAAGTATCACTAAAAATTATTTAAACTAATTAAATTCTTTTAGTGACAAATATAAATAATGTCACTAAAAGTGACAACCATATTAAATATGGACAAGCAATGATGACATCGTCAAACATGGCAAGCCATATTAAATATGGACAAAGAAATAGTAACGACTTTTTTTTAAAAATATTTTTTAAACAAAATAAAAAATTCATATCATTTGAATAATTCAATATCTATGACAACCAGGGGCGGACCTAGGAGCTGAACTTTGGGGGGCAAAGACTATAGATACATATTCTTAGAGAGATAGTTTTATAATATTTGCAAAATTTTATGGGCTAAAGTCTTTTTTTTTTTTTTTTAAGAGGGAGTTATTGAAATTTTAAAAAAATATCAAGAAAAATAAAATATTTTCAAAACTTTTGGGGAATAAGATTGTGTAAATACATACACAGGAACATTTTTATGTTCTCTATTTTTTTTTTTACGGAGGGGGGACAAAGTCTAATTTTTATAATAGTATAATAATAATTTAAAAAAAATTTAAGGGGAGAAAAATATAATTTTGAAAATTTTGGGGGGCGGCCACCTCTCTCCACCCCCATGATCCGTCCCTACCCTAAACTTTTGCATGTTATACTTTTGCACCCATAGACTTGCACTTTAACTAAGAAGTATTAAATTGCATAAGTGCTAATAATATCAAAATAGCACTAAAATGCATTAAAATTAACCAAGCACACATAAACACAAATATACATAAAATCACACAAAAACAATTAAAATTGGGACAAACATAGCAAAACACCATGATTTTAATTGGTAAAACAATTTTATACAATAGAGTTATTAGATAAACAATATGTCTTACCCTGTTGCACAAGTTTTTTGCAAATATCGAATGATGGTTATGAAATGACAGATTCACCTGTAATGGATACAATTTCCTCTAGGCACCTTATTACTCTGACAGTTCGTGAAAAAATTGAAATGTGTCCAATAGAAGTAGTTACAACTTATTTATATGGCTCACTTGATATAGGAATTTTTGTGAAAATCTCAGAAAAATTTCACATGTATGAAGCATTCAAAGTTTTTGCAAAAATTGTTCAATAAAATTGCATAAATCATTATATAAATTAAAGCAATCAGGTGCATAGGTTATAACCATCTTAGTGAGCATCTTTTGAATGAGGGTCATGAAAATGATCCAGCTTTCCCCTATATTTTTGTAAAAAGAACCAGATGAGAGTTTGTTATAGTTACTATATATGTTGATGACATAAATATTATTGGAACTTCTGAAAAGGTTCAAAAGGCAATGAGTTATATAAAGAAAGATTTGAGGTGAGAGACCTAAGCAAAACAAAAATTTTTATAGATCCCAAATTTTGAGCACTTAACAAATGAAATTTTTGATCATCAGTCAACTTATACAGAAAATGTATTTAAGTGATTCTATATAGATAAAACACATCCACTGAGTATCCTAATAGTTGTAAGATTGCTTGACGTGAAGATGGATCATTTCCGTGGTAAAACCTAGACTTTTTCAATTATTCCACATCCATTCATATTCATTATTACCTTTTAAAGTATCCATTAATATCACTCCTAAATATTTAAAGACTATTTTGCCCTTTCTAGAAATTTGTTGAGTCTGTGGCCACTAGAGTAATTAAGTAACACTTGAGGGACCAAAATGCAAGTTTGAAAATTCCACATGGATTCCTTAATGAGCCACCTCCCTACCATTCTCCTACTTCAAAACCATTTTCACACTTAGTTTTCTTTCAAAAATTTCCTTCAACTTCTTCAAGCTTAAATCTTAATCTCTAGCCTTAAAACAAGAAAATTGAAGGTGTAGAAGTGTTCTAAGACTGCTTATATTAGTTCTAGCTTTATAGGTAAATTTTAGACTAATTATTGCATGTTGTTTAAATAAATTTCCTAGTTCTTCCGGGACTTATAGGTTCTTAATTCTTCTTGTTAATGGACAATTCTTGTTACCAAATGGTTCCCTACTTTCACCAGCCTTGATTTGTGTCTAAAAATATTTCTTAAACATGAGATTTAAGGATTCTTAAAATTTGGGTTCTGTTGCTTGGATGAATTTTACATGTTCTTAGTGTTTAATCCTAGAGTTTTGGTATTTAATGACACTTTCACTTGCTTAAAACTTCCACAACCTGTTTCTACATGTTTTAAACTTTTTTTTTTTTCTAAATATTTGGAGTGAGTTTTGATCATCAAATCGACCTGGTTGTGGTAACACAGGAGGAGACAACTGAGAAGGAGAATGGGACTAGTCATGAGCAAATAGATGAGCCTATAAAAAGTGGTTAGTAGGTTGAGGAGCAATCTGGCTGAAAGGTAGCCACAGGCACTAGTATTTAACTACGTTCTACTACTGAAGCCGTAATGGGACAGGTAGTATAGCAACTAATCATATACCCCAGCTAACCTAGCACTTAATCTACCACCTCAGCCAGAGGCCAAGCATATTGACTACTACTGGTTGATAAGGAAGGTTGGTATTCCCATGTTTGATAGATTATCAAATCTAGACAAGGCTGACAAGTGGTTAGGTAGATTGAAGAAAATTTTAGATTTGCTAGAGATACGTGATGAGTCCATATTCCTAATAGTCTAACCATATGTGATAGAACATGCATCCATATGGTGGAAAAGGTTGAGATCTGTGCTTGCCCCTTTGGGACAGATTAACTGGGAGGCTTTTAGGGAAGCATTTTTGGACTATTTTATCCTTTACTACTCAGGGTTGAGAGAATAGAAGATTTCAACTCTTTCAAACAGATTCTATGGATGACAGTGGTTGAGTATTCATAGAGATTTCATGCTCTTGGAAGGTTCGCTTTGGGAGATATGAATGACGAAGTTGAACAAAGTGCTAATGCTTGTAGAACGGGTTACTAAAGGAGATTAGGGATGCGATAACTGAGGTTAACACCGACATATTTAGTAGCCTATACAAGGCTAGTGTGCATGTAGATACATATTTGTGACGACAGGCACTAGAGAATGGAGTTGGTAGAGCTACTTCTGTCAATGCCTAGTTTTCGGGTTTAAGACCATAGCCACCATAGATGATGCTATGACTACCCCTAGCTATTTCTAATCCTTCTAGAGTTATTGCCAAGAGAGGAGTACCTGCACCTCTACCTGTCCCAGCACAGATTTTTCCTAGTGTTCTACTGTGTGATTTTTGCTGACACTATCTTGTAGGGAATGTAGATACAGGTCAGAAGCATGTCTAGCATGTGGCCTCTTTGATCACCAGATAGGGATTGCCTCACTTCTAGAGTAAGAACACCATAACAGTAGGGCCTCGTCAAGAAATATGATTGTAGTATTGGTCCGACCATGAATTGCCTGTATGCCATGATGCAGTAGGATTTAGACGGGTCAGACTAGGTGTGACAGGTATGGTATTCATAAATAATGCGCCAACAATAGCTCTATTTGATGTGGTCCTCCTCATTCTTCTATATTTAGAAGACTTGTTAGAAAAATTGAGCATGAAACCAGATTGGCTTGATACACCTTATAAAGTTGATACGTTAGGTGATAGGATTTTTAATCTGGATGAATATATCTAAACTATAGGATGTCATTGGTGATTGTGAATTTGATTTTAATCTAGTGTAGCCTAATATGTTTGCTTTTGATATGATACTAGTAATGAATTGGTTGTCTCGTAATTATGCTCATGTAGACTATAGCGAAAAACAAATTAGATTAGGCTATCCAAGGAAAGAAGAATTTGCTTATCAAGGCAGTGTAACCAGACCAATCAGGAAACCAATTTCAAGTTATCAAATATTTAGGCGCCAATGCACTAAGGAAAGGTTGTGAAGCATTTTCTAGTTTATATGATCGATATAGAGAAAGAAGGTCTCAAATCAGGAGGATTTTTCTCTAGTGAGGGAATTTTCAGATGTATTTCCAAGGACTTTCCAGGGTGACCACTGGAAAGGAAAATAGAGTTTGAGATCAATTTACCACCAGAGATAGCACCAATATCACAAGCCCTTACAAAATGGCCAGCAGAGCTCAAGGAATTATGGATTTAGCTACTAGAACAACTTGACAAGAAATTCATCAGACCTAGTATATATCTTTGCGGTGCTCTAGTATTTTTTTGTAAAGATGAAAGATAAGAGTCTCATAGTACGCATTGACTAGAAAGAGCTTAACAAAGTTATTATCAAGAACAAATATCCCCTACCAGGAATTCATGTTTGATCAATTAAAGTGTGCCAGAGTATTTTACATGATAGATTTAAGATTGGGCTACCATCAGTTGAGGATAAAAGAAGATGTTCCCCAGGTATGGCGATTATGAGTTCTTACTAATTTAGATTGATTAATGCCCCTACAACTTTTATGCGCCTAATGAATAGGGCGTTCAAACCCTACTTTTACTTTAGATAGATTCTTAATAGTGTTCATTGATGACATTCTTATGTATTGGCCAACAAAAGAATGGCATGAAGAACATTTCAAAGTAGTACTGCAAACTCTCAGGGACAAGAAATTGTATGCCAAGTTCAGTAAATGTGAAATTTGGATGACGAGTGTAGCATTCTTGGGACATATTATCTCAAAAAATGGGGGTATTCATGGATCCCAAGAAGATAGAGGCAATTGTTGACAGGCCCAATCCGGCAAATGTGACAGAGATTCACAATCCCTTGGGTTTTCCAGGTTACTATAGGAAGTTAGTGGAAGGGTTTTCTTTATTGGCTATACCTTTGAGCAAGCTTACCCAAAAGAAAACCAAGTTTGAATGGGCTGCAGACTGTGATGCCAGCTTCCAGGAGTTCAAGAATAAATTGGTATCTACACTAGTATAGACATTGCCATATGAGATTGTAGGATTTGTGATCTACCGTGATATTTTCAAGAATGGTTTGGATTGTGTGATGATCTAGATTATAGAATGACAGGGTTATTGCTTGTGCTTCGAGGCAATTGAAGCCCTATGAACAGAATTACACTACTCATGACTTGGAACTTGTTGCCATTGTATTTGCTTTGAATTTTTGGAGTTGCTTTGAAGTTCTGAAGACACTATCTTTATGAGAAGCAATATGAGGTTTACAAAAAGGTAGCTCAATATGAGGCAGTGTAGATGGTTGGGATTTACTCAAGGATCATGACCTAAAGATTAGCTATCATCTCGAAAAAGCCAATAGAGTATCAAATGCTTTAAGTAGGAAATCTTCATTGATGAAGCAAATGGAATAGCTAAACTTAGAGTTGGTGAACTCCATAAAAAATATTCTAGCAACTTTAATAGTGTGGTTGAAGATAAAGAGCAAGGTAGAAAATGGAGAACTAGGGGATTTTTAGATTCATGATAATGGCTCCATTTGAATGCAGGGACGACTTTGTGTGCCAGCAAATGAAGTATTGAAGAAAGAATTAATGAATGAAGCTCATAATTCAAAATTCTGAATTCACCCAAACAATACCAAGATATACAAGAATTTGAAGCACCATTTCTAGGTGAACAATATGAAGAGGGAAATTGCCAAGTTCATGTCTAATAGCTTGTCATGTCAACAAGTGAACGTCGAGCATCAAAGTAAAGTGGTTTGGTAAATCTATAGCCTATTCTAGAATGGAAATGGGAGCACATTTCAATGGACTTTGTTGGTGGGTTGCCTAAGACCAAACTAGGGAATGACTGTATTTGGGTATGGTTGATAAATTGTCAAAATCTGCTCATTTCTTACCACTGAAGACTTCTACTCCCATGGACTGGTTAGTAAGGATCTATATTGATAATATTATGAAATTACATGGGATGCTAGTTTGCTTATCTCATATTGGGCTCCAAGGTTCATGTCAAGTTTGTGGACAGCTTATCAGCAAGCCATGGACATACAGATGACTTTGAGTCCTACATTTGTTGTCTAAAACAATCTAGTTATAAACTAGATAAACACCTAAATCAACTAACTTTAGCTATATGACAATCTGCAAGTATACGGCGTCAAATAGTAAGTATTGGAAGTAGGAGTTGATCCCACGAGTATTGGTTTTCAATTGTCGATTATTTGGTTAAAATTCTATTTGAAGGATTTATTTAAAAAATAATATTAACTAAAACAAAGTTAACAATAGAAATGAGTGAAAAGATGGATTAAAATTTATGCTAGCCGATTTTCCAGACATTGGTTAATTAAGCTAATAAAATGATTCTACAAACCAAATTAGAGTTTTATTCCTTTAAGTAACTTAATCCCAATCCCTTGGTAATTATGTCTATCAATTTAATTAACCTAAGTTGGATTCCTCCTACTACTTAAATTAACCAAATTTGATTACTTACCACATAGAATTCTAGTAGACAACTAGGTGAATTAGTTCACCAATATCCAATTCTAACTCTAATCCAATACTAACCTAGGTAAAAAATAGAGGTTCAAAAGGTCATATCCTCTTCTCAATTAACCCAAACTAACAAATGAAGTAACTAATTTCCTTAATTAACGTAGATGCCCTTTAGTATTATCCAATTAGTCTATTTTACCACCTAATCAACCTACTAACCTATACCTATATGAAATTGACTTCACAAAACTCTAACTCATGACTAATTAGAGTATATTAAATAACAAGAAAGCAAAATAAAATATGGAAACACAATTAAATCAAACAAAGCAAGAATACTAGAAAACTAGTACTATAGAGTAGATGCATTAAAAAATATTAAATGAGGGAATTCAAAGATGTTTGACAACTTAAATAGGCATAAAAATAAAGGCAAACAGTGTACAATAAATATAAATTTCTAGTCTTACAAAGTGGTGGGTTAAAGTTTACAACCATTGAAAGAAAATTAATAACTGGAAGCAAGTAACAAAAATATTTAAAGGAGACATTTAGCCTTAAATAGACATAAGATTAAAGATTAAACAAGTGCAATAAACTTAAATAAGAGTCACTTACCAAGTAATGCAACAAAACTTACGACAATGGAGGAAAACTAGATTATAAGAAAGGAAGAAGAGAAACTAAAATTTCCTCCAACAAGTGGGGAAGGGAAAAAAGAAAACAAAAACAAAGAAGTCACAAAATTAAAGGTGAAACAAATTAGATTAAAGTAAATAGAATACTTACTGTTGGCCCAAAGTAACCTAAGAGGGGTGATGAATTAGATTTCTTAAAGAATAATTTGCAAATAATGCACAAATAAAATCTTTCACACTAACAAGTAATTTGATAGCAATATAATCAGTTAAACACAAAATGTATAGAATAAGTAAAGAGAGAGTGATTAAACAAACAACACTCCCAAGTTAGCAATCTCGGAGTAGTAATCCACTAAGATGCTCCCTCAAATTTGGTGAGTCAATAATCCCAATTGTACCCAAAGTAGGATAACCCTTACACTAAATCTCTTTAGTTGAGCCAAGGATTTTATACTCAATGTACAAGATTATCACTCCCACTCAATGCTTTTGAATAGCACTCTTTAAGTACACACTAATACAATATTACTAAAGAGCTAATTTGCACTCAAATTGCTTTTGTACTTGCTTGTATTCAATGTGTAAGTTATTTTTCTTAAATGCAGATGGGTTGGCTTATATAGAGGCAATAAATCAGCTCCTAACCACTTCCTAACGACTGAGTAATAATTGCTGAGAAACTAGCCGTTACAGGTTTCGGACGTCCAAGATCCTTTTTAAGCGTTCGATCAATGATATCATGGATTTGAAATCTTTTTTCGGAAGACCGAGCTTACCTTCGTTTCTATGTCTGAAGCTAGTCGGTTGTTGAGTTAGATCCTCGGACAGTGTAGTGCGTCTGAAAGTTTAATGCTTGATATTTCGGATGGTCAGATGCGGTCGATGGAATTTCCTTCAGACGATATTGAGCATCCGTTGTTAGTGCTTCCGAACCTTGCTCTATGCCTGATCTTTCGGACAGTGTGTTGCAATTGAGCAAATTCTTGTTCAGACGAAGTCTTGCGTCCGAGCAATTTTGTCCCGTTCAGACAATATGCAGTGTCCGAAAACCCTACTGTAATAGATAAAGCAGAATTCCTGCACAACTCAAGTTCAAACTATTAGATTGTATTTGTCATCATCAAAACCAAGATTGTTGGTCAACAGTCTTCTCCTTTTTGATGATGACAACTCATAGGGCAAAACAAGCTAATTGTAACCAATAGTAGGCTCAAACAATCAATCCAATAACCACAAACAACCATAATTAATCAACCACAAATAAACAACCACAAACAGCCGTAATTAATCAACCACATTTCTCCCCCTTTTGGCATCATCAAAACAAAACAAGCTCTCCCTAAAAGGATGCTCCCCCTTATTCAAAGTACAAGAAAAGATAAAACATAGGTAAACGGAGCATCATTAATAGAGGAAATAGTCAAGAAATTACAAACATAGATAAAATTAATGTAATTGAAGTTTAATCATATTTAACCAATGACAAATTAACTTAAAATGTAATCTAAAAGAAGTAAAATAGGATGTTGAATCTAAATCATTTTTCTTCTTTGAACGCTCCTATCATTTGCATTTTTTTGCAGGCAAATCATCATCTATAGCTTCACTATCGTGCTCGCTGGTTTCTTGAGGATCATGACATTGCATGATGTAATTGAATGTGTCATCAACATCTTCATCATCATTAGCATCGATGCTAGGAACAGTGGCTTTTCAGGATTTAATGCACTAATTGGATCTTCATGGGTTTCTGGCTCAGGATCGGAGTGGTCCATATATTCAATGTCATCGTCGTCGCTGTCAGAAGAGGACTCGAGAATGTACTGTGATTAAATGTTGGCAAATTGGACCTGAGTAGAGGCAGACATTCCTAAACTAAAGGCCTCCTGAAGAATGGTCTGTTTGATCTCCAACCTTTTTAATTTCTGAATTGTGCGGCATTGAAAAGAGCTCATTTGATTGCCCAGATTTGTGACTAGGGTACACAGTTGTGAAAGGGATCCGTAAAAGGGAATGTGTGAAGAATGGGGCAATGGAGGTGTGGAAGAAGAGGGTTGAGGAAGAGGGAAATGAGGAAGCGCTTGTCCTGAACTTGAGGCATGATCCTTTGATTTTTCAATTTCATAATCAGCTTTAGTGAACCATTTTTCATTGAAAAAATGCAAACCTTTTCGTTCAATGTAAGCTTTATTAAAATATGGGGGATATTATTTTTTTTCAGTAAAGGAAATGTCAAAATGATCAAAAACTTTAGTTAAAAATTTCCTAAATGGAATGTTTCTTCAGGTATCAGTTAGGAATAATTCCCACAAGGAACAAAATAAATATCCAAAGTCAAGTTGGATTCCCTCAAAAATAGAATAGAACAGATCAATTGCTTTCTCTTACTCACATCGATGCCCATTAGTAGGTAATAGCAAATTTGTTACCAATGTGTACAAAATATTGAGTTCAGGACAAAGCAAAGTGGTTTTTGCTTCCGAAACCTGTTTAAAATCAATATAAAAAATTTGTTAACTGACTTCCTTGATATCAAATCGAGTATCAACAGCAGGCCATTTGTCCAAGAAAAAGAAATATGAGATTTCATCGAAAGGAAGAACTTCACATTCAAAAATCAAATTAATGATATTGGAATTAAACTCAAGATTGAAGTGATTCACACGAGATACTAAGGTTCGAACAGTTGAACATTTGAGAAGATTAGTAGTAAATTATAAGACCATAGCATGATACACGGGCAAGTCAAGATGAATCAAATTCCCCCATTTTTGTTTTTCAAAACATTCCTTAATTAAAGATAAGTTTAATTTTGTCAAACATGCTTTGGAAAATAGGACATTGCACAATAATAGATTTGCTAAGCAAGGATGTTTACCTATCAGATGCCTTGGCATCAATGAATTTGGGCAAGGTGGGATTTGGAGTGGGTTGAGGATTTGTTGAAGTTTGGCCTTGTACTGAAGCCTTCCCCTTCGATTTCTTGCCTCTGGTGCTTTTGAAAAGACCCTGCATGAGTGAACCATCTTGAATCAGAGGTAGAAGTTGGAGAGTGTGAAAATGAGAGTGAAGTGATTTTAGGGAAATTGAAGGAAGGGAGATGTTAATATGGTGAAAAAGAGTTCAAATAGGGTTGGTGAAGAGATAGGGGATGAATTTCTTGACGAATTTCAGAGAAGAAGAGATGAATTGAAGAAATTTGGTGTTTTACCTTTTTATCACCAGAGCTAGGGTTCGGTGGTGGTGATGTGTTCGAAAAGGGGAAAATGAAAGGTTTTAAGCGAATTCAGACGTCCGAACGATTGATATACGTCTGATCGTGCATTCATTCTCAGATGAATGGACAGCTGAAAATCTTGACCAGGCGTTTGAAGGGATGTCAGACGGTTATGATCGTTCATTTGTTTTTCTAGTGAGTTTGGAGAAAAGGATGAATCGTTCGGATGAAAGAAAATGTCTGAAACCAAAAGTAAGAAAAAAGATAGAGTTCGAACGGATATTTTTGTTTGAGCGAACAGAGAGCTTAGGATGCCTATTCTATTTGCATCCAAAAACACAACTCCCAAGATTTTGAAATCTAAAATGCCCAAGCAAGTTTTGAGAAATTCATAACGATCTAGTGGTAAAGGTTTAGTAAAAATATCAGCCAATTGATCTTTTATGCAAACAAATTCAACACAAATTTCTTTTTTGCAAACAAGATCTCTTATAAAATGTTGCTTGACATCAATGTGATTTGTTCTAGAATGCAAAACAGGATTTTTAGTGAGATTAATTGCACTAGTATTATCGCATCAAGGCACACAATAAAAAATAACACCAAAATCTTTCAAAGTCTGTTTCATCCGAAGAAGTTGAGCACAATAATTTCCAGCAGCAATATATTTGGCTTCAGCTGTAGGCAATGAAATGGAGCTTTGTTTCTTGCTAAACCAAGACACCGAGCAATTACCCAAAAAGTGACGCATACAACTAGTACTTTTTCTATCAATTTTACAACCAGCAAAGTCGGCATCCGAGTAACTAATTAATTTAAAATTACTAGTGGATTTAGGATACCACAGACCATAATTCAATGTCCCTTTGAAGTATCTAAAAATTCTTTTGATAGCAATCAAGTGTGATTCCTTTGGACAAGATTCAAATCTAGCACAAAAACAAACAACAAATATAATATCTGGTCTACTAGCGGTTAAATAAAGTAAATTTCCGATCATACCTCTATAGCGTTTTTCTTCAATACTATTACCTTCTTCATCTTTGTCAAGCTTGGTTGAGGTGCACATTGGCATTCCAACTTGCTTGCAATCCTCCATTCCAAAGCACCTGAGTAGCTCCTTTGTCTACTTGATTTGTGTGATGAAGATTCCTTTCTTTGTTTGGTGAACTTGAAGTCCAATGAAGAATTGTAATTCTCCCATCATACTCATTTTAAACTCCTTTTGAATCAAACAAGGAAATTCTCTACACAAAGTTTCATTAGTTGCTCCAAAAATAATATCATCAACGTAAATTTGAACAACCAACAAATCATTAAGACTATATTTTTTGGTAAAAATAGTAGTATCAACAACACCTCTTTTAAAACCATTTTCAATCAAGAAACCACTTAATCTTTCATACCAAGCTCTAGGAGCTTGTTTCAACCCATACAAAGCCTTTGATAATTTGAAAACATGATTTCGAAAATCTTTATTTTCGAAACCGGGGGGTTGTTCAACAAAAACATCCTGATCAATGAAACCATTTAAAAAGGAACTTTTCACGTCCATTTGAAATAATTTGAATTGTTAAAGCATGAATATGAAAGAAACATACGAAAAATTCTAAACAAGCAACAGGTGCGAAGGTCTCATCAAAGTCAATTCCTTCTTCTTGAGCATAACCTTTTGCAACTAGTCTAGCTTTATTCTAACTAGCTCCCCTTTATCATTTAGTTTACTTTTAAAAACACATTTTGTTCCTATTACGGGATAATTTGAGGATCTTTCAACTAAAGTCCACACGTTGTTCTTGTCAAATTGACTAAGTTTTTCTTGCATAGCAAGAACCCAAAGATTCGTCTTTCAAAGCATCATCCACACATTTAGGTTCAATGTGAGAAAGTAAGGCACTATTATTATTCAAAGGTTTATAAGAGCGAGTTCTACCCCATCAGATGGATCACCTATGATTAATTCTTGAGGGTGACTTGAGAGAAATCTCTATGCCTTCGAAAGGTCTTTTGTTAAATCTTCTTTCTTTTCTCCTTCTTCGTCCAAGTGATAAGCATTGTCTTCATTGATTTCCTTGGACTCTTGTTGTTCTTCTTGAATAGTGAGCTTCTCAAGTTTCTTTTGTACACTGATGACGCTAGTATACTAGAGTTATTCTATTCTAAATTGTAGCATTTTGATAGTATAAATTCCAAATTTTGAGTAATTAATTGTATGTTTAAGTTAATTCCTTTCATATGCATTTATATTTTTGTTCTTGTTAAATATGTTAAGTTTTTATTAAAAATTTAGCTCAATTAATTGTTTAATTATGTTAATTTTGTGTGGGTCAAAATTAGAAACAGGTTGGAAACTGGATTAAACAAGCTCGAGGGATCAAAGTGCAATTATCAAAGAAAAGAGAGGTTGCTGGGAAGAGAGTTGAGATCGCGATCTCGACTTGCGGATGGTTAAGTAATAGGGGCAATTTTGTAATAGTCCACCAATTTCTGATTTTGTCTGGTACTATTTAAGCTACTTTTTTTATAAAAAAAAAGAGGGGAGAGAAAAGTAGGATTATATTAGATAGTTAATAAGTGTTAGGATAGTTTAGGATATCTTGAACATCAAACTTCTTCTTTAATAGAAATTTCTCTTTAATTGTCTCTTAGATTTAGTTTTCATTTCTTAGCAAGTTTAAATTTTGATTAGATAATTGTAGTGGGCTTTTCATTAGCTTCAAGTAGATATAATTTTTACTTTCTTTCTAGTTTAATTTAGTAGAAATCTCTTTGCTTGCAATCTAGGTTTTTATAGAAAAATTAGTGTTCTTGCTTATTTCTTACTTTCTAGTTAAAAATCCTTAATATTCCTTGCATTAATTTCTAGTTTATTTTTAGTGGGCTTTCATTAATTTTACCAAAAAAATCCAAAAATATTTTGATTTCAAGTTTAACTCTTTCAATTCCTAGTTTAGAATTGGTAATTTCTAGCTTTGCAATGTCTGTTTATGGTGATTTTATTGGGTTAAATTACTTGCTCTTTAATTTTAGTTGTATTCCAATTAGTTTAGATTAGAATTAATTGCTTCCTTTACTTGTTTTTACTAGAGTAGACTAAGTAGTTTCTTAATTTCGTAATCATTTACTTCACTTAATTGCTTTTGTAGATAATCTAGTTTGAAATTAGGTTTTAATTGCTTGTATTGAATTACGATTTGAGTAGAGTAAATTCACCATCCATTGTTTGATCTTTCTTAACTACACAAAGAGTCGTAAAACTTGGTAATTGTCTTCCAACAATCCTTGTGGGATGATACCCACTCATCCTATACTACTACCAACTCCGTATACTTCCAGAAGTGAGGTAGAGTATAGTGGTTTTGTGAGGTTTCTTATAACTTGTTTGCTTTAAATTGATCTCTACCTAATGAACTAGACAAATTTTTCCGTGGTTTTTGGCAATATCAAGCGCTATACGGGTCGTGTAGATTAAGAACTTTAGTTTAGTTTAGTTTAGTTGTCAATTTTGTATTTTTATGTTTGTTGGATATCTTGTGGAATTGACTTGGAATTTCAATTGACTATTTGCCTTGGTCGTGTTGTAGTGCATGATATGAGGTGATCAAGGGCCATTCATTTGCTTAGACGGATAGGGAAAGAGAGCTAAGGGGGTACAACAAGACCAAGAAAGAATAGAAATGGCAAATGCTAATGCTCATCAAAGGAATGTGAACAGGGAAAACGAAGAAGAAGAGGTTGTTGGAAATAATGGGATAGGTGGCTATGGGAATGGAAACGGCATGAATGGGAATGGAAGGCCATTAAGGGAATATGCCTTGCCAAATTTTGATGGAGTGAACTCGAGTATTGCACGGAGATGCCTGTGCAAGCTAACATCTTTGAGATTAAACCCGCAATAATCCAAATGCTCCAAGCTCATGCCATATTCGGGGGTAGTCCCAATGAAGATCGCTATACACACCTCATGAATTTTGAAGAAGTTTTGGACACTTTCAAGTTTAATGGAGTACATTCGGATTGTGTGCGAATGAGGGTGTTTCCATTTTCTCTTCGGGATAGGGCAAAGTCATGGTTGCAATCCCATGCCTAAGAAAAATTTACTGCTTGGAATCAACTTGCTCAAGAGTTCTTGGCAAAGTACTTCCCGCTTGCAAGAACCGCCAAATTGAGGAATGAAATCACCTCCTTTAATCAAGATGTTGGTGAAAGCTAAGGAGAGGCATGAGAGTGGTTCAAAGAGTTGCTAAGGAAATGTCCTCATCACGCAATTCCTTTGTGGCTTCAAATCCAAACTTTCTATAATGGTTTGACTCAAGAGACCAAATCCATAGTGGATGCCTCCACCGATGGATCCATCCTTCTCTCATACAAGATTCCGGAGGAAGCTCAAGAGTTACTTAATAGGATGGCATACAATCACTATTATCATGTACCGATGACCTCACCGATGACTCAACACCAAGCTAATCAAGCCAATGCCAGTAATGGAGTGTTAAATTTGAATATGCAAGATGCTCTTTTGGCACAACAAAGAATGCTCATGAGTGTGATGAATAACGTTGCAAAGGTATTGGAGAACTTGGGGAAACCAAGTAGTGTAAATGCCATGTCTTCTTTTCCATCCAAACCGAGCATGGTATGTGATTTTTGTGGAGGCGGTCATGCTAATGGACAATGTGAGATGCCGTATAGGTCAAATGAACAACTCAATTATGTGACTATCAATCATCATTTGCAAGGAACCCATCCGGAGCTTATGGGGACACATATAATCCTTCTTGGAGAAACCATCCTAATTTTTCAGGGAGTAACACCCAAAATCAATCCAATCCTCCTTACCTACCAAATCCCCCAACTCAAAATAAGAGACTTATACATCCAACACACTCAAGCCTCAAGTTCCTCGCCTAGACCTTATCAACCGCCACATCAAAGAAACTTCCAACCCAACTCATATCAATCTTTTCCTAATTCTTTATTTCAAAACCAACCACCAAGGCCTCATTTTCAATATGCAAATTCCTCCCAACCTATGTATCATGACCAATACATCTCAAGAGATAATGTGGGAGAAGATGGTTAGAAAAGAGAGGCTGAGTACTTGAGAAGAGAGTTGGATAGGAAAAATGAGGAACACAAGAGGGATTATGAGAACTTGAAGGCATCTACAAGGAATTTGGAAATTCAATTGGGCCAATTGGCAAGGATGCATAATGAGAGACCTTTAGGGGTGCTCCCAAGTAATACAATTCCAAATCCCAAGGAACAATGCAAGGCCATCACCCTTAGGAGTGGTAAAGAGTTGGAAGAAAGGGTTGGGGAAAATGTGTTGAAAAATGGCAAAAAAAAAAAATAGTTGAGGATGAAGAGGAAAAAAAAGACTTTGAGAGTCTTCAAATGGGCAAGACAAAATGATGAATGAGTCTATTAAGCCCAACTCACCAAGCAATGAAGGCAAGGATCCGAAGCATCATGAGCCAAAACATGTTAATGTGCCATTTCCTCAAAGGCTAAAGGATGAAGAAAAGGCAAAGAAGTTCAAGAAGTTTCTTGAGATTTTCAAAAAGCTCAATATTCCATTCATGGAGGCACTTGAGAACATGCCCACCTATGCTAAATTCATGAAACAAGTCCTCACTTCAAAAAGGAAAATGCATAGAGATGAAATTTTATGCTTAACGGAGAATTGTAGTGCACTCCTTACAAAAAGGTTGCCACCAAATCTCAAGGATCTCGGATCATTTTCTATACCTTAAGAGATTGGGGGTTTACAATTTGGGAGAGCATTGTGTGATTTGGGAGCCTCGATAAATCTCATGCCTCTTATGGTGTTCAAGAAGTAAATGGAGGACAATTGAAGCAAACAAGTATCTCATTGCAACTTGTGGACACCGGAGCATAAAGTTTCCAAAATGGATCATTGAAGATGTGATTGTGAAAATTGACAAACTCTACGTTCCGGCCGATTTCATTGTGCTTGAAATAGAGGAGGATGAAAAGATGTCAATCATTCTTGGAAGACCTTTCCTTGCTATCGGTCGTGCACTTATTGATGTTCGAGAAGGGAAGTTGGAATTTCGAATAAATGATGAAATTGTTACATTTAATGTTTTTATTTCATTGAAGCTTCCTTCAAATTTTGAAGATATCATGAATATAAATGTGGTAGATGACTTAATTGATGATTGTTGTAGGAATGCAATGGAGAATTTCTCAATGGACGAAGAGGTCTTGGAGTGAAATGCGCTAAATCAAGATGATAAAGAAAAGATGAGGAATGTGAATCATTTGGAGAATGAGACCTTATTGCAAAAGGAGGATGAGGAGAATCAAGAAAAAGGTAAAGGGGAGTCACCGACCAACGAACCCCCCCGCGTTGGAACTTAAACCCTTTCCTTTCCTACTCACTTAATGTATGCATATCTTGGTAAAAATGAGACATACCCGGTGATTGTGAATGCATCTTTAACAAGTGAGCAACTTGATAGATTGATTTTGGTGCTTAAAATGCATAAAGATGCCATTGCTTGGTCCATTGATGATATTAAGGGAATTAGCCCTTCCATATGCATGCATAAAATATTGTTGAATGATGAAAATAAACCGGTAAGGCAACCTCTAAGGAGATTGAATCCTACTTGAAATAAGGTTGTGAGGAAGGAGGTTCTCAAACTTTTGAAAACCAGTATTATTTACCCAATTAGTCATAGTGAGTGGGTTAGTCACACTCAAGTCATTCCAAAGAAGGGTGGTATTACTGTAATCATAAGTGAAACCAATGAGCTCCTCCCTTCTAGATTGGTTACGGGTTGGCGAATGTGCATTGATTTTCGAAAGTTGAATAAAGCCACCCGAAAGGATCATTTTCCTTTACCTTTGGTTGATCAAATGCTTGAGAGGTTCGGCTTTTCACAAGGCCAGTTTTGCATATTATTGTTTCTTTGATGGTTATTCCGGCTATCTCCAAATTGTTATTTGCCTGGAGGATCAAGATAAAACAACTTTTACATACACATTTGGTACCTTTGCATATAGGAGAATGCCCTTTGGGCTTTGCAATGTACCAAACACATTTCAACGTTGTATGTTTTCTATTTTTCATGACATGGTTGAAAGGAGCATAGAGATTTTCATGGATGATTTTAGTGTATTTGGTGTCTCATTTGATGATTGTCTTGCAAATTTGTCAAAAGTGTAGAAAAGGTGTGTGGAAACTAATTTGGTTCTCAATTGGGAAAAGTGTCATTTCAAGGTGATGGAAGGAATTGTTTTGGATTACAAAGTTTCATCAAAGGGGATAGAAGTTGATAGGGCAAAGGTGGAGGTTATTGAAAAGTTGCCTCCTCCAATTAATGTTAAGGGGGTAAGAAGTTTCTTAGGTCATGCGGGCTTTTATAGAAAATTCATTAGGAATTTCTTGAATTCACATATCGCTTGACCTTTATGCTTATTATTTCAAAAAGATTGTCCTTTTCATTTTGAGGATTCTTGTTTGGAAGCATTCAATGAGTTAAAACATGCTCTTGTGATTGCACCGATTATTGTAGCGCCAAATTGGTCTCTTCCGTTTGAGCCTATGTGTGATGATAGTGACTATGCAATAGGTGCCGTTTTATGTCAAAGGGTGAATAAGATGTTGCATGTCATCTACTATGCAAGTAGGACCTTAAATGATGCCCAATTGAATTATTCTACAATGGAGAAGGAACTACTTGCTATAGTCTTTGCATTTGATAAGTTTAGATTATACTTGATTGGATCAAAGGTAATTGGTCATACCGATCACTCCGCATTAAAATATTTATTTTCTAAACAAGATGCCAAAGCCACGTTTATTGAGATGGATACTTTTGTTACAGGAGTTTGATTGGGAGGTGGTCGACAAGAAGGGTGTGGAAAACTTGGTAGCCAACGATTTTTCACTCATTAAGGATTAAAGCATCTAGACTTGTTAATCATGAAGAATGAGCCATCAATGAAGAATTGCCCATTGAGAAATTATTTGAGGTGAAGGAAGTGAGTCCATGGTATGCGGATATCGTGAATTATCTTGTGGCAAGGGTAATACCAAAGGGGCTAAACTTCAATGAGAGAAGGAAATTTTTTGCGGAACTTAAACATTACTTTTGGGAAGAACCATATTTGTTCCGAAGGTTTAATGATCAAATCCTTAGGAGATGTGTCCCGGAATGTGAAATACCGATGTGTTGAGACATTGTCATTAATCTCCAGTTGGTGGACATCATGAAGCTCAACGAAAGGCTTTCAAGGTTCTTCAGAGTGGTTTGTATTGGCCAACTATGTTAAAAGATTCCCAGAAATTTGTGCTCAAGTGTGATGAATGTCAAAGGGTGGAAAATATTTCAAGAAAAAATGAAATGCCCCTTCATGGCATTGTTGAGTTGGAGGTATTTGATTCATGGGACCATTCCCGGTACAAACTCATTTTCTAACAAGTACATTTTGGTTGCAGTGGACTATGTGTTAATGTGGGTTGAAGCAATTGCCACCCCATCCAACGAAGCCAAAGTGGTCACAAAATTACTTAGAAAGAATATCTTCTCCCGGTTTGGAGTGCCTCAGACTATCATTAGTGATGGGGGCTCTCACTTCAAAATTCACATTTTGAAGCCTTGATGACAAAGTATGGTGCGAAACACACACTTGCTTTAGCCTATCATCCCCGAACATCAGGTCAAGTTGAGGTTTTGGTCCGAGAATTGAAGAGGATCTTAGGGAAGACGGTGCAAAAGGCTAGGAAGGATTGGGCACATAAGTTAGATGACATATTTGGGCCTATCGGACGGCATTTAAAACCCCCATAGGCATGTCCACATATCCTATTATGTACGGAAAAGCTTGTCACTTGCCGGTAGAACTTGAGCATAGAGCATATTGGGCAATCAAGAACTTGAATTTTGATTTGAAGGAAGCCTATGAACAGGAGGATGCTTCATTTGAATGAATTGGATGAATTCCGGAGAGAAGCATTTGAAAATTCTTTGATCTATATGGAAAAAACTAAGGCATGACATAACAAGCTCATCCTAAGGAAGGAATTTAAGGTTGGTGATTTGGTGCTACTTTACAATTCAAGGCTCAAGTTACTTCCGGGAAAACTCAAGTCAAGGTGGAGTGGCCCCTTTGAAGTGGTTCAAACTTTTGCTCATGGAGCGGTGCAAATAAAAGGAAAAGTGGGAGCTTTCAAGGTTAATGGTCATCGGCTCAAACCCTATCTCAGAGGAATCATTGAAAGCAGACGAGAGATCGTCCAACTTGAGCAAAGATGAAGCGGTGCCATAGACAAGATAGTGACTATAAAAGAGCGCTTCTTGGGAGGCAACACAAGTCTTTGATTTTATTATTATTGTGTTCTTTCTGGTATGAATTTTCATTACTTTAATTTTGAGTAAGTTAGTTTCAATTAGGTTATAATTTGATTAAAAATTTAAGTTTCATTTAATTGAATAAATGGTGCTAAGGAATGAATAAATTTGTCATCCTAACTTATTGATTTTGTGTTTGTAGGTTGTCTTTGCAAATGGAGAAAAGTGATGAAGAATTGAGCAATCTTGGCTAAGTGTAAAAATTACATTTTGCAGAACTTGGGTCGAGATCGCGATCTCAAACTAAAACTTCTGGAGGGCATAATGGTTATTTGGTTGAGATCGCGATCTCAAATCCAAACTTCTGCAAAGGCAAATTTTGCACTGATTCAAGATCGTGATCTAAACTCAATCGAGATCACGAAATGCAGAAACGTTTTTTTTCTAAACTCTTCTTCTTCTTCTTCTTTTCTCACAAATCCATTCTATTTTCTTCTCCCTACCCGAAAACCCTTCCCCAAACCCCTCAAAATTCCTCCATAATCTTACTCACATCATCTCTCCTCCCTATATGAACATCATAGCAAGCATCTTGGAAGGGATATCTTGGAGAAATTGGGTTTGCAAGGGAGAATTGACAAACAACAATTTTTTGGGAAATTTCAATCCGTAATTGGGTAGCATCTTCCCTTGGACTGTTAGTTTCGATTACCAATTTCTTGAAGATAGTTGTTGGGTTTTTGTTGATGATTGTGTAGTGGAACTATTGATAGCCAATTTGTGATTTTTGGGCAAAAATTTGTAAGAATTCCTTGAAGGAAAAATTTTGATGTTGAATTGCTCTATATTTTGAATTATTGGCTTGATATTTGAAATTTTTTGAATTATTTTGAAGTTTGTTGGAAATTTTTTATTTTACTTTTGCTGGTTGTGAATCTTGAATTGAGGGTGAATCTCTGAATTGTTGAGTGAATTGGACTGTTATAATGATTCGAGGAGTTATGGTAGTGCTGAATGTAGGGTTAGAATGAGGGAAAGAGGAACTGGGTCGAGAAAAACAAAATCCAGAGAGGAGACTAGTGGAGAAGGAGGCTCAAAACAACCTTTTGAGAGAGGCGAGCTGGTATAACCTCAAGTTCTCGAGCGACAGAGCCAAAGAGTTGTACAAGAATAATGAGAAACATGAGGTGATTAGAGAAAGAAATTTTGACCTATCAATGCATTGGGGTGCTTATGAGGATGCCAGAAAAGCCATTGAGGAATAGATTAGGTCGAGGCATTGGGAGGGATTTACCACTATAGTTGACCCCAGGGCGTCCCAGTTAGTTAAGGAATTTCATTGCAATTTGTGTGAACTGGAGGATGGAAAGGTGTGAATACGTGGGGTGTTAGTGGATTTTGGTGCAGCCTTGATCAATGCTTACTTTAATATACTCTTCCAATCAGTATTTGGCATTTTTGAATAACAAAGAGAAAGACATGAATTCAATTAAAAATGCCTTTTGTAATAGAAATGTGGACTGGATTAAGAGTATTTTCTCTAACACTGAACTGAAATTTGCACGGTAAGGACTTTTATTGGTAGCCAAGTTATGGTTTTACTTCATTAGCTGTCGAATTTGGGGGGTCCAATGTTGTCTTCTGCATGAGTTATATCCAGAGGGATAAAGTACTCTTAGTTTATGCTATTATGACTGGGGTGACAGTGAATATTGGTCACCTTATCAGATAGGGGTTTTTGGAGAGTGACGATCTGGACGACCTATATTTTATGCCCCTAGTCTAATTCACCATCTTTGCACTTTAGTAGGGTGTCCAATTGATCCTTCGGAGCCATTGACACATCCAAGAGGAAGGATTAATCGAGAATATGTTTACAAGATAGTGAAGGAGTATGAGAAGCACCACCAAGAAGAGCAACATACCCAGCCACAACCACCACTGCCTCAGAGTACTTCTGTGACTCCGATGCCCCCAGGATATGTATTTAATGCTCTGGTGAATGATGAAGAGAGGAACGAATTGCAAGGGTTTGGGACGTACAGCCATACACAACAACTTGACTTGATTGGAGAAGCTGCTTTAAGGACTACCTTATTGGGCACATGGGTTCAACTACCACTACCTCTGGTTTGGCACTTTGGTCGACCTCGTGGAAAACAATACTACACACCACTTGCAGCTTCAACATTTCAAGGAGGATCCAGCAAAGCAAGTGCGACTGGAGGAGATCAAGATGATGACCACGAAGAAGCCCTGCCTAGTGATGTCGAGGAGGGTTAGGAAGATATGGATTGAGAAGATTGATGCCATCAATTGCACTGTGCACTGACGATCTCCAAGCCTTGCAATTGAAGTTATTTTGTGAATGATGAACAATTTTTTTGATTCTCATGACATTAGCTCCATGACTTCTGATTACTTGTTTTATTTTACTTTCAGTCTTTTAGATTTGAAGTTTTTAGTTTTTTCATTTTAGTAGATTGGCTAATGGCCTTAAGCTGACGCCAAGTAGATAATTATTTTGATGCTTCATGGATTGAATCTTTATGGAATATCTTGCTAGATACTTGGTGTAGCTTTGGTCATGATTATTGCCAAATAAGAGTAGCTTGGCTAAGGGCCCTAAGTTGATGCCATTTCTGCATTTATTAATGGATTGAGTATTGGATATTGAATTTTATAGATCTTAATTGGTGAAATGCATGGCACAATTTATTACTCTTAGCATTTTTACTCAATTTTAATTCTTAGCTTAAAATTAGTTCTTGGTTTGAGTAATTTTTCTTATTTTTGGACATCTTTATCTTTCATTTTGGGTGAGTGGAAGGATGATTTATTCATCAATTGGAATAAAGAGACAAGTTTGTGGGTGTTTATTTTCTTTCGTATTGGGAATGGTTGTTTTTGTACATATTATTGTCACTTGATGTATAATGGATGGAAATTGATCAATTGTGTACTCAATGATGATGAATTTTGACATTCAATACTCTATGATTGAAATATTTGATTGAGTCATTCCGCAAATTTTTGTGTGAGTGAGCAGTTCGTTTGCAACATAAAGATTTCATAAACTTCGCATCATTATTTTTCAAAAACAAGTGCTAAAATTTTAGGAAAATTTATTTGAGATTTGGTTTCTAATCAAATCACTTATATTATTCTGGATAGATGACCTATCTTTTGTAAAGAAATGAGTTAAATGAAATAGAAATAATTTTAGGACATTTGGTGTGTTTGCATAGGGAATGTTCTTCTAACTTGTGAATAATTGATATTCGAGATTAATTTTAGGTACATTTCAATCATTTTCCTTGGCTTAGGACTGTCTTAAAAAAAATTGTGTTTAGGATGGTGATTTACTCTACTCAAATGATAATTCAATGCAAGCAATTAAAACCTAATTTCAAACTAAATTATCTACCAAAGCAATTAAGTGAACTAAATAATTACGAAATTAAGAAACTACTTAGTCTACTCTAGTAAAAGAAAGTAAAGGAAGCAATTGTTTCTAATCTAAACTAATTGAAACAGAACTAAAATTAAAGAGCAAGTAATTTAACCCAATAAAATCACCATAAAAAGACATTGCAAAGCTGGAAATTACCAATTCTAAACTAGGAATTGAAAGAGTTAAACTTGAAATCAAAATATTTTTGGATTTTTTTGGTAAAATAAAAGAAAGCCCACTAAAAATAAACTAGAAATTAATGCAAGGAATTAAGGATTTTTAATTAGAAAGTAAGAAATTAGAAAGAACCCTAACTTTTCTATAAAAACCAAGATTGCAAGCAAAGAGATTTCTACTAAATTAAACTAGAAAGCAAGTAAAAATTGCTTTTACTTGAAGCTAATAAAAATTCCACTACTCTTATCTAATCAAAATTTAGACTTGCTAAGAAATGAAAACTAAATCTAAGATGTGTATAACAGAGAAGATCTAGAATATAAGAAGACAGATGTTCAAGATATAAGAACTATCCTAACACTTACTAACTATCTAATCTAATCCTACTTTTCTCTACCGTCTTTTTTTTTTTTTTTTTTTATTTTATTAAAAAAGTAGCTTAAATAGTACAAGGCAAAATCAGAAACTGGTTCTTGAACTATTATAAAATTGCCCCTATTACTTAACCATCCGCGAGTTGAGATCGCGATCTCGACTCACATAATGTTTTAAGCGCGATCTCGACTCTTTTCCCAGCAACCTCTCTTTTCTTTGATAATTTCACTTTGGTCCCTCGACCTTGTTTAAACCAGTTTCCAACTTCTAAATTTGACCTGCACAAAATTAACATAATTAAACAATTAATTAAGCTAAATTTTTAATAAAAACTTAACATATTTAACAAGAACAAAAATATAAATGCATATGAAAGGAATTAACTTAAACCTACAATTATTTACTCAAAATTCAGGATTTATACTATCAAAATTCTACAATTTAGAATAGAATAACTCTAGTATACTAGAGTTATCATACACCTACATCTTCATCTTCACAAACATTTCTTGAAATAACATCGTTAGCCTCATCAAAAGTAACATGCACAACTTCTTGAATCACAAGAGTTCTTCTATTGTATATTCGGTATGCTTTTTTGTCACTAGAATATCCTAAGAAAATTTCTTCATCCGATTTTTTGTCAAATTTTTCAAGATACTCTTTAAGTGTTTTCAAAATAAAACATTTGCAACCAAAAACTTTAAAATAGCTCACAACGGGCTTTTTACAAAACAAAAAGTTTATAAGAAGTTTTGTTCAAAATTGGCGTTAAAAGAAATCTATTCATGACATAACAAGTTGTGTTAACTGCTTCGGCCCAAAAATATTTTGGTAAATCACATTCATTTATCATGGCTCTAAAGACCTCTTGAAGTGTTCTATTTTTCCTTTCAATAACACAATTTTGTTGAGGCATTCTAGCAACCGAAAGTTCATATAAAATACCGATGTGATCACAAAATTCGGAAAAACCACCAAATTTAAATTTTGCTCCGTTATCGCTTCTTAAACGAATATTTTTCAAATTCAAAAAATTTTGTATTTTGGAAAACAATTTTATGAAATTTTCAAAGGTTTCATTTTTGTGAAGAAGAAATAGGACCCAAGTATACCTAGAATAGTTATCAATATTCATAAAAACATATTTACTACCACCGAGACTAGCCTGTTTAGGTTGGACGAAACAAGTCCATATGCAATAATTCCAAAGGTTTAGAAGTAGACACACACCTTTTTGGTTTAAAAGAAACTTTAACTTGTTTACCAAATTGGCATGCATCACAAATTTTGTTTTACAAAAACTTCAATTTTGAAAACCTCTTACCAATTTTTTCTTAGCAAGATTATAAATCAAATCCATGTTGAAATGACGAAGCCTTCTATGCCAAAGCCTAGGATCTTCTATAGAAGCGGTTAAACACTTTACATTACCATTATCAATATTATTAAGATAGATCACATAAACATCATTAAGCCTTCTTCCTTTGAGCAAAACAACAAAGTTCTTATAAAAAATTAAACATTCATATTTAGTAAAGAACACATACAAATTTCTATCACATAGTTGACTCACACTTAAAAGATTATAATTTAAATTGTCAACTAAAAGCACATTTTTAATCAATGTCTCACCATTTTTACCTACATCACATATGCCAATAGATTTTGCTTTCATGTGTTTATCACATTAACTCCAAAGGTCACTTTACCACTGTTTTTAGATTTGAGATTGGTGAAGAGAGATGCATCGCTGATCATGTGTCTTGAACACCCACTATCAATGAACCACTTAGCATTTTTGGTGATATTCTCTACCTGCACAAAGAATTAAGAGATAACTTTTGGTACCCATATTTTCTTGGGTCCATAAGAGTTAGTAAATTGACTACAAATCCATACAAAATTTATTCCAAGTTTTTCATTTCACTTCACATCACAATTATCTTTCACATGTCCATATTGTTGACAATAGTTGCAAATAATATTCTTATTTCCATATAAAGAAGATTTTGATTTTACAAAATATAAATCATTCCTTCTAAAAGTGACAAAGTTCTTGTTGATAAACATATTCTTTTTCATATCAACAATTTTTTCCCTTTTTCTATGCAAGAATACATCAAGATCATCCAATCTTTTCTTCAAGGAGGCTTGTTCTTCCGTGATCTTTGTTTTCACATGCATTATTTGTTCTTCCAATCAGCATTTTCTTGTGATAACCTATTATTTTCATTTACAAGTTTGGAGTTAGCATTCAATAAGGCATTTGTTTTTTTAACTAACTCCTTATTTCTAGAATATGATTCCTTTAAGCTATCATGCAATTTTAAAATTAAAGCTTCAAGATCATCATTATCATCATTAGAATCATAAGTAATTGTAACCTCATCATCACCAATATCCATAAAGGCCATTTGCCGATTCCATCTCTTCTTCAACTTCGCCTTCAGAGTTGCAATCATCTCATGTGATTTGAAAATTATTGACGTGGGGGCTTCCTTCCTTTCTCTTCTTGGAAGGACACTCATTTGTAAAATGTCCTGATTGACCATATTCAAAGCACTTTTTAATTTGCTTCTTAATTTCAACCTTGGTCTTCCCTTTGAAGTTATTTGAGTTGATTGCTCCTTCTTTTCCATTCTCCGTTTATTGATGTTGTGTTTGAGAAACCCTTTGGTGATGAGTGCAAGATCACACAGCTTCATCAAGATCTTCATCTTCTAAATTGATGGAGCCATTTTCATCTTCTTCTTGAGAAGTCTTCAAGGCAATGCTTCTCTTTGGTCTTGCTTCTTCATCATCCGCTGCTTTAGCCTTGAGCTTCAATTCATAAGATGTAAGAGAGTTAATCAAGGACTCAATGGGCATGGAATTTAAATTCTTTTCTTTCTCTATAGCAATAGATTTGGCTTCCCATTCTTTGGATAGAGAATTCAATATTTTTCTATTCTTCTTACCCAAAGAGTATTTCTTACCCAAGGCTTCAAGATCCTTAATGATATCATTGAATCTACAATACATCTTATCAATATTCTCATGTGATTCCATCTTGAAAGACTCATACTTGGCAACAAGTAAGGATTTCTTTTGTTCTCTCACATCCTCGCTTCCTTCATGAATTTCTTTCAATTTGTCCCAAATTTCCTTAGCCGAAACACATCCTTTGACACAAGTAAACCATTACCATCCAAGGCATTGTACTGAGAAAATAGCACATTCATGGATTTAGCATTCAAGGTCAAGTTTTCTTTATCTTGTGGAGTAAGCTAATCCCTTGTTTTTTCTCTTTTTCTATTTGTGTGAACATCCACAATGGTAGCTTCAAAGGGACCTTCATTGATAGCATACTATAAATCAATATCATTAGATAGTAAAAATATTTTCATTCTATCTTTCCAACTAGTAAAATTCACCCCATTAAACATAAGTGGTCTAGTGATAGATTGACCTTCAAGAAATAAAGCATTATTGGTAGCCATAAAGTTCTTTACTCAAATGCAATTTAAGCAAAATAAAGAGACCAAGTTCTGATACCAATTGTTAGCCCAAAGCAACCTAAGAATAGGGTGAATTAGTTTTTTTAAAAAATAATTTGCAAATGATGCACAAATAAAATCTTTCACACTAACAAGTATTTTGATAGCAATTTAATCAATTAAACACAAAATGTGTAGAATAAGTAAAGAGAGAGATTAAACAAACAACACTTCCAAACTAGGAAGCTTGGGGTAGTAATACACTAAGATGACCCTTCAAATTTGGTGAGTCAATAATCCCAATTGTACCCAAAGTAGGATTACCCTTGCTCACACTAATTCTCTTTAGTTGAGCCAAGATTTTAGGCTCAACCTCACTTTTGTACAAGATTATCACTCCACTCAATGCTTTTGAATAGCACTCTTAAGTACATACTAAGACAATATTATTAAAGAACTAATTGGCACTCAAATTGCTTTTGTACTTGGTTGTATTCAATGTGTAAGTTGTTTTCTTAAATACAGATGGGTTGGCTTATACAGATGCAATAAATTAGCTCCCAACCACTTCCTAACGGCTAAGTAATAAATGCTGAGAAACTTGTCGTTATAGGTTTCAGACGTATGAGATCATTTTTAAGCGTCCGATCAACGATATCATGGATTTGAAATCTTTGCTCGAACGGCCGATCTTGCGTCTATTCCTAGGTCCAAAACTAGTAGGTTTTTGAGTCAGATCCCTCCTCGGACAGAGTAGCGCGTTCGAAAAGTTTAATGCCCGATATTTTTGATTTTTAGGTTCGTCCGATGGAATTTCTTTCAGACGATATTGAGCATCCGTTGTCAGTGCCTCCGAACCTTGCTCTCTGCCTGATCTTTTGGACTGTATGTTGCACCTGAGCAATTTTGTCCCGTTCAGACGATGTGCAGCATCCAAAATCCTTGTTGTAACAGATAAAACAGAATTCCTGCACAAGTCAAGTTCAAACTATTAGATTGTATTTGTCATCATCAAAACCAAGATTGTATGTCAATACTTACAACAATAAAGATTCAAACTTTTACACTAAGAAGAAAATAGAAAAACAACTAGTCTAAATGCCTCCCAAAATGGTGATGCTTCCCTTCCTCCACTCTTTTCTCCTTCCTTTGTTCCTAGCCATCTAGAGGGGCAAATGAATTCTAAGCAAATAAATTCATGGAGATATCAAGCCAATTAGATAGATAATAACTTGGCAGGGCTACTAACTAACGACTAATCTAGTTATTGAATGGTCTAATAGGATGCAACTTCTATATTTTACCCCAAATTCATAAGTGGATTAAAGAATTCGCAACCTTTTTATACCCTTTCAAGAATTTCTCAATAACTACCTAATTTTACTCCACTTCCATCATTCAGTCCCAAATTAATCAATACCTAATAAAAATTGGCACCATTATACCTTGACCCAAGACTAACCAATGTATAATTAAAGGTTAGAAACTAAAATATAGAATTTTTAAGAAGGCAATTAAAGATAGCATGTAAAAAGAAGGCACTTCAACATGCAATTAACTAAAATAACTAGAAATTAACACTAAGAAAGTATAATTAAAGAAAAGCCCATAAACTAAACAAAACAATACACTAAGAAAAAAAAAGTGAAGAAAATATTTAAATGGAAGCAATTAGACTAAACAAACATGAAATTAAAACCTAATTAAAGTAGTTTGAACATAAACAAAATATTTACCAAAGCAAATCTTCAATCTTTTACAAGGAAACTAAACTAAAACTAAAACTAAGAACACGAAAACAAAACTAGAAATTCCTTCCCAAATAGGGAAGAGAAAAACTCTAAAAACTACATCTACTAACTATGAGAAAAAGAATGCTATTTATAGCGTTAAGAATGCTATTTCAGACATTTTTTTGCCTCAATTTAGACCATTATGCCCCTCAGAAAACTCAGATTTTGGTGCCAAAAATAAGCCTTAAAAGAGTGGCAGCATGGTCTTAATTATGCTCTTGCACCATTTTGTTGTTTCGCGCTGAAAATTTCCCTCCGATGTCTGATTAACATGCCATTTTTTTCATATGACCCTAGAACATAGACCTACAAAAGCAATGATTAACATAAGGATTAACCTAAAATAACTCTACAAAACATATTAAAACACACCTAAAACAACATTTAAAAGGCTAAAAATGCACACACACACACACTTGGAATAAAAAAAATGAGCAAAAAACCCTAAAATAGGCTAAAAATGGGTAAAACCCAAGGTGTAGGCAAAATGCTAGTGTTTTAGATGGTAAAATAAGTAGAGTTATCAGGCATTGTGGTACAGAGTCTAACTACTGGAGTTAGGTCGTGATGGTTTTTTTAGTGTGAGGTTTCTGTTTTTGTTTGGTCTCTGTGCAGATGACCAAGATTTGGGTTTGTTATACATATGGAACCTAGTTACTATTTTGAGATTGTGGTTTGATAGATTGTTTATATAAAGGATTGTTGCTTATATGCTTGGTTTGTATAAAGGACTGTTGTTTATGGAATTTTAGGGCTAATTTTGGATGCTTAAATAAATATGGTTTATATATTGCTCTTGTATCGTGCCTTGTATGATTGGGGTTATCTAGAGTTGTAGCATGTGATTGTCTCGATCTGGGAACGTGACATCTGTACTTGACAAAATGATAAAGAAGTTTTTAGTCCCGAAGTAATATATTTGTGTGCTACTGGAACATTGGTTCTAAGTTTGTTAGTATGATTTAGTTTTTCTCTGACATGAAGACACATTGGAATGGTTTTAAGCATATACATTAAAGTGAACATTGATTTGAGTCTACTTTATTCAAATAAATTTAAATTACAATTAATTGGCTATGCAAATATTGGATATTTATCTGATCAACATAAAACTCAATTTCAATTGGGTTATTTAGTCACATCATGACATTCAACAAAATAAATTTTAGCCACTACTTCTACCGATCATGTAACACTAATGGCAATATATGAGACAAGTTGAGAATGTATTTGACTAAAGTCATTTACCCATCATATACATAAGATATGTGATTTAGTATTGGAAGAGAAACTACCAACAATAGAATATAATGCAACATGCATAGCCCAATTGAATGGAGGTCAAATCGAAGGAGACAGAACAAAACATATTTCACGTAAGATTTTTTTTCGTGTACTCATCATCTTTAGAATAATAGTGAGATTGATATCTAACAGATTAGCTCATGAGATAATTTAATAGATTTATTGACAAAGGTATTACCAACAACATCAAATATTTGAAAAGTTAATTTGCAATATCAGGATGTGTAATCTCAAGAATATCAAATGATATGTTTATAAGAGGAATATTAATACACAATGTATTTTTTTTCCGTTGATCATAGTTTTGTCTTAATGAATTTTCTTTATTGAGGCAACATGCAAATGTATCTATAAAACACTGTACATCGTTTTTCATTCAATAAATTTTTGTCCTCCTGAGCTTTTGTAGTAAGGTTTTAACAAACAATATTGATTAATTAATAGATACAAAGGTGGAGTTTTATAAATGTATAGGTAGTAGATATTTATCTAGGTCATAGTGAATATCCATGCTATTTGGTGAGTGTTATTGAATTGTCTTACCCTATAAAAAATAAACACTACATCTATACCCTTATTCTATCTCACACACACACACATATATATATATATATATATATATATTTTTAAATTTGACAAATAAGGGTAACTAACTAATTTTCTTACCAAAAGCATGTATAAAATTTTGCCTATACATAATTTAAAAATACAAAATTCTATGATCTTATTAAAGTAATATACAATTATTTTTTATTTTTTAAAACTTATATTGTACATGTACTCAAGTCACATAAAATTATATTATATAAATATTTAAAATATAATCAGTATTACTATAAATTAACAATAGTGCAGTATTATTTTTTAGGCAATAAAACTGTGATGGTCTATTTTAGTTTTACACGAACAGTAGTTTGAGATAAATAGAGATGCGTCCTGATTGTAACGGTAAATCCGGGAAAAAAGAACACGATGCATCATCAAGTTATGAACTTGTAGTCTTGTACTCGAAGTCACCCTCCTTTGGTCCCCCGACTCTCCTCTAACTATTAATGTTCAAGAATCTCCTCGTATTCCCATACTCTCTTTCTCTCCGCATCAATTTCTGTTGTCGCATTTTTCCTATCCAACTGGTTAGTTCTCTCTCACATCGCTGTATAACATATTATTAGTATAGAATTTTGAGAGTATTTTCTTTTTCCGCTAGTATCCAATTGCTCTTCAATGGTATGTTTTTTTATTCTTTAACCCAATTTTGGTGCCTTTACCGGTGAATTGGGTGATTAAGTTCGTCGGGTTTTTTAATTCATTGACAAAGTCCCTTAACTTAGGGTGATGTGATATTGGTATCGACGTGCCAAGCAAAACTAAAGTTGGTAAAATTTTTATTTATAGATGCTGTATTTTTAGCACACGTAAATTGAAATTGATATTTATAATTTTGTTTGAACAAATGTCAAAATTTAGGTTGGAGAGATAGAATCCATAGTTATCGACATACTATATATATATTTGTATTTTTTTTCAAAAAAAAAAAAAGACTAAGTTCCGGTTCCGAAACTATGAAATAATCATCGCTGTTGAATTTTAGTTATGAAGCCAGTGATGAATTTTGCGAATAAACAGTTAGGTAGGTATTAGTGATTTAAGTGAAAAAATGGTTGATTGTATTGTATGGAAGTAACATAATTTAACCAAATTGGACAGGATATTATAATGAGTCTTATTTAAATTGGATAAAAGGTTGTTGAGTAAGTAGATAATACTCTACAATATTGTTGCTCCGTGGCACCTGTAATCTCAAATGAAATGATGGCTTAATGTTTTGGATAAATTTCAGATTCTCATTCTCTTATTCCACTAGCGGACCTATTTTTGTGACAGTTAGTATTGAATTGTTGTATTGGGAGATATTTTGAAATTGGCATTGCTTTTGTTACAGATTCTCTGATTCCTGAAGACAATGGGTGGAAGTACCATTGATGATGATTGGGAGTTTGGTTCTGCTTCAGATGGGGTTCAGACAGTTGTTCTTTTTGGGCGTACAGGTCATGGAAAAAGTGCAACCGGTAATAGTATTCTCGGAAGAAAGGCATTCAAGTCAGTGGCTAGTTTTGATGGTGTGACAAATACTTGTGAGCTACAGAGGACTGTGTTGGAAGATGGCCAAATCATTAATGTGATAGATACACCTGGTATTTCTCATCTTCAATTGTCCCTAATTGTAAAGAGGAAGAAAAAAAAGAGAGTTATAATGTTAAAGAGGGAACATCCCTACATCTTCACAAAAGCTAATGTCTTGAGGATTGTTATTCTGTTTAATATAAAATGTTACATTGCTAAAATTTCAGGGTTATTTGACACATTGGTCGAACCTGAATTCATTGGAAAAGAGATTGTGAGATGCATTGATATGGCCAAGGATGGCATCCATGCTGTTCTTGTTGTTCTGTCTATTAGAACCCGAATCACAAAAGAAGAAGCATCTGCTATTGAGACCTTGCAAAGGTTTTTTGGAAATAAAATTTCTGAGTTTATGATCGTGGTTTTTACAAATGGTGATTATATTGAAGAAAATGAAGAGACTTTTGACGATTTATTAAGTCGTTCTGAGTCTGTAAAGGTAAACGTAAATTCTGATTTAACTTTTTCCATGATTTTTCATTGAGTGTATGTAAAGTTGTATTGACATCTGTAAGGTCTATTTTTGTTTGATTTGAGTTATGGGTATGTACTATGTTTCTAGAGCTAAAGCTTCAAAGTCTAAGATGTAGATAATGTTGCGACGTAAATAATTATTTGTGTTGTTTTAGATGTTGTAGTTGATATTCCTGAAGAATTGAATTAATGTATATCAGTGCGCAGTTGTCTCAAATGCGTCTCATGTACTTTATTTATCTGCCTGAAGATGATGTTATCCTGCAGTGAAAAACATTGTTAAATAAGATTACTCAAAGAATAAAGAGTATGCTCGCTACCATTGTGCTGGTGTGGATCAGCTAGTTATTAAGAAAAGCTAAAGGACCTACTATTTTCAGTTTCATTACACCTCCGGGCTCAACATGTTGGTTAAGGAAGAGGAAAATAAAGGAATATGAAATTTGAGTAAAAGAATTTGGTTTAATATTTCATCATTCTGTAAAGCTTAAGCAACTCCTGCAGGAAAATTAGCAAAAATGGTGGGTAAAGTCAAAATTTTGCTGATTTTTCTTTATTTTCATGTGTTAGACTTCATTTTTTTAATGAATTTATATGGAAGAAACATAATTCTGATGCTATTACTTTGTAGTTTTTCCCTATAACTTCACAGTACATGCTTAGCTTATAACAGATTCTCTCAAATTTTTGCGCGTAACATTTTAATTTCCTGTTTTCTGATGCTGTGGTATCTCAAAGGTTTCTACATTTCTGTGTGGAAGTGGACAAAGCTTTTTCGATGTGACAATTTTCTGTTCCTCAATGTTGATTCTGAGTGTTCTTGATTAATATATGGCTAGCTATGAATAACTGAATTATGTTAGTGCATTGGCTGCGTAATGAACTGAATTTTGTTAGCGGAAGTGGACTGAGCTGTTTACATGTGTATAGGTGGCCAAGTTATTTTATCTACTACATGAACTTGGAATCAAACCTGTGACCATTTCTGCATATTTTTGGACTAAGTTTGTGAGTTGCCAACCTATCTATGACATAAAACTTGTCTGTATATGAAAGCCATATTGCACTAGACTGTGATATAGCAATTGTTAAAGGTAACTAAAAGGAATTTTTCCATAATGTTTTACATACCATCTGCTGGTTTGATAGCCAGACAAGAATGCAATTTTGTTGTCCTGTTCATCACTAAATTTTGAAAATTGTGTTGCTTCAAAAGATATTTTCCAGCATTTTAGTAAATTTTCTTCCAACTTGGGAAGTAAAAAGAAATGAACTTGGAATGCAAATGGCATGGTTTTGAAACCTCCATATCTTCCAATTCTTTGACTTTTGTGTGGGTGTGTATGTCTATGTGTATTATATGGCCTGCATATCAAACCTTTTAGTAGAATTTAAGGAAATATATTTCTTAACAAAGATAAAGCACATTGGCATAGACGGATTCATACAGCCGATTCCACTTAGTGAAAATAAGGCTTGGTTTGTTGTAAATTTCCTAACAAATTGTCTTGTGTTGTGATATTGTTTGTCTTGTTGTTTTGGAACTTCTATTTGTTTAGTTTCACTTTTAGTTATGGGTTCTGATTCCTGTACCAAACCTGTTTTGGTCAAATTACACTTCCTATTAGGGCTTTGGACTCGGAGCTTGTCATACTGTCTATGCATTACCCGGCTTTGGCAATTCTGTGTTTCCTTGACAGGACTGGTAGCCTTTGATGTGAATCCTTTTGTTTATGCTAACTTGAACTAGTGTAAATTATTTTGTTAATATATTCCTTTGTACAATGTTCCAAGTATTCAGTTTCATGCACTATCTCTTAGTTGCTGTTTGGTAAAATTTATTAGGTTGATAATTGAAATGTAATGGACTTGTCAACCACAAGGATTGGCCATTGTATCTAATATCTAACTTGTTCAGGGATCAGAACTTTATTGTAGCTTTAGGGCTTGTTCTCAACAGCTTTGAAAAGCTAAAAGTTGCTTCTTTGAAATCGAAAAATAAGTAAATTTTAAAATTTGTTGAAAAAACTGAAAACATGTTTTTTGTTTTTCATGTTTACAAAAGCTTAAAGCTTTTTCCAAAAGCAAGCCAAGCTTTGGTTGCTTTTCAAAAACAGTTATTTTTTTTTCAAATTCAAAAAATATGCTTTTAGCTTATTTAATTAAATCAGTGCAAGTTAGATGTGTGAAAGGTATTGTACTTCAGCATTGGCAACTATTCTTGAACTCCTTGATGGGCAGGGATGTCAAAGATATCACTCTCAATGCACTTAGGTTCAAACATCTTAAGCAGTCTTTGGCCTAGAGTCATTAAGCATATGCATGCCATTTAATGGTATGTAACATAAGTTGAAAACCTCGACATTTCTCTAGCAGATTCCTTTTAAGTGCAAAATCATGGGTTAGAGAGAATTGAATTCTTTGTCTTGAGGTTATAGTTGTCTTGTTTCATCTTTAGTCACCCTTTCTGAAGTGGAACTGTGTAATTGAAACTTATTTTGGTGTTTATATAGGCAGTACTTGAGATTTGTGGAAACAGGTGGGTATTATTTGACAACAGGACAAAGGATGCAGCAAAAAAAGCTGAACAACTTCAGCAACTCATTGATCTTTCCTTGGTAAAGAAAGTTGTGATGAAAAATGGTGGAAAACCATATTCTGATGAGCTATTTGTTGAACTGAAGGTCAACCTTCTTGACAACCCTAGAATTTTTCTTTCTTCAATCTTAGAATAGGATAAACCTAGCGAAACACATAACAATCTGTGAACATCATTATTTGACAGAACGGTGCCCTAAAACTTCGTGATGAAGCTGCAGAGGTGAATTCTTTCGAAGGGTATTCAAAAGAGGAGAAATCTCAGTTGGAGGTGCAGATGTATAAAACATACGAGGAACATTTGAAACAAATTACTGAAATGGTACTTTTACTTGAATACATCTGTGTCTTTTATTTTTAAGTTTTTGCATCTTTTCTTGTTTCACTTTGCATCCAATAAATCTAACACATGACACTAAAAATGGTTGGAGTCCTGAAACAAGTATTCATCAAAATACAAAATCTAATTATATGAATTTCATCAACTAAACTGACTTTTCTTGTGTCTCTCTTCTTTTTTTATGTATGAAGCAATTACGTAATAAGAAATGACTGAAACTGTATCTGTCTTGTACGTGCTTCTTCTTTTACCTTTGTGCAGATTAATGAAAGATAATAATGACTGAACAATGCTGAAAGGGCAGATTACATATACCTCTACTTTCTGAAAACTATTTTGAGAATATAGTAGTGGATGCAACTGAGTGATAAGATCTGCATTAATTCTTTGTTTAAAAAGCTCATGTTGTACCCAGGTCTTTCAATTAATTAAACATATTCTTTTCCTGATTGTTTTTGGAGCTAAAATTTCCTATTTTTCCGCATATGCTATGCTAGATTCTTGGAATACTATATCCATATTGGTTGTATGATCAGTTGCCTTCAAAAAGTTATTGTTAAAAGGAGTCTTTCATTTCAGTTCTCTTGCTTTTATATGTCTAGTTTGTTGATTTTATGGAATTTTGTTTATTAGTAAATAATAGATAGTAATACTTATTTTGTTCGAATGCTTTTTCTCGTGACAAATGGCCTTGATTAATGATTTTGTATTTTTTTCCTGAATAACAGCAGACTTTGTGTTAGTTAAGAACTTGAGATCGAGAATTTGGGGGAATTAAAAGTTAGTTTAGTTGATGAAATTCTTATAATTAGATTTTGTAGCTGTTTATTTAGTTAACAAAATAAAATTTGTGACATATGTTTGTTCCTTGTATATTTCTTGATCTGGTATGCAAGGGGTAAAAGAAAAGTTTCTTTGTCTCTCTGATGGAAATAAAAGTATCTTCTATGAGTTTCTTAATGGATGCAATTTGTGAATGATGTTTATTACTTGAATGGAAAGAGAGGCATTATCTAGGTCGAATTTCTGAATGATCTTCCAGTAATCATGTAACTTTTAATATTCTTTGCTCTACAATCCACTATTCATTGTTTCGAGTTGCATACCTTGTATCCTAATACAGTGAACTCCATCCAGTTGGCCTACCGGTTCTGCTAAGCCATAATTTTACTAGCATTCATTGTACTATTTTTGAAGCATCTTATATTCTTATGTATTTATCTTTAAGAATTGCATTATCAAACAAATCTCTCAGCTGTGTTTTGTGAGGCCTGGCGTCTTTTAGAAATATGTTCTTCTTTTTTTTTTTTTTTCTTCCCCTTTCTTTGGTAGACTGACTAAGAAAAAGGAATGCTGAAAATATTTTCTGTAAATGCTATACAAAGGTGCTAAGTGGAAAACATTTTCTGTCAATTATCAGAAGCATTCAAGAAAAATTCTGGATTTAATGAAGTATTCTCTCTACTGTATTTTGGGGGGTTTTCTGTTTTCCTGCCCATGTATATATGGCCTACCTTGATTTTGCCATCACTGATAGCGATGCATCAGGGGTTGTTTTACTAGATTTTGATAAAATTATTCTAGATGAATTATATTCTAGTGTGTCCGATTTAATGTGGAACATATATAGATGGAATTTTAATTGTCTTTGTTTAGAACCTGAGAATCGTTGAGTTAGGATGGGATTTAAAGCAGTTTGACGTTTACTATGATAGCATTAACCTTTCACTTTGTCTTAATATTGTTCAACAGGTTGAGACGAGGCTTAGGGAGACAACACGTAGACTTGAGCAGCAATTGGCAGAAGAACAAGCTGCTCGCTTAAAAGCAGAGGCAACTGCCCAACAAGCTCAAATCAAATCAAATGATGAGATCAGAAAGTTGAGAGAGCATTTAGAGAGAGCCCACAGGGAGACTGAGGAGCTCAGAAGGCATGCTAAACATGGGGGCTGTCAAATTTTATGATGGGATATTCTAGATATTCTGTACATATATGTGGAATGTGGGTAAAATACATTTTGAGGAAACTAAAGATTACTTACTATTACATTATTATTTATGGTACTGAAGTTTGCAACTTAGCTTATACTGTCTTTGTTGCCTACTTATTAAGCATCTCTTACTGGTTTTGAGGTTGTTTTTTCATATTTTGAGAGATTTTCTGAAATAATCATTTGCCATATGGTGGAATTTGACTTTTTTTGTGGGTGTCGGGGTGATGCAAATCCCGTCCACAACCTTGAAGGTTTAGCAGTAGCGGACTGGCTGGCCAATGGCCATCAGTCGGACAAGAATTTCAGATCATGTGAAGGCAGAACTGTAGTAGAGAAGCGACTCCTTGAGTGTATAACGCGGTAAGTGTTACATTACAAATAAGAATCGGACGTGCTCCATTAAGCAGTTTAAAGGGGCACAAAAAATGGAGAAAAAGAACATTCAAGAATTATGGTGTCAGTTGCTTAGAGCTGTAAGTTTCAGTAGCCTGTAGGGAAAAATTCTTATATGAATCGGATCTATATTCATCTACACTCAAGCTAGCACGCATGAAAGACCTTTGTACTAGTGACGAACGAGTTCAAAGTGCTTTGTTATTGCTGGAGACTATTTGTTTTGGTACAAGACCGAGTTTCTTTCCTTGGACTAAATTTTTTTAGCAGACTGGTCTCGCACTACCATTTTGTGAAAATTTTGAGGCGCATAATCTATGCCTCAAGGCCCTAGGGCCGTTCAACAATCTATTAACCGAATTATTTCTGACTATATTGGAAAAAAAGTAATTTACAAAGTCATAAATTCAGCAACACTTATTAAAGACATTTCACGTGACAAAAATCATAATAAATCACTAATTTCTGATTTTAAATATTTGTTCAAATTTCGTTCATTCTTTCGCGGATATAGTAACACATCAGTGATTTTGTCATTTGTCATTTGTCATTTGTCATTTGTCATTTTGTATAGATACAAGACTAGTAAACCTGAGTTAGAAAAAGTGTTTCAAAATTTTTACTACATTCAGAATGATTAGGCAGGTCAGTAACAACTTGTGAAATTTGAAAGATCAGCGTATACATGGTAAACTTCCATGTAAACTACAACGTGTAAAGGGATAATAACTTCATTCAGAGCATCCTTCGCAACCTTAAAATCCTTATTAACAGATTTCTAACTTGTAAAAGTTGATCATTTTCTACAAATTATTCTTACCACACACCCTGTGATTGTAGATCATTTTTCCTTTTGTCCATTAAAATAGAACCTAATAAATCAGGATTTATAATTTTCCTTAGCGTTATTTCCACCAAAAATGTTGACAAAATTATCATATAGTTAATGTCATTTTGGTCCTTTGAAGTACTACAAAATCTCAATTTTGATCCCCCAAAATTTTAATGTCTCTCCCCATGAAAGTTTCCTTTCCTCAACTTGAGAATTTTCATTCCTCATCATGATGGTTTCCATTCCTCATCATGATAGTTTCCGTTCCTCTTTGTCATAAGGGCTTCAATTTCTTTCTTAGAGTTTTCCATAGAATTTCTTCCTCTATTCGGTTTTCTCTTAATATTCTTATACTCAATCTCTTTCTTAGGAGTTTTTCATAGGATTTCTTTCTCTAAAACAAAAAAAAAAAGCAAAAAATCCTATTAAAATATTGATAAATCCGTTTATCCTTGTTTCACCATGTTTCCAATATTGATTTTCTAAGTTATTTTTCATTTTTCAACAATTTGGATTTTGGATAAACCTAATAAGATGGATAAAGATTTGATACATAGAGTTGAAGGATTTCTTCTAAATTACCAAGAACATGAAAGGGTAATTCTAGATCATTCCGATATGCAAATTGGATGTGGAGTATGTCAGAAAAGTATTTTGTGTAGGATCTTTGGTAATATAATTACAAATATTGTGAAATTATCCTCCTAAGTTTCGTGTAGTGGAATTAGGAGTTAATATCTACCAATTTGTTGGCCCCAAAAGCAACTTAAGAGGGGGGAGGGGATGAATTAGGTTGTTTAAAAAATAAATGCAACTTTTGATCAATAAAAAACTTAAGTAAGATGAATGCAATGCAATTAATAATCAAAGCAATAAATACACAAATAAGAATAAATAAAAAATAAGCATTGAGATTTAGAAAGATCAAACTAAACTTCCAAACTTCCCAAGTTTGGAGTACAATTCCACTATTTTGTGCCTGTTCAATGTAGGTGAGACAATAATCATGATTTGTATTTTGTATACCAAGTAGGATCACTCTTTCTCACACTAATTATCTTTAGTTGAACCAAGAGTTTTACACACAACCTCACTTTTGTACAATAGTTATCTCTCTACTCTTTACACTTAAAAATCACTCACTTTTACACTTTGTAATTTCACTAGTACAACACTATTGAAAGCCTATTTTTACTAAAATAGATTTTGTAGATGCTTGTATTCAATGTGGAAGTTGTTCCTCAAAAATTTAGATTGGTTGGTATTTATAGATGCGGTAAAAGAGTTTCCTACCACCTCCCAACGGCTAAGTAAGAAATGTTGAGAAACTAGCCGTTATATGATTCGAATGTCTAAAGCCTTTTTAATGCGGTCGACAAAGCGTCCGATTGTCAGAAACACAAAGGTTGAGATCTACATTTGGACGGCCAAGATTGTGTCCGTTTCTTTGTTCGAAACTGATTGTTTGCTGAGTTAGATCCTCGGACTGTGTAATGCATCTGAAAGGTTTAATGCCTTACAAATATTGATTTTCTTTTGGAGGGTCAGGTGTGTCCAGTAGAATTTCTTTCGGATGATATTGAGCATCCGTTGTCAACTCCTCAAAATCCTTGCTCTTTGTCTAAGCATTCGGACGATATACTGTGTCCGAGACATTTTGTTGGGACGAATTCCTGTGTTCGAGAAAAATCGGCCCTTTCGAACTCTTTTTTGTGTCCGAAACTTCTTGTTTTTGGATGATATACAGTGTCTGAAGACTCTATTATGTCAAAGTTTGTAAAACCCCTACACAACTCATTTACAAACTATTAGATTGTATTGTCATCTTCAAAACTAAAATTGTGGGTTAACATTCTCTCCCTTTTTGATGATGATAAATCACAGGACAAACAAATCATAACTCAATCAATCAGTTCACAAACTCAATCAAACGAACAACCACGACCACATATCTCCCTTTTTTGGCATCATCAAAACAAAACTCCCCCTAATATGATGCTCTCCCTTAATCAAACCACCAAGAAACAATATGCAATCAAGAAAGTATGGAAAGCAGGTGAAAAACCAATATTAACCAAACACTATAGGGATAACAGCAAGTCAACAAAATGCTACATCAACAAGTACAACCAAACAAGTTCAAACTAAACAAGTTCAACCAAAGTTACACAATCTAAGAGATAGAATCTAAATAATTCTTCTTCTTTGATCGTTCCTCGCGTTTTCGCTTTCTGGTTGGCAAATCATCATTTGTAACTTCACTGTCGTGCTCGCTGGTTCTTGAGTATCACGACGCTGCATGATATAATTGAATGTGTTATCAACATATTCATCATCATCAGCGTCGGTGTGTGGGGCAGTAGTGTATTTAGGATTTAATGTACCAGCTAGATTTTTGTGGCCTTCTTGCTCAGGGTTGGAGTGTTTGGCATCTTCATTTTCTTCATCGTTGCTATCTAAGGAGGATTCAAATGTGTATCGTGACTGAATGTTTGCGAATTGCACTTGAGTGGAGGTAGACATGCCCAAACTTGTCTTAATGCTTCTTGAAGGATCATTTATTTAGTTTCCAACTTCTTCAATTTCCAAATGGTTTGGCGCTGAAATTTGACCATTTGATTACCAAGATTGGTTATAAGGGTGCACAATTATGAAAGAGAGGGTTCAGAAGAGGATATGTGTGTAGGATGGGTTAGTGTAGGTATGGATGAAGAAGGTTGAGGAGGAATAGGATGAGGAAGTGCTTGTCTAGAATTCGAGGCATGATCTTTTGATTTTTCAACTTCATATTCAGCTTTAGTGAGCCATTTTGATTGAAAAAGCGCAATCCTTTTCGTTCAACATAAGATTTATTAAAATATGGGGGATATTGTTTTTTTTCCAGCAAAAGAAATATCAAAATGATTAAAAACTTTTCAAATGGGATGTTTCGCCTAGTATCAATCAAGAACAATTCCCACAAGGAGCAAAACAAGTACCCAAAATCAAGCTTGATCCCTTTAAAAAAACAATAAAACAAATAAAGCTGTATTTTTCCTAGCTCCGTACGATATCCGCCAGTTGGTAAAAATAAGTTTGTAACTAACGTATACAAAATATTGAGTTCAGGACTCAATAATGTAGTTTTGGCTTCCGAGACCTGTTTGAAATCAATATGAAAAATTTGTTTGACTTCCTCGACATGAAATCGAGTGTCATTAGCAGGCTAGTTATCCAGAGAAAAGAAGTACGAAATTTCATAAGGATTAGTAGCATCACAATCAAAAATTGAGTTAATAACATTGAATTGAACTCAATGTTAATGTGATTCACACGTGAAAGTAAGGGTTGAACAGTTGAACCTTTGCAAAGATTCGCAGTGAATTGTAAAACCATGTCATGATATAGGTAAGTCAATATGAATTAAATTCTCCCATTTTTGTTTTTGAAAACTTTCTTTAATGAAAGATAAATTCAATTCATCAAGCCTGCCTTGAGAAACAGGACGTTGGACAATAATGGATTTACTTAAAAGAGATGTATACCTTTCAGATGTTTTGGCATTAACACCTTGAATTTGGGTAAAGTGAGAGTGGGAGTAGGTTGAGGATTTGTTGAGGTCTGTCCTTGTACTGGCGCTTTACTCTTCAATTTCTTCCCTCGGGTTCCTGTTGAAAATCCCCCACGTGATCGAACCATCTCAAAGTGAAGATAAGGATGAGAGAGTTTAAAAATAAAAGTGAAGCGATTTCAAGAAATTGTGATGAAAGAGGTGTTAAAATGAAGGAAATGGGGTTAATCAAAGGTATAGAAGAGATGACAAGAAGATTTATTGAAGTAATTTATAAGTGGAGTGAGAGAATTTAATAAGATTGAAATTTTTCCTCTATTTCGCCAGAGTTAGGGTTGAAGGGTAGGGTATTATCTGAAGTGAAGAAAATGAATGGTTTTAAGGGAATAAAATAGTCATTCAAAAGTTCGAACGATTGGTATACGTCTGAATGCATGTTCGATCTCAGATGAACGGACGGTCAAGTGTTGCCCAAGTGTCCGAAAGGCTGTTGGACGGTTATGATCGTCGTTCGGTAGATTTTCTAGAGTGTTTGAGGGATTAAGGAGACAGTTCGGACGAAATAGATCGTCTGATACCAAAAGTTCAAAAGCCAAATAGTTCGGACGGATATGTTTGTCCGAGACCACAGAGAGCTTAGGACGCAAATTTGCATTTGAAAACACAAAATTCACATAGTTTTAAAATCAATAATACCCAAACAAATTCTAACATATTCAAAATGATCCAAAGGTAAAGCTTTAGTAAAAATGTCAATTAATTGATCTTTAGTGCAAACAAATTCAACACAAATTTTCTTTTTGCAAACAAGATCTCTTATGAAATGATGATTGACATCAATATGTTTTGTTATAGAATGCTGAATTGGATTTTTTGTGAGATTAATTGAACTAGTATTATCACTTCTAATGGACATACAATAAAAAATAACACCAAAATCTTTTAAATTATGTTTCATCCAAAGAAATTGAGCACAACAATTACCCGCGGTAGTATACTCAGCTTCCACTGAACATTGACAAAGAAATAGAATTTTGTTTCTTACTAAACCAAGACACCAAACAATTACCCAAAAAGTGACACATACCAATAGTACTTTTTCTATGAATTTTACAACCAGCAAAGTCGTCATCCGAGTAACTAATTTAATCAAAACTAGTGGATTTAGGATACCATAAGCCATAGTTTGATGTCCTTTTTAAGTATCTAAAAATTCTTTTAAAGGAAATTAGGTGTGATTCCTTAGGACAAGATTGAAATCTGGCACATAAACAAATAGCAAACATAATATCTGGTCTACTAGTGGTCAAATAAAGAAAGTTTCCAATCATACCTCTATAGTGTTTTTCATCAACACTGTTATATTTTTCATCTTTGTCAAGTTTGGTTGAGGTACATATTGGCGTTCCAACTTGTTTGCAATCCTCCATTCCAAAATGCTTGTGTAACTCTTTTTGTATACTTGATTTGTGTGATGAAGGTTCCCTTCTTTGTTTGGTGAATTTGAAGCCCAATGAGTGAGAATTATAACTCTCCTATCATACTCATTTCAAATTCCTTTTGCATCAAACATGAGAATTCCTTGCACAAACTTTCATTAGTGGCTCCAAAAATGATTTCATCAACATAAATTTGAACAACTAACAAATTATTGTGACTATTTTTGGTGAAAAAGTAGTATCAACAATCCCTCTTTTAAAACTATTTTCAATCAAAAAAACACTTAATATTTCATACCAAGCTCTAGGAGCTTGTTTCAAACCATACAAAGCCTTTGATAATTTAAAAATACGATTATTTTCAAAACCCAGAGGTTGTTCAACAAAAACTAATTGATCAATAAAAATATTTAAAAAAGCACTTTTCACATCCATTTGAAATAATTTGATGCTTATGCAAGAAACATACAGATGGATTCTAATCGACCAATGGGTGTGAAAGTTTCATCATAGTCAATTCATTATTCTTATGCATAACGTTTCGTCACTCATCTAACTTTATTTCTAACAATTTCACCTTTATCTAATTTAGTTTATTTCTAAAAGCCCATTTTGTTTATATTACCGGATGATTTGAGGGTCTTTCAACTAAAGTCCACACATTGACTAAGTTCTTCTGTCATAGCAAGAATCCAAGATTCATCTTTTAAAGCATAATCCACTCGTTTAGGTTCAATATGAGAAAGTAAGGTACAATTGTTATTCAATGCTTTATGAGAACGAGTTTTTACTTCATCGGATAGATCACTTATGATTAATTGTTGAGGATGACTTGAGACAAATCTCCATGCTTTTGGAAGGTTTTTTGAAGAATCTTCTTTCCTTTATCCTTCTTCATTCAAATGATGAGTATTGTTCTCATTTCTTTTCTTGGTCTCTTTGATGTTCCTCATGAATAGTGAGATTTTCAAGTTTCTTTTGCACACCTACATCTTCATCTTCACAAACATCTCTTGAAATAACATCAATAGTTTCATCAAATGTAACATGCACAACTTCTTCAATCACAAGAGTTTCTATTTTATACTCTAGTATGCTTTCTTGTTACTAGAATATCCTAAGAAAATCCCTACATCTGATTTCTTGTCAAATTTTTCAAGATGCTCTGTAATTTTTAAAATAGAACATTTACAACCAAAAACTTTGAAACAACTGACAATAGTTTTTTTTTGTACAAAACAAGAGTTCATAAGAAGTTTTGTAGGCCTTAAAAGAATTCGATTTATAACATAACAAGCTGTATTAACAGTTTCGGCCCAAAAATATTTTGGTAAATCACACTTATTTATCATGGTTCTAGCGGCCTTTTGAAGTGTTCTATTTTTTCTCTCAAAAACACCATTTTGTTGAGGTACTCTGGCAACTGAAAATTCATGCAAAATACCGTTGTGATCACAAAATTTGAGAAAATTGCCGAATTTGAATTTGGATCCATTATCACTTCTTAAATGAACAATTTTCAAATTCAACAAATTTTGAATTTTGGAAAACAATTTTATGAAATTTTCAAAGGATTCATTTTTGTGAACAAGAATCTAAATAGTACCCAAGTATACCTATAATAATCATCAACAATTACAAAAGCATACTTGCTACCACTAAGACTAGCACGTTGTGTTGGACCAAATAAATCCATATGCAATAATTCTAAATGTGTAGAAGTAAACATATAATTCTTTGGTTTGAAAGATACTTTAACTTGTTTACCAAATTGGCATGCATCACAAATTTTGTTTTTCTCAAACTTTAATCTTGACAAACCTCTTACCAATTCTTTCTTAGCAAGGTTATCAATCAAATCCATATTGAAATGACAAAGTCTTCTATGCCAAAGCCAAAGATCATCTTTAGAAACGATTAAACACTTTATATTACCACTATCAATATTATCAAGATGAACCACATAAACATCATTATGCCTTCTACCTTTGAACAAAATAACAAAGTTCTTATCAAGAATTAAACATTCATGCTTAGTAAAGAATACATACAATTTTCTATCACATAGTTGACTCACATTTAAAAGATTATAGTTCAAGAAAATTGTCAACCAAAAGTATATTTTTAATCAAAGGCTCACCATTTTTACCTACATCACCAATGCCAATTGCTTTCATGTTATCTCCAAAAGTCACATTTTCACTATTTTTGGACTTGAGGTTGGTGAAAAGAGATGCATCACCGGTCATGTGTCTTAAACACTCACGATCAATGAACCGCTTAGTATTCTTGGTGGTGTTCATTACCTACACAAAGAGTTAAGTGATAACTTTTGGTACACATATTTTCTTGGGTCCACAAGAGTTATTAAATTGACTTAAAATCCACATGAAATTCATTCCCAATTTGTCATTTCTCTTGACATAACAATTATTTTTCACTTGTCCATGTTGTTGGCAATAATTGAAAATAATAGTCTTATTTCCATACAAAGAAGATTTTGATTTTACAAAACATGAACCATTCTTTCTAATATTGTTAAAATTCTTGTTGATCAACATATTTCTATTTCTTCTCATATCAACAACTTTTTCCTTTTTCTAAATGCAAGAGTATATCAAGATCATCCAATATTTTCTTCAAGGAGGCTTGTTCTTCCTTGATCTTTGTTTTTACATGCAAGAGTATATCAAGGCATTATTTTTTCTAACTCACTCCTTATTTCTAGAATATGATTCCTTTAAGCTATCATGCAATTTTATGATAAAAGCTTGAAGATCATCATTGTCATCAATTTCATCACTTGAATCATAAGTAGTTGTTACCTCATCATCACCAATAGTCATAAAGGCCATTTGTGCCGACTCCATTTCTTCTTTAACTTCTCCTTCAGAATTGCAATCATCCCAAGTGATTTGAAAATTGTTGAAGCGGGACTTTCTAGCTTCCTTCCTTTTCTTGGATGGACACTCATTTGCATAGTGTCCGGGTTGACCACATTTGAAGCATTTATCACTTTGTTTTTTGTTCTCAATTTTGGTCTTCCCTTCGAAGTTATTGGAGTTGATTGCTCCTCCTTTCTTCATTCTCCTTTTGTTGATGTAATGTTTGAGAGTCTCAAATCCTTTGGTGATGAGTGCAAGATCGCCTTCATCAAGATCTTCATTCTCTAAATTGATGGAGTCAATCTCATCTTCTTCTTGGGAAGTCTTCAAAGCAATGCTTTTTTTTGGTCTTTCTTCTTCATCATTTACAACTTTAGTCTTGAGTTTCAATTCATAAGATGTAAGAGAGTTAATCAAAGATTCAATGAGCATGGAATTTAAATTCTTTGCCTCCTCTATAGCAATAGATTTGGCTTCCCATTTTTTGGATAGAGCATTCAGGATTTTTCTATTCTTTTTACCTAAAGAATATTCCTTACCCAAAGCCTCAAGATCCTTATGATATCATTGAATTTACAATACATCTTATCAATATTCTCGTGGGGTTCCATCTTGAAGGACTCATACTTAGCAACAAGCAAAGATTTCTTTTGTTCCCTCACATCATCACTACCTTCATGAATCTCCTTCAATTTGTACCAAATTTCTTTAGGTGAAACACAACCTTTCACACGAGTATACATCTAGACTCATTAGCATCCAAAACTTTATACAAAACATTGATGACTTTAGCATTCAAGGTCAAATTGGCCTTATCTTGTGGGGTTAGTTCATCTCTTGTTTTTTTCTCTTCTTCTATTAGTGTGATCATCAATAATAGTGGCTTCAAAAGGACCTTCATTGACGACATACCATAAATCAATATCAATGGATTGCAAAAAGATTTTCATTCTTTCTTTCTAACAAATAAAATTCACCCCATTAAACATAGGTAGTCTAGTGATAGATTGACCTTCAAGAAACAAAGCATTATTGGGTGCCATAGAGATCTTTACTCAAATGCAATTTCAAAAAAAGAAAGAGACCAGGCTCTGATACAAATTGCTGGCTCAAAAGCAACCTAAGAGCGAGGGTGAAATAAGTTGTTTAAAAAATAAATGCAACTTTTGATCATTAAAAAACTTAAGTAAGATGAATGAAAGGCAATTAATGATCAAAGCAATAAATGCACAAATAAGAATAAATAAAGAAATCAGAATTATTGAGATTTAGAAGGATCAAACCAAACTCCCAAATTTCACAAGTTTGGAGTACAATTCCGCTATTTTGTGCATCTTCAATGTAGGTGAGACAATAAACTTTTGTACACCAAGTAGGATCATTCTTGCTCACACTAATTATCTTTAGTTGAGCCAAGAGTTTTACATACAGCCTCACTTTTGTTACCCCAATGCCACAAGACATTCAAATCATAACATAAATAACATTCTCTAACAAACTTCCCAACAATAATATATCTCAAATGAGTGACTAATAGGACATAAATTTAAATCAAAGCCAACATGTCCCGAAGGTAACATAATATCTTACCAGTAGTCTTATTCTTAATCAACTAAAAATATAATCCTTATTGGAAGCTAGAAATCTAACCATTGACATGCTCCAATTGGGGTGAGTGACACGTCGCTCAACAAGTGGTTAGCGATGCCCTTGCCGGACTAGACAAGTTACACAAATACTTTACAAACATTAGTACACCTAACAAAATCATAGTAAATATATTTTGCACACGTCCTTTACACATGTTATACATATACTTGTGTGTGTATGCGTATATATATATATATATCCGTGTACATATACAAGCATACATGCATATATATAGACACACACACAGAGAGAGATATACATATACATATACATATTTATATAAATACATACATACATACATATATAAATACACACACACACATATATATCTGTATGTATGTGTATATATATGCATGTGTGGATGTGTATGTGTGTATATATATATATTTCTCTCTCTGTGTGTGTGTTTATATATATGTATGTATGTATACATACATACATGCATGCATATACATGTATGCATGTATACATACATGTATAATACACACACACACGCAGATATATATATATTGTAGACACCTATTTTTGTCCCTTAAGTTGTCCCCTATTTTCCTCTTAATTTTCTTTTTAATTCACCTTTTAATTTCTTCTTAACCTGCTCTTTAATTCCCTTGGTCAATTTACCCTTTAATTCCTTCTTAATTGGTCTTATGGTGTTTAATTATTATGTGTTTTATGCATTTGAAATACTAAGAATGAGTTTTAATATTATTAAGCTTTTAGAATTAAATAATTAAAAAAAAAATCAAAAAATCAAAATTCAGCGTGTGAACAGTACCGCGCGTACTGTTTACGCGCCGAATAGTCAGCTCGACAGAGCTGTTTTGGCCACGTTTTTCTCTGCGTTTTTTCACCCATTCTCACCAAATATCAGATGCTCCATACTTCCAACATGACAAGGAATGGTCTTTGACCATTTTTACACTCAATCCACTTCGTTAAAAGCAAAAAAAATCAGTCTAAAAGAGGGGGGACGAAAATTTCCGCAGGAAGAAAAGAAAGAAAATTTTTTCTAAGTTTAAAAATCTTCCAAACAGCCAACTTTGAGCCAAAATTCCAAACTATTGAAAAGGAATTAGACTAAACTCAAAGAAGAAAAGTTGTAGAGGGTACCTGGTACTACAACTTCTCTATGTAATAAACCTCAAGCAAAATAATTCATTTGGAGGGTAAAAAACGTGGTAGAACATGGCTGGTGGCCAAGAAAATCTGCAGAAAAAAAAGAGATTTTTTTAAGTCTGGAAAATTTTCCAGACAGCCAACTTTGAGCCAAGATTCCAAGCGATTGAAGAGGAATTAGACCAAACTCAAAGAAGAAAAGTTGTAGAGGGTACCTGGGGCTACATATTCTCTTTGTAAAGCTTAAGAAAAATCGTTCATCTGGTGGGTGAAAAACGTGGTGGAAGAAGGCCGGTTCATCAACCAGAAGCTTGGAGGTGTTGAAAGCAAATTCGGCTCAAACGCACTCCAAGCCAAGTATAACCAATTCCAGCACATTCCTGAGGTTGAGGTAAGTTAAATGGGCTTTTGAATCGATTGTTTTGGTGACAAAATGCTTATCTTACTATTTTTACATTATTTATGACTTAATTTTCGAATTTAATTTTATAGTTCATAATGTTTAAATTTAATGTTTTTATTGGCTTTAGAATATTTTTGGAGTGTCTCTAAAGGTTTACACGAAAATTTTGTGGATGTTTTATGCAAGTTTGTGTTTAGTTCATATGCCCACTTTCACCCTTAGATTTATGCTTATGTAATTGTTTATGTTAATTAATTGTTATATCTTCATGATCTATGTAAAAATTAGAATTTTATGGCTATTTTGTTAGAGTTTTTGGGTTAAGGTTTGAAGGTTTCACTTTTTGGGGTGGTTATGGAGTTGGAAGAATTTTGAATGCTTGTTTACCGTTGGGGAAGAAGAGGAAGAAGTTGGGGGAATGTAGAGAAACTTTCAAGTGTATAAATAAAAA